>WOVY01010397.1:0-446084 GCA_013436015.1 Rhipicephalus annulatus
GCTTTTATTATAATGCTGTCGGTTGTAAGTGCTAGGCCTTCACTCCAAAACGACATATAACTTTGGCCAGGCTTTTGATATGTTGGTTTTCCAGAGCTGTGGAAAATCTAAAACATCTGGAATGATAAAGAGTTGGTGAGTAATTGCAGGTCAGGAAATTCACTAACTAAACACTAGGCAATACGTGAAATAATTCGGCAGCTGTATCAGTTTAGAGCAGATGAGAGACTAAAAATTTTATTATAAGAGGAAGCCTCAGTCCAGTGACAATGTCAACACAATGTACTTATAAGTGTACCTGTTCAGGCAGTGGTCATCATCGGCAATTGTAATTTTTGTGGTTTTACGTGCCAAAACAATGATGTGATAAGGCACCCCGTAGTGGAGGGCTCCGTAAATTTTGACCATCTGGTGTTGATTAACGTGCACTGACACTGCACGTACTACAGTTTTACCATTTCGCCTCCATCGAAATGCGACCGCCGCGGATGGTATAGACCTTTGGCTTTTGTGTCGTCAGCAGCCAAACACCCTAAGCACTGTATCTCCGCGGCGAATTCGTTTTAATCGAGAATTTGTAAATTTGGCAAGCTAAATATGCAAATGCATTAACAGAGTTCTCACGACCACAGCACTGCATACATCACCACAGCTGGTACCGCCAAGTTTTTGAATCTGAAAAATAATTTATTTGAAGAGGTACAATATAAATTGATGAGCACACATTTACATCGTAAATTGAAGCCATTATTTTGAACGTGCATTTTGTCCACTGCAGATTGATGGCTCCTCCAATGCTCTCCAACCCACCCTGTCCTGCGTGAGCAGATTTCATTTTATTCCTATATTTGTAAATTGCCTTTTGCAGTTTTCTGCCCTTCCCATCTCTCGGTATACATTTCTGGCTCCAATCAACAGTCTTTCTTCCTGTCGTGAACTGCCCAGGTCCGCTTTGTACTCTCGTAAGATCTACTAAAGTATTGGTTGCTCCTGTGTGTTCCCAGATACATTTTGCTGTCACCGCATCTGTTAGAACTACGCCTACAATTTTTCATTCAATTGCACACTCTACAGTTTTTAGCTTCTGCCAGAGTTTCTGCTTCGTATCTTAGAACTGTCAGGAATACGATACATAAGCAGTTGGGCATTTGTGTCCTATCAAAATACACTTGTTAAGCATGGAATTGAACCACAAACTTAAGCTCTGTAGCACATAGTTCAACCACACCACAGCCACTGTGGTGTGGTTGCACAGCGACTGTGAAACCACAGGAACTTTACTCACGTTTATAAGCAACAAAATACGTTAGAAAATATATAATATAACTACATACACCATCAAATTCACTTACACTGTTTACAGGAATACTTACCAGCAGCTCGTACAGCGAGCTTGGGGGCATCTCTCGTGCTCTAAACACACGTACCATCCAGCTGTTATGTATGGCTGCACACCAAAGCTATGGATTCTGAGATTGTATCTATTCACTATACACTTACCAACAGCTCATAAAACAAGCATGGAGGCACGTCCTCGTGCTCTAACACACGTACCATCCAGCTGTTATGTAAGGCTGCGCACCACCACAAAGGAGGGAAACCACTGGTCACAAGAGAATGGCTGTTGTGATAAGCGTGCTAGTGGACAAGCACACAACTTGCTTCATTGTTCATAAGTTCTAGTAAACCCAATATTGGTTGAGCACTTTACTAATTTGACAGCTTCTTTTGATAACTGTAGTCATGCGCTGCTGATGTGATTATCTGTGCAGACTTCCCATTTCTGTCCATGAGCTGTTGTTTCAGAACTTCTTTTTGAGCTTCGGCAGGCTTTGAAAGACTTGATGAAAGTTGGGATGATCTTGGCTTCTTTGTAGAATAGAATCTGACTTGACGCTTGACTTTCTTGTTTGCTGGTTCATTAGATTTGTCTGGAATTTTTCTTTTCTTGTTGCCTTCAACAAGCTGCAAGACTGGCTCAAACAACTTATTCACCTTCTCAACCACTTCCTCCCACACTTCGCCATCCACTATTGTTTGTTTAACAGACTCCATCTTCGCTTTGAATAATGCTGCACTTGACACTTTTGTGGCTGCGTCCAGCTTCGTAATGCTTTCCATTGTGTGCAATCCCTGGCTCATTTCACTTGCTGTTTCAGGTGGGCTCTCATAGTCATTATTGTCACTGCTTGATGGTGTATTAGCAATGACGACACAGTGAATGGGCTTGCACACTGTGAAATGTATCAGGTGCGCATAGCAAGTGCACCTGTAGGTATGCACACACACTGCACATTCCTTGCATCTCAAGGGACAGCAAGTGTCATCCATAACTTTCGTTACGGTATAAGAGTGCCCTTTAGTAGACTGAGAAGGCACAGTCCACATGCCATATTCGTTTAATTTTGCACAGCCTAGCATTTCAGTGCCAGACCTGTGGTACCTTTGAATATCACTCAACTTTTTGCCCTTTGCTGCTTTGATTATCTGGATTGCCCTCTTCGTCAAAAAATGATATGTCAAATCCATTAGGGCGGAAATTAGTTTATCATCACGCTTATTCTTCCTTCCCTCCAACATGCTTTGCTTCAACGTCCTGTGCATACTCTCAAGGTGCATATTGGTGTTGATACCTGCCCTAGTCTTAAAGCAGTAGGCCCCCCTATCGGAAAAATTGCCATGGTGGATACTGTAAAACATGGTGGACGTAGTGGAAATATTAGTGGGCATGGTGGAAATTATGATGAATATGGTGGGACGTAGCGGAAATCATGGTGGATATGCCGGGACACACTGGGTGGTATGGTGTACAGAAGATGGGTAAAGTGGAAATGATGATGGAAAGTAGAGGCTAGATAGTGGGCAATCATGGGACACTCTGCCCACCATTGCGATAATGCTGGGAAGCCTTAAGCATATGGTGGGTTGTGCTTAATATGGTGGGCCACATGGTGTACCAAACTGAGAAACTCTTTCCACCATTGCGATAATGCTAGGAAGCACTAAGCAGATGATGGGTGCTGCTTGTTATGGTGGGCCACATGGTGTACCAAGCTGAGAAGCTATGCCCACCATTGTGTTAATGCTGGGAAGCAGTAAGCAGATGATGGGTGGGTTTATAATGGCGGGCAATTTATATTTTGTACCAAGCTGGGATCAGTACACTACATGTTCTACCACCATGATTTCCACCACAGGTTAGGCCTACCGACCAAGCCCGTACAAGTGTGTCCGTGCTTCTGGGTTTCAGAATACACGATTTCGACAATTAAGAATGACAATACAGTGTAGCCAAGGCATCAATTAACCTAAATGAAGCATTTTTTATTGTGTATGGTGTCCGCCCAAGAAGCAACAAACATCGATGCGACGCGATTAAACCAATCCCAGAGAACGTACGTCTCTTCTCACCGACTGCCGCCGGTCGCACTCGCCAGCAGTTCTCTAGCTTTTATGGTAGAACTCAGACGTGGCAATTCGTATGCTTGGGGAACCAATATGATAGCGTATAATGTTTCCGGCACACTGCATTCATTTTGGCCAAGCAGTTATGTAGTTGTTACTATAGCGAAAGAGCTACAGCATTGCGCTAGCACGACCGCCCTCTACGTTGCGCGAAAAGCATCCCATTACTCAATGAAATAAATTAGGCGGGCGTATCTATGGAATGAGCGTAGAAGCGTCATAAAGCGTGAGCAGGTGTCGCCCTTTAGAGTGAGCGCGAAACAGATGTTAAACTTGGCAGACACCGCCGGTAAACTGTTGCTGCTCCCCAGTCCACTTGTTTTTTTTTCTTGCAGTTGTGAATTGTAACAAAATAGCACTGGTGCCATTACCACCGTGGCAATCATTACAGGCAGCAGTTGCTTGTGTTTAATAAATGTGCAAGTTTCAGTAGCAGGTGCAGATCTCGTCTATGTCGTGTACACGACAAACAACTGAAGTTGAACGGTAAGTTTGTATGTCAACAAGCTATTCAACACACTACCAACGTCATGTTGGTACGGCTGAGTGGTTAGTGTCTCTGAATGGGAATCTGCAGGTTTCACGTTCGATCCTCCATGGCACGTTGTTTTTTTTTTTTCACGGGATGGGTGTTTTTTACACCGTTTTTTACACAATAATTTTTTATTTTTTGTGGCAGCTCGTCACGGTGATTCTGACGCCATTTGGCGCTCAAGCGTTGCCGGCACTGCAGCACTCACCATATCCCACCATGCACCGTGGTGGACGTTTCCCACCAATCACCCACTACATTATTCCACTATAATGGTGGGTGGTGGTTTAACCACTTACTCCGACACTTCGCCATCCACTATTGCTTGTTTGACAGACTTCATCTTCGCTTTGAATAATGCTGCGCTTGACACTTTTGTGGCTGCGCCCAGCCCCGTAATGCTTTACATTATGTGCAATGCCTGGCTCATTTCACTTGCTGTTTCATGTGGGCTTTCATAGTCATTATTGTCACTGCTTGATGGTGTATTAGCAATGACGACAAAGTGAATGTGCTTGCACACTGTGAAATGTATCAGGTGCGCATAGCAAGCGCACCTGTAAGTATGCACACACACTGCACATTTTTTGCATCTCAAGGGACCGCAAGTGTCATCCATAACTTTCGTCACGGTATAAGAGTGCCTTTTAGTAGACTGAGAAGGCACAGTCCACATGCCATCTTCGCTTAATTTTGCACAGACTACCATTTCAGTGCCAGACCTGTGGTACCTTTCGATTGCATTCAACGTTTTGCCCTTTGCTCCTTTGATAATCTGGAGTGCCCTCTTCATAAAAAAATTATATGTCAAATCCATTAGGGCAGAAATTAGTTAATCAACACGTTTATTCTTTCTTCCCTCCAACATGCTGTGCTTCAACGTCCTGTGCATACTCTCAAGGTGCATATTGGTGTTGATACTTGCCCTAGTCCTAAAGCAGTAGGCCCACTCTGACACTAACGTCAGCGGGAGAGTGAAATGCGAGATGGAACGTACCTTGTCGTCGCATGCTCGAGTTTCGAGGTCTAACTTCGCTTTTAGTGCAACAATCTGCATCATTCTTTTTAGTTCATCTGGGCTTACATTACTACACGCATTCCAGTCTTAAAAAAGGCAGTTGCAAAAGTGTCGCAGGACCACTTAAGCATTTTTTCTCTTAGTTTCCATGGACATTAATACTCGTTGTTGGGCTAGTTGGTGCATTGCTTCAGATGAAAAAACTTCCGGCCAATAAAATAACGCACACAGGAAACGAAGAAGGAGACAGGAAAGAGGCCAGACTACCAACTGTTTATTCACATATGCGTGGCTCAAGTATGTATACTCATACGGTCACATGGTGAAGCTAAGTGCTCTTTAAAAAATAACAAAAATTGCACAATGTAATAAACTGACTCACAATCATTCAAAGCTTTCTTCGCTCTACTAATCGCTACAGATTACAAACAAGATTCTAGGAACGTGTTTTCCTTCCTGCGCAGTGTCACGGAGCTATCGCTGCAGCATGCTTCACCACTCTTTGCAATATGAAAAGCTTCCAAAATTTCCCGTGCCAATTTTTCATGGCTTTTGCCTAAAATCTTGATTTCGTTCAGCAGTGGCTTACAATTGCACTGTTTACAATGAAGGGCTAGATTGGAGCCTGTGCCTTTCTCAAGTGATTTGAAATGTTCCCAGGCCCTAAAATTCACACAACGCCCTGTTTGGCCTATGTATAACATCCCGCACGTCAGTGGAATTGCATACACCACGCCAACAACACAATTCACAAAAACCAGCCCATGCTTCGCCTCACACTGAAACTTCTTCTTTTTCCCGATGCGTGCACACAAACCACCCAATTTCCTTGGTGCGGAAAATACCACGGACACGCCAAACCTGAACGCGACTTTTTTCAAGCCATGCGCTACACGGTGCGTATAGGGCAACACCTGTGGTATCCTCTGCTCTGGACCTGTCTGTTTGGTTTTCTTTTTTCCTTTCATTTTTTGTAGTAACGTTTCAGCAACAGCCGACAAAACAGAACTGGGAAAGCCAGCGTTTTTTAGTCTCTCTATCTGGGCGGAGAAGCTCGTCTCAAGCATGTGCTCACATGACTTTGTCAGGGCAGATTCAAGGCAAAGAGAACCGATGGCCCTCTTTACAGTTTTAGAGTGTGTAGAGTTATACGGTAACAGCTCTTTCTTTGCTCTTGGCGAATACATCCAACACACGTTTCCATCACAACATCTAATGTTTATGTCTAAAAATTGGAGGCTATTGTTCAGCGGCTCCTCATGCGTAAAACTCAGGCCTTTCCCTAGGTTTTTAAAGCAGCATAATACGCTTTGTACGGTGTTGTCATAGGTCACATTAAAATCAGCTGCTAAAACTACCAAAAAGTCATCCACGTATCTAAAAATTCGCAGGACAGTGCCTTTGTCAAACGTGGATTCTAAATCCCGGTCAATGGAAGATAAAAAAATATTACACAGCACAGGGGCAACACAGGATCCAATGCATATCCCTTTCTTTTGAACAAACAAGCCTGAGTCAAAGGAAACAACCGTCGACCGAAGGTAAAACTCGAGGAGCGACATAAACTTTTCCACACTAATGCCCACAGAATTTGAAAAGCAACAGTTCCATTACACTCAATGCACTCTCGGACAGACTTAAACAGCTCTGTATGCGGTACGGAGTAGAACAAATCCTCGACATCAATGGAAAATAAAAAACCTATTTCCTTCTGCTTCTTTTTTAGAAAAGCAATGACATCTGTCGAATTCTTTGTTAAGAATGGGTCCCGCAACTCAAGCCCCCGCAAGTGGTCAAATAAAAAAGAGCTAACTTCTTGTAACCAAGTACCGCGTTCACTGACGATACACCTGAACGGCATGTGTGGCTTGTGTGTCTTCACCACGAAGAATACGTCCAGAGTTCCTTTCTTGCATTTTCTGATGGCACTGGCTAACCTAGGAAGCTGCATCTCGTTGCACATAGCTATCGCTTTAGTCTTCACTCTGCAAGTTTTGCTGCTCACCTGTACAAAGTTCTTCGATAAAGCTTCAGTGGCCTTTTCCTTGTACATTGTCGCAGACATCACCACGAATCCGCCTTCTTTATCTCCTTGTAGTAGTCGAAGGTTGTTCCTTTCAAAGTAGGAGACGACATGCCGTGTGCTGTCTTTTGGTAGAAGGTCCCTTTTCCGCGCAGTTTTCATGATGCTGTCCACACCGTCCAACAGACACCGCTCACTGTCATCTCCAGCTTTATAAGCCAACTTCCTGTTTAACGCGAGTAGATCGTGCGCTTGGATCGTAGGCGGCACGCTGTACTTCGGGCCTTTCTGCAAAATGGCAGCCACACCCTCGGGAACAGACGCTCCGTCCAGGAGAACTAGACTGCAGGGTTTCGTGGTCGCCTTTCCAGCCTTCCTCGGCAAGAACGGAAGGATTCGTTGCCACAGGAACTCGGTGTTCTGTATTGCTATTCGCCTGAAGGTCCTCATTTTTTCCTCAACAATCCATGCCGCGTCACTAGCACAGCACAGCACCCGAATCCAATCGTAGAGTAGTCTAACCTGCCTCCACATTTCAGACTTCATGATCCGGCAGATACGCTTGACATGTCCACTAGACGGTGTAGCCATTCCGAAAAAGGCCACGATTTCTGGTGGCACCAGACCATTTCGTAGGTAATAGGAGTAACACCTTGCACGGCATATAGCTGTGGCAATTTGACCGATGAGGACGTGTACTTGAGCACCCTGAAGATAGGAACATTGAAAAGGGCCCACTGTATGAGAAAGATATTTCAATAATACTCGTTGTTGGGCTAGTTGGTGCATTGCTTCAGATGAAAAAACTTCCGGCCAATAAAATAACGCACACAGGAAACGAAGAAGGAGACAGGAAAGAGGCCAGACTACCAACTGTTTATTCACATATGCGTGGCTCAAGTATGTATACTCATACGGTCACATGGTGAAGCTAAGTGCATGAAGCTAAGTGACGTGCGGGATGTTATACATAGGCCAAACAGGGCGTTGTGTGAATTTTAGGGCCTGGGAACATTTCAAATCACTTGAGAAAGGCACAGGCTCCAATCTAGCCCTTCATTGTAAACAGTGCAATTGTAAGCCACTGCTGAACGAAATCAAGATTTTAGGCAAAAGCCATGAAAAATTGGCACGGGAAATTTTGGAAGCTTTTCATATTGCAAAGAGTGGTGAAGCATGCTGCAGCGATAGCTCCGTGACACTGCGCAGGAAGGAAAACACGTTCCTAGAATCTTGTTTGTAATCTGTAGCGATTAGTAGAGCGAAGAAAGCTTTGAATGATTGTGAGTCAGTTTATTACATTGTGCAATTTTTGTTATTTTTTAAAGAGCACTTAGCTTCACCATGTGACCGTATGAGTATACATACTTGAGCCACGCATATGTGAATAAACAGTTGGTAGTCTGGCCTCTTTCCTGTCTCCTTCTTCGTTTCCTGTGTGCGTTATTTTATTGGCCGGAAGTTTTTTCATCTGAAGCAATGCACCAACTAGCCCAACAACGAGTATTATTGAAATATCTTTCTCATACAGTGGGCCCTTTTCAATGTTCCTATCTTCAGGGTGCTCAAGTACACGTCCTCATCGGTCAAATTGCCACAGCTATATGCCGTGCAAGGTGTTACTCCTATTACCTACGAAATGGTCTGGTGCCACCAGAAATCGTGGCCTTTTTCGGAATGGCTACACCGTCTAGTGGACATGTCAAGCGTATCTGCCGGATCATGAAGTCTGAAATGTGGAGGCAGGTTAGACTACTCTACGATTGGATCGGGTGCTGTGCTGTGCTAGTGACGCGGCATGGATTGTTGAGGAAAAAATGAGGACCTTCAGGCGAATAGCAATACAGAACACCGAGTTCCTGTGGCAACGAATCCTTCCGTTCTTGCCGAGGAAGGCTGGAAAGGCGACCACGAAACCCTGCAGTCTAGTTCTCCTGGACGGAGCGTCTGTTCCCGAGGGTGTGGCTGCCATTTTGCAGAAAGGCCCGAAGTACAGCGTGCCGCCTACGATCCAAGCGCACGATCTACTCGCGTTAAACAGGAAGTTGGCTTATAAAGCTGGAGATGACAGTGAGCGGTGTCTGTTGGACGGTGTGGACAGCATCATGAAAACTGCGCGGAAAAGGGACCTTCTACCAAAAGACAGCACACGGCATGTCGTCTCCTACTTTGAAAGGAACAACCTTCGACTACTACAAGGAGATAAAGAAGGCGGATTCGTGGTGATGTCTGCGACAATGTACAAGGAAAAGGCCACTGAAGCTTTATCGAAGAACTTTGTACAGGTGAGCAGCAAAACTTGCAGAGTGAAGACTAAAGCGATAGCTATGTGCAACGAGATGCAGCTTCCTAGGTTAGCCAGTGCCATCAGAAAATGCAAGAAAGGAACTCTGGACGTATTCTTCGTGGTGAAGACACACAAGCCACACATGCCGTTCAGGTGTATCGTCAGTGAACGCGGTACTTGGTTACAAGAAGTTAGCTCTTTTTATTTGACCACTTGCGGGGGCTTGAGTTGCGGGACCCATTCTTAACAAAGAATTCGACAGATGTCATTGCTTTTCTAAAAAAGAAGCAGAAGGAAATAGGTTTTTTATTTTCCATTGATGTCGAGGATTTGTTCTACTCCGTACCGCATACAGAGCTGTTTAAGTCTGTCCGAGAGTGCATTGAGTGTAATGGAACTGTTGCTTTTCAAAATTCTGTGGGCATTAGTGTGGAAAAGTTTATGTCGCTCCTCGAGTTTTACCTTCGGTCGACGGTTGTTTCCTTTGACTCAGGCTTGTTTGTTCAAAAGAAAGGGATATGCATTGGATCCTGTGTTGCCCCTGTGCTGTGTAATATTTTTTTATCTTCCATTGACCGGGATTTAGAATCCACGTTTGACAAAGGCACTGTCCTGCGAATTTTTAGATACGTGGATGACTTTTTGGTAGTTTTAGCAGCTGATTTTAATGTGACCTATGACAACACCGTACAAAGCGTATTATGCTGCTTTAAAAACCTAGGGAAAGGCCTGAGTTTTACGCATGAGGAGCCGCTGAACAATAGCCTCCAATTTTTAGACATAAACATTAGATGTTGTGATGGAAACGTGTGTTGGATGTATTCGCCAAGAGCAAAGAAAGAGCTGTTACCGTATAACTCTACACACTCTAAAACTGTAAAGAGGGCCATCGGTTCTCTTTGCCTTGAATCTGCCCTGACAAAGTCATGTGAGCACATGCTTGAGACGAGCTTCTCCGCCCAGATAGAGAGACTAAAAAACGCTGGCTTTCCCAGTTCTGTTTTGTCGGCTGTTGCTGAAACGTTACTACAAAAAATGAAAGGAAAAAAGAAAACCAAACAGACAGGTCCAGAGCAGAGGATACCACAGGTGTTGCCCTATACGCACCGTGTAGCGCATGGCTTGAAAAAAGTCGCGTTCAGGTTTGGCGTGTCCGTGGTATTTTCCGCACCAAGGAAATTGGGTGGTTTGTGTGCACGCATCGGGAAAAAGAAGAAGTTTCAGTGTGAGGCGAAGCATGGGCTGGTTTTTGTGAATTGTGTTGTTGGCGTGGTGTATGCAATTCCACTGACGTGCGGGATGTTATACATAGGCCAAACAGGGCGTTGTGTGAATTTTAGGGCCTGGGAACATTTCAAATCACTTGAGAAAGGCACAGGCTCCAATCTAGCCCTTCATTGTAAACAGTGCAATTGTAAGCCACTGCTGAACGAAATCAAGATTTTAGGCAAAAGCCATGAAAAATTGGCACGGGAAATTTTGGAAGCTTTTCATATTGCAAAGAGTGGTGAAGCATGCTGCAGCGATAGCTCCGTGACACTGCGCAGGAAGGAAAACACGTTCCTAGAATCTTGTTTGTAATCTGTAGCGATTAGTAGAGCGAAGAAAGCTTTGAATGATTGTGAGTCAGTTTATTACATTGTGCAATTTTTGTTATTTTTTAAAGAGCACTTAGCTTCACCATGTGACCGTATGAGTATACATACTTGAGCCACGCATATGTGAATAAACAGTTGGTAGTCTGGCCTCTTTCCTGTCTCCTTCTTCGTTTCCTGTGTGCGTTATTTTATTGGCCGGAAGTTTTTTCATCTGATTCCATGGACATGTTAACTCCAGTAATTTTCGGCGAGTAAAAAAAGCTTGAGGAACAAAAGAAAAGTTTCTTTCATGCTCATGTTCTGAAGCACTCGATGTTACCACCTGATGAGTGAAGGAACTATATATACGGTGTGTTTCAGTTGCAATAAATGTTAGTTGAAGCAGCCCTTTGTGTGTCGTTTTCATTTCATTTCATTTCACATTATTTTAATTACCAAATTATACATCTAAAAACTGTTTGGACCCATAGCCAAAGGCTAGAGTAGGGTCCAATGATGCAATACAAAATGGCACACTATTCAAACGATAGCACAAGGCAACAATAGCACATGTAGCGAAACAATACAACAAGGCATTGAACCTGGATAGAAGATGATAAACATTGCGGATATAGTAAAGGAGGTTAGGCATTGTACCGACACATATATTCAGATACTCGAACTTGGGTAAGATAACAGAAACATGTAATTTTTATAGACAAGCAAAAGAAAGGCATTGCGTAATAACAACTACGCAGTAAACTTTCACTGGACGTAGTGGTACTTATATACAACGATTGAACGATTTTGTTACTATTGAAGGGGTTACAGAGACACATTAGGGATTGCAAGAAGGTGTTTTTTTATTTTTAGAGGAAAGTTAACAGCCGATTTTATATCCTAAGGCAATCTATTCCAGATTTTGGTACCGACGAACTGCAGACGCCGTTCTCCATAGACGTTGTTCATGGGAGGAAGGTTAAAATTACCGGCAGCAGTATTCCTCGTAGGGCGGGATGTGGAGCAAAGAATGGACGAATGAACAGGACGGTTATACCTTATGATAATATTAATGGCAATGGCTGTTCTCTGTTGACGCAAACTGTCCATTGGTAAAATTTGTAGTTTACTAAACAGGGGTGCGCTGGGATGATCGTGGCTTGAGTGCGTTATTACTCTTAGTGAGCGCTTCTGTAGTTTTCATAAAGGCTCAACGTATGTAGTATAAATCCAACCCCATGAATAAATGCAGTAGGACAGATGAGAGTGGATGAGACAAAAGTACGAGATCCGTAATATTGCAAGGTCGAAATGGTTTCTAGCTTGTAACAATGCATGACAGCCCGAAGATAACCTCGAGCACACTTATATTATATTGAGTTGCCAGTGGAAATAGTTGTCGATAACTACACCTAGGCATTTAATTGAAGTGATGCGTGCGAGTGCATAATTATTTCTCTTTATTTGATTGCTGTCTAGATTTATTGGTCGGGAATGGATTATCATATACTTTGTTTTTTTACGCGTTGACGGTAAGTTTATTTGCCTTGAAGCAATGTGATATATTAGCTAGTTCAGCATTTGTTTTTGTTTCAATTTCTTGCATATTTTCCCCCGTAACAATTAAAGCTGCATCATCCGCGTGCAATAGTAGCTCTACAGAATTAATAACCAGTGGTAGGTCATTTATGTATGATATAAAGAACAAAGGGCCCAGGACAGATCTCTGCGGGACCCCTGTGCTTATTGGTTTTTGCGAAGAAGTGATGCCACCCAGAGAAACAATTTGACTATGATGAGTTAAGTAGCTGGAAGAGAATTCAAAGTTTTCGTTTCTAAAGCTATATTTATTTATTTTTTTAAAGTGAGCTGTGGTCGATAGTGTCGAATGCCTTCTGTAAGTCAAGAAATACAAAAGAAACTAGTTTATGGCTATTTAAAGCTGTGTTGACATTATGTGTCAATGTTTGAACTGCAGTCGAAGTACAATATCCAGGACAGAAACCATGCTGTTGCGGACATAAAATTTTATATTTTTCTAATCATTTGTTGATTCGAGAAGAAAGTAGCTTTTCAAAGATGTTATTTATTATACTGAGAACTAATATCGGTCGGTAACACGAAGGGTCAGAGCGATCACCGTCTTTGAATACGAGCAATACTTTGGCGATTTTTAGAGGATCAGGGCAGGACGAGGTTGCTAGGGAATGATTGAAAATGTGGTCCCGGTCTGGTGTGCTCACCTGTTTCAATATACCATAAGCCTATCGGATATATTTTCTCTGTATTGTTTTTAAGTAGTGGAGGCAGGTATATGATAAGTTCTTCGCAGAATTTTTTGCTTCTTTAAATACATAGCTAATATATCTCCAGGTAACATGCAGAAAGTACAGCTGAACCCACAAATTGGTTAAAAAATATTAGGCACACCATAGTATGATTTCAACTGCGCTCGAGCTTACTAAATATTTGACTCAAATGACCGATTAATATTACATTGCGTTATAAAGACAAGGAAATTTTCCTTAGCTTGGCTGTTAAGGCTGTCTATTGTTCCCCACACGAATACTTCATAAAAACGTTGATTTCTCGTTGTCTTGACGCAAAATCACCGGTGAAGTATGGCGCACCACAAGAGTTCAATCAAGCCTCGATCAATGCTTTCAAACATTTGTCAGAATTACGCCATCAAATCGACGATACTATTCACAAGAGCACGTGCGTCCTGTCCAACATCAAAAAGGCATGTGAGCTTAGAGAGAAAAACAATAGGTGACGCAAGCCGCAGTACTTCCAGTGCGATCGCAAGCGGCAATGAGCCTTTCTGTGCATTCTTTTATTTTCCACACGACAAGCACACGAAATTACCTAGCTGGCTCAGTTGATACACGTGCAAGCGATCATGTGCTGTACAGCCACGCAACAAAAGATGTTAATAACGTACAGTCGAAACCCGCAATAACGAAATTGCCCGGGAAACCACGAAATTTCGTTCTCGCGAAAATTTCGTTGCCGCGAGTATAAGACATAAAAACAGTGATACGGCCAGCAGAACGAAAATTTATTGCCAGAGGTCGGTCAACTTACTTTGCCGACCCTTTCCATGCAACCACTTTCAAAGCTCACCCTTCGCCCTGGAAAAAGTAGTCCATAGCTACGTCGTGTTGTGCCACAGACATGTTCCTCGTTCGGGAGCACGTCTCACAAGATCGAGCCCTGTTTCGACGAACTGTCTCCCCCCCCCCCTCCCAGCGCCGCCTTCTGTGCAGGAGAACCGTGCAGTCCGGGGATCACGTCGTTTCCTCCGCCGAACCACTTTGCAGTTCCGGGTATGGCTACGTCTCCCCCTCCGAGGCCGAGAACTGGTCTGAAAGAATGCACCAAAGACGCTATTTAAGGCCGAGCCGGCCCCATGTTAGGAGGATTTTGCCCCAGCCGACGTTGTCGTGCTGGCCGGCCCTGTAAAACGACAACCTGCTACAGTAAACGCTACTTTTGTTGCTGTTTTCCAAACGGATTGCCTCCCTGTTTCACCTTCGGGCTAAGGCTTCATCGAAGTCCGCTCGACGGCTCGCCGCTCTCCGCCACCGCTACCATCGCGACAGAGCAAATTCATAACAGTGGTTGGCAGCTGCGGGATACGCTACCCCTGTCCTCAACGTTTTGCTGCTCTGGGACCCGCTACCCCGATCTCAACGGCTGAAAAGTTGGATCGGATCCCTGGAAGCCCGAGGACGACCACCGTGATATCGTTTTGCTGCCCTATAGGACCCGCTACGCCGACTTCTACGGCTGGAAAGTTGGAGCGGATCTTGGCAGGCCCGACGACACCGCTCGACGGCAACGACAAGATGGCCGAAGTCACCCGCTCTAGTTGTGTGAGTGCCTGACGTTCGTCTTTTGTCGTCAGACCCTGTTAGCACAGAGTAGCCAAGTATGTTCTTTTTAGATCTTTAGGTGGCTAGTGCTTGGCTGGTTCTCGACTTGCTTCACGTCGAAGAATATAGCTTCTGAGACAAAGCTATTTCAGAAAGGAACGTGCACGAGTTGCGGTACACAATGGAGAAGCTCAAAGTGAGGGACCTTCTCGATGTTTGTGAGCAGCTGGGTGTTTCTGTTGCTAGGACGAGCCGTAAAGGAAATATTCTTGATGTCATGAGAGCGGAGGGAATAACTGAAGAAGAGGTAGAAGAGGCTATGGAGACAATTGAGGAGCGTCAAAAACGCGAACGCGAGGAGGCTGAGGAGCGTAAAAGGCGAGAAGAGCGTCAACATGCTCTTAGAATGAAAGAGCTAGAACTTGACCAGCTTCGCATAACATCGGCGCAGTCTGGTTCACTATCCCTGGTAGACGAAATGCCAAGACAGAAAATCCAAGATTTGATTCTGCCGTTTAGGACGGGTGGAGACATCGCGCTTTTTTTAGTGAACTTTGAGCGCACGTGCGAGAAAATTGGGATAAATGAAGGCGTCTGGTCCCAGAAGCTTCTGTCAGTCATTCCGGAAGAGGCCGCGGAAGTAATCGCACGGTTGTCTAAAGAAGACTCTGACGACTACGCTAAGGTCAAAGCGGCCCTCCTTCGTAAGTACCGCTTGTCTGCCGAGGCATTTCGGCAGCGGTTTCGGCAAGCAAAAAGGGGCAGTGAATCATGCACAGAGTTCGTGTACCAGCTTAAGTCTAATTTGAAAGAATGGCTTAGAAGTGCGGATGCTTACGGTAACCACGACAGGGTGATTGATTGTGTGGCCCTCGAGCAATTCTATCGTGTGTAGCCTGAAGATGCCAGATTCTGGCTTCAGGATAGAATGAAGGGAACAGACATTGACAAAGCTGCTGAGCTAGCTGATGAGTATTATACGCGAAGGAATTTTCAGTTGGATCGCGAGGATACAAAAGAGAAGAGGGACTCCTCAAGGCGGCTTGCTGCTCAAAATGCAGCACAAAATATGGCTCCGCCGCGTGACGAATTCAGTCAGGGAGCGAGTAACAATGAGAGGGAATAGAGAAAGCCAGGAGAGGAACCTGAGTCGACAGCAAGTGCGAGGGAACGCGTCGACACCACTCGAGCTTTTGGATCAAAACGACCAATTGTATGCTACAATTGTAAAAAGAAGGGTCATATCTCATCTAGCTGTAAGCAAAAGTTTGTTTTCGCTGGCATTCGCGAGTCGGACGAGAACTTGAAGTTACTCGAGCCTTACATGCGCGAAATTGTGGTCAACGGAAAGAAATGCCGGGCACTCCGTGATTCAGCTGCGACGATGGACATAGCACACCCATCTTGCATCTCCCCTGGCGACTATACTGGCGAATGCGCCTGGATCAGACAGGTTGCAGAAGAGCAAAGTGCCTGTTTGCCAATTGCTGCGGTTGTTCTAGAGGGAAGTTTTGGAAAATTGCGCACTGAGGCGGCCGTGAGCCCTAATTTGCCCCAAGATTTTCCGTACCTTTTTTCCAACAAATCAGAGCAGCTCCTTAAAGAAAAGGGCCAGTCATTTTCATCTTCCCTCGCGTGCATGGCACTCACGCGATCGCGGTCCCGCGCTCTCGCGGGGAGACTTGAGGTCTCGGTTTCGAACGAGGAGGCGGTCGAGCGTGAGACAACTCCCCAGGGAAACCCGGACCAAGAGGCGACTAGTGTATCACAGGACATCGAAGACAGTAGGGCTCCGGATACGGTATTGGCTGCCGAACGCGACGAGCCTGCGGAGGTTGATGAAAGCAGGGCGCTTCAGGAGAGCGTTCAGGCGTCCCTGCTTGGTCCAACATCCACTAGTTATCCACGTGAAAGCGACGCGCCAGCTAACAGGCTCGTACAGCTTATTGCCGAAGAGCAAAGTCTCACGGAGAGTCAGCGTGATGATCTCACGAAAGTAGTTAGAGACTACGCAGACGTGTTTTGCGACAATCCAGGGAAAACCTCTTTGCTAGAGCATGATATTCAGTTATCAAGTGAAGAACCGATCTCTAGCAAGGCTTACCGCGTATCGCCGAGGCAAAGAGAGATCATGGAAGCCGAGATCCGCCGCATGTGTGACTTGGGGGTCATCATTCCAGGTGAAAGCGATTACACCTCCCCACTCATACTAGTCGAGGTTCCGGGAAAAGACCCTAGGCCATGCGTGGACTACCGCCGGCTAAATAAGATCACTTTAGATCAGACGTATCCGATACCTAATATCGAGGAGAGAGTAGAAACCGTGGCAAAATCCACATATATATCCCTCTTAGATCTGGTACGGGGATACTGGCAGGTCCCGTTGACGGAGCGAGCCTCTCGTTATGCCGCATTCATTTCCCCATTGGGAACATTTCGCCCTTTAATGCTTGCTTTCGGCTTAAAGAATGCTCCCTACTGCTTCTCAAACCTCATGGATCGGGTGTTGCGGAGTTTAGGAGATTTCGCCCTGCCGTATCTCGATGATGTGGCGATATTCTCTGATACGTGGGTCGAGCATGTGACTCACTTGAGGACCGTTGTGGCTCGACTACGTGATGCAGGCCTCACCGTGAGAGCGCAGAAATGCCACTTAGGGTGCGCAAGCGTAAGTTATCTCGGCCACATCGTGGGTCGTGGCCAGCGTAGCCCGTCCGAGCTGAAAGTTGCGGTCGTTTTAGAGTATCGTCGTCCCACCACAAAGTCGGAATTGAGGGCGTTTTTGGGACTGGCGGGATATTATCAACACGACGTCAAAGGTTACTCAAACCTCGCTAGTCCGCTGACGGACTCTCTCCGCAAAACCGAGCCCACCGTCATTTCGTGGGACACAAAAAAAGAGAATGCTTTCAAGAGCCTCAAGAGCGCTCTCGCAAAACGACCCGTGCTAGCGGCACCGGACTTTTCTCAGAGTTTTATTATTCAGTGTGATGCCAGTGACCGCGGCCTAGGAACAGTTTTGTGCCAAAAGGACGCTGAAGGGCACGAGCGGCCAGTTTTGTATCTCAACAGAAAGCTCAGTGTCAGAGAGGAAGCTTACAGCACTTCAGAAAAAGAGTGCGCCTGCCTTGTTTGGGCAATTGGTAAGCTAGCATGTTACGTCTCAGGGTCGAGCTTCATAGTAGAAACTGATCACTGCCCCTTGACTTGGTTGCACAACATGTCGTCTAAAAGCGGTCGTTTACTTAGGTGGAGCTTGACGCTTCAGCACCATAACTTTAGTGTGCGCTATAAGAAAAGGAAGCTGCACACAAATGCAGATGGTCTCAGCAGAGCTTATTGAAGTGCAGCCCAGCTCCCTCATACAAGTTGAGGCACATCCTTCTGGTTTGACGTGTTTTGCATAATTTTGGCGTCTATTATTTCGTTTTGATTTAAACTGTATCAACAATGTCGCACTGCACTAACAGATGTAATTTTGTTTGAAGTGTACTCTGATATGTTACCAGGAAGCCCAGCCTCTACCATTCTGGTAAAGTTGTTAAAAAAAATGCACAGAATTGGTTTTGGGCTGCTTCAGCGGGTTCCGACCCGCTCGTATGGCATTGGGGATGGTTTCGCGTGGCATTTCTTGGCATCGGGACTGTGCAGTGTAATCACAGCATTCGTGAGGGCCAGTGTTTTGAGGTCTCTAAGGGATACGTTTCTCGTGCTTTTTAAAACGTACAATAGTAGAGACTCAATAGATCTCTTTGCTGCCTTGGTCTGGCGCTATGAGAGACGTTCAAAGGGTGCTTGCTTCCACGAAAGTGGTTTGGCTTTGCGTTCAACTCCGTCGTTCCAGTGATTCCCCGCAGGGCTCTGAAGATCACCACGGAGTGGCTACAGTATCGACGGTCAACCATCATCCCTCCTTCCGAGCCCCGCTGACGGCTGAAAACTCCGGATGCATTGTCTGGCGGCGGGGGTGCTGTTGTGCCACAGACATGTTCCTCGTTCGGGAGCACGTCTCACAAGATCGAGCCCTGTTTCGACGAACTGTCTCCCCCCCCCCTTCCAGCGCCGCCTTCTGTGCAGGAGAACCGTGCAGTCCGGGGATAACGTCGTTTCCTCCGCCGAACCACTTTGCAGTTTCGGGTATGGCTACGTCTCCCCCTCCGAGCCCGAGAACTGGTCTGAGAGAATGGACCAAAGACGCTATTTAAGGCCGAGCCAGCCCCATGTTAGGAGGATTTTGCCCCAGCCGACGTTGTCGTGCTGGCCGGCACTGTAAAACGACAACCTGCTACAGTAAACGCTACTTTTGTTGCTGTTTTCCAAACAGATTGCCTCCCTGTTTCACCTTCGGGCTAAGGCTTCATCGAAGTCCGCTCGACGGCTCGCCGCTCTCCGCCACCGCTACCATCGCGACAGAGCAAATTCATAACAGTCGTCATCATGTGCACCGAAGAAGGAGCGAAAGGTGTCCAGCGCATCCAAAACAACCCGCGGGTTGTTTTGGATGCGCTAGTGCGTCGTTCCTGCCCGCAGTCTCGCTGTCAGCGGAGTTAGAGCTAAAGCCAACTCCGATGACGCGCCGCGCTCGTAGACCGCACTCTTAGTAATCTTATCGTCCATCCGGTGCGGTCACTCGTAGTAATCTCAACCGTGCCGCCGCTTACAGTTCGTTGCTTGCAACGAAGAACGTCGCCACGAGTGCGCTAGCGCGTCGTTCCTGCCCGCAGTCTCGCTGTTGGCAAAGTGAGGGCAGAAGACGACTCCGATGACGCGCCGCGCTCGTAGTAACCTGATCACGCATCCGCCTACTGCTCCTAACTAAAGCGTAATTATATCTTAAGTGATAATCGAGCAGTGAACACGTCACGAAGTAGCAATTTTCGAGAACCATGTCCTCGCGACGCACAAGGAGCAGATGACGATCTCCCAGAGCGAGCATCGGGCCAATGGGGAGGCGAGCTGAGGCAACACGGCGGCCACAGCCAATCAAAGGCCTCAAAACGACCTTCAAACATTTGCTTTTTGTGCACTTGTTTTCAAAGGGAAGAGCCAGCTGAGGCGGGAAAGTTAAACACGTAGAAATGTTCTTTCCGATGAGCCCAAGAATCACTGTTTTCTCGCGATTTCTAGAAAAAGTTCCGCTACCTAGGTGGGTGAAATGAATTTTCCGAAGCACTCCTGCGCGGTTTGCAGTGTAGATATTTTGGAATCAGATAGAAACAGGCTTTGAGAAACTGAAAACTTGATTATCAAAAAACGATTTTTTTGCCATTTTTCGCGATCCCAAAGCCGCGTCCCCCCTGAAGTAAACAAAAATGGCGGTACCCACGCTAGCGAGGCAAAAGCAGACGTTTATAAATTTTGAGTGCGCATAACACGCATACGAGCATATTTTCGACAGTTAACCTTTGGCGGGAGAGTAAAATAAGGCCCGCACCATGGTACAAAATTTGTTAATGCGGGATCGCTGTCCAAAAACACTTCGTTGCCGCAAGATACGTAATACATGGGCTTCTATGAACGTTCGGCGGGGATTCGGAAATATTTCGTTACCGTGGAGAGTTGGTACTCGCGGAGTTTCGTTATTGCGGGTTTCGACTGTACTAGAATTGCTTTTCCTAACTATCAACCGGTTAAAGCATGGCTCACTCACCTTTATCGTTGAGGAACGCGCGCTGCACGTACGCGGTGACGAATTCGTACGTTGCGATGTGGTTCCTCACATACTCTTCCAGTGAAGACAAGCCAACGCCACAAACGTCACATTTCACGCACGTATTGGCTTCTGGGTTTACTTTATGGACGTCCCTGACATGCCGAAGCATGTTTTTCTTCTTGGTGAACAACATACTTACAGCTTTAACACTGCTGTGATAGATCTGCGTAAACAAATGGTATGTGCTAGGAACTTTTATTTCCAAATTGAACTTCCAGCATTATTAAAATCTAACCCGCGCAAATTCCGGTATTCTATTAACCCCGCTAGAACCGATACAGTTTCCTTTATATTAGACAGCAAGGCAGTTTCAGACCCCATTAAGATAGCCAATGCATTCAATACCTATTTTCAGTCAGTATTCACGAACCACAATAATGTTCTCCCTTCGCTTAGAACTTCAAATCTAGAGCTGTCCGTCGACGATCTGGTAATTAGCACAGGTGGTATCTGTTATGTTTTGCCGCTCATAAGTTGATCGTGCGGATTGGACAGCACCAGAAGCTACGTTATTCAAAGCTTCTTTCTCGGATCTCTCTCGGCGAGGTCGCTAATTGCTTCCTTTGAGCATGCGACGACAGCGCGGGAAGCTACGTTATACCAAAGTCCCTTAAAACCGTTTTGGTCACGAAACTTCTCCGTCACTCCATGGGAGAGCTTGATATGGTGCCAAGAGCGGCCGCTACGCGGCGCAAGCCGTCCTAGGGGGCCATCGCTCCGCTACGCCCGGCGGAACGCACTGGCCGCGGCGGCATCCCGAAGGCGTTGTGTGGCGGCAGCTCGCGGTTTCTGCATCAGCGAAACGCGAACTTCATGTGCCAGTGCACCGTGCTCAAGGTGGACGGCATGAAAATTCGAATGAACAATGCCTAAGACGTGCTTTGGGACGGGTTGAAGCTCCGGATACCGAAGCAACAAAGAAAAGGCGTCGCTCTTCTGTTTCCCAAGTAGCGCCGAACTCCGAGAGAAATGTAAGCGAGCTATACCGCGGTTGGAAGCTGGCCGTTTCAGCTTCGAAAGTAAGAACGTTCGGGTGTGCGAAAAGCATTTTGATGCTAGCGACGTTGTGAGAACCGACGAGCACATCGTGAATGGGGTGGTCGTGTCGCTTCAGCGAGAGAGACCGAGGTTTCGCACGAACGCCGTTCCAAGAATTTTTGACGGGCTCCCGGCGTACCTGACAAAGCCGAAACCGCGTTCACGGCCTGCGACTCAGAGGCAAACAGCGAAGAGGCGGCGCGAATTGTCACCGGAATGCGCAGCAGTGGAATGCCAAAATGTCAATACCGACTCGGCAGGAGAAGCCAGTGACGGTAAGCTCTTGAGCCGGTTTAGTCACGGCGTTACTTTGTTCCCTCAGTCGCATGACCCTGTGTTAGCGGCTGGTGGCATTGAGGTGCTTCTTAACAGTGTTATTAAATTGTATTACAGATGCAGCAGCCAGCGATAGCGGACACGCAGATCAGGCCTGCCAAACGGAACAGGCAGTCTGTCCGTTTCTTGAAGTGCAGGCGCTAAAGGCGCAGCTTTCGAGTACGCGGCAACAACTCGAACGGTGTCAGAAGCAGCTTGCAAAGATGAGAGTGTGGGCCAAGAAAAATGCAAGACTCTTGCAAAACCTGGACAAGCTATCTACCCGCGAGAAGCTTATTTACGATCAGTGCATCATGAAGGCAAACGCGAAATCTCCGAAAGCTGCCAGGTAATCTTCAGTCGCACATAACTGCCACGAAGCTATGAATATAATCACACATCTTTTTCGTGCCACTGTCTTGTGCATATTTTTTAAGAGTAGTGCACGCTAGCATTGCATGTCAGAGTAATCCTAAATAGCCCGCTTTGCATGATCGCACAATGCAAGCTGTCTGTTGCTATCGTACTGGAGTAGGGGTGCATGTTAATATTGAAAAAGACAAGGCATTTTTAAACGTGGTGGTTGTGTAATGCGGTATGAGGAAAGATGGTGTGATGCATGTCGTGCATCTTCTTTGGTTATGCACTTGCACTGTTCACTCACCAGCCTCGGTTTACCTGAATGCACAACGAGCCTGCACTCTCTTTAGGTACAAAAAAGCATGGATTTATGACTGCCTGCTACTGAAGATTAAGTCGACAGTGGTTTATACATTCCTTCACGAGAATGAGTACCTTCCCTTGCCCAACCCTCGCACCCTCTACACGTACCTGAGGAGCCTCAAGGCTGACTTTGGTTTTGACAGCAGTCTATTCACCGTTCTCAAAGACAAGCTGCAAGTACTTCCTGAGCGAGAGCGTCGAGGTTTGGAACAATGCACAAACTTACTACTGCATTCTATGACTTCATATCTCATATGTGGTGCATGTCTAATAAGATGTATTTTTTTACAGGTGTCCTGATGTTCGATGAAATGAGCGTAAGAAAGAGTGTGCTAATGTGCACACTCTTTCACAGAGCAGAGCCATGTCAGACATGGCTCTGCTCGGAAAAGTTAACTTCGCTGAGCACACAAGACCCTCGGACTGTGAGAAAGATGGCGATCACGTCCTGGTCTTTCTCTTCCGACCATTTCTTGGAGGGTGGTCGCAGACTGTTGGGACCTTTTGTTTCTCCAGTGCAGCCCCTGGTTCAATAGTAGCGAAGCTGTTGCTCAGTGCATTGTGCACCTTTCGAACGCTGGCGCTATTGCCGATGCTGTTACATGCGACAATTCAACACCAAATCGTTCAGCTTTAAGGAGCTTGGGTTAGTATCTGGGGACACGAGTTAAATTTGTCAAATTAAGAATTGAACACTACTAACTGCATTGATGTGTTCTTTTCAGGGATAAACAGTGACCAGAAACAGCTGCAAACTTCATTTCAGCATCCATGTGACCCTTCACGGACAGTGCAGGCACTAATTGATCCACCGCATGTCTTCAAATGCATAAGGAACAATCTTCAGAAGGTTGGAAAGTTTCTGGTAAGCAGTATTTCGTATCTACGTCAGGTACTCCCTTTGCGAGGAGGGGCTTCACCTTTTTATCGCAGCTACCGGAAGGACATGAAGTCCATCACTTCCACTACTCTGCCCTGCTGGAGTACGAGGAGCAACAGGCTGGCCTTCCGGCTGTCCCGAAGATCACAAGGGCTCACATCTTCCCGAACGCCTTCCAGAAGATGAGTGTCCGGCTTGCTGTTCAGGCGAGTAACCACTCCTAGTAATTAGTAAGGCTACTTACAGGCGAACTAATGATACAAAACTTTGCTGATGATTTGTCAAAAAAGACAAATTTCAATGCAAGCTCTTTAGTTCAACAACTATGTGCCATCAATTTCAGCTTTTCAGCGGAAGCACGGTGTCTGCAATGGAGTTTTATAGCAAGCAAGAAGGCTGCCAAAAGCTAATAACTCCGCAGGTACATACGACTTCACGAAGCAGATGAACGATCTATTTGACTGCCTCAACTCAAGAAGACCACAGGACGTGCAATACAACGAAGCCGAGCACATCGCGGTGAGCGAGTAAATCACACCCAAATATGTTTTTCTTTTATAGTGTACTCAAGGTTAATATTTCTTGCATTGCAGACATTGAAGGCGAACATAAAGTGGCTGGAGGATTGCTGCACATTCATAGAGAGCCTGCCGAAGCAGAGGCAGGTGTGCTTCCTTAGCAAACCAACTTGTGGTGCACTAAGGATAACGCTGCACAGCACGGTGGCCCTGATTGATCGACTCTTGAAGTCTGGCTTCCGTTATGTTCTAGTTGGAAACCTCGGCCAAGAACCTTTAGAGGTAATTCAGGTACTTTTTGGCATGGTGTGTTGGTACGGATGCCTTTCTTTTTCCCTGTCCAGCGCTTCTTTGGGATAGCCAGGCATGTTGCAGGAGACGAGGGGCCAACCAACCGTTCAGCAGTTTTTGTTTATATACCGGATGCTGTCGGTGAACAACCTCGTGCGGCCACCTAAGCAAGCTTCAGTTGGCGGAAGCGGGCCACAACTGCTTCTCACTCTACAAGGTCTTTTTAACAAGGAAAAGCCCTCTATGACTCAGGTATTTTGCAATTTGTGTCCTGTATGTGTCCTGACGTTTCCTTTTTATCACCTTGAAAATTCAAGAAGTTATGCACATTTCAGGTGGACACACTAGCTGTTCTGCTGGACGATGTTCTGCTGGAGCCAACAACAGACTGCGTGGCGGTCATTGGCCCCCTTTCGACCAAAGACTCCATTTTGGATTACCTCGGCGGATATGTGGCCAAGAAGTTTTCTACTTTGGATTGCTTAGGTTGCATCGAAACGATTTGGAGCACAACGCGTCAGCCATCTGCCTTGATCCAAACAAAATCGAGGGGCTATTTGAAAGTACCTAGCAGCCGTCTTCTTGCTCTCCTGAAAATTGTTGATGAACATGTAGAGACGTACACGGTGCAAAACATTGCATGCGGTGACGTGTACGCGAGGATTGTTGAGGGCATTTTGCTCGACAGCCGCACAGCGTCAGCAAGTGTAGGTTCTCTGTTGCACTTTTTAGGGACAACAGCTGAGGTTGTACACTTTTTTTTGAGATGTAGATTACATTTCTTCACTCGAAAAAAAAAACAAAGCCTCGCGGGCAACTGTGCGCAGTTCATGCCCTGCAAGTGGTGGGCGGAAGCCACAGTGTTAAGCATAATGGCTGTACATTACACTGTAATATTTTCGTACTATTCATATTTATCTGCATATAGTGTAAATAGTGTATATTCACATACAGTTTATTTTAGGCAGTGAGCTAAGGCAGAGTGTAGCTGTTAATGAAACGAAATACACATTGTACAGTAGAGTCACAGATTGTGTAACATTGCTCAGAACAGCTGCAATAGTTTCTAGTGATTTTCTTCTCCAAAGTGTTGTTCTCAGTGTATTTTGTGTAAATAAATGTTTTCCAACTTTCTCCCCATTACATGCACCATATGTGAATCTCCCATTCATAAGTACACACCTGACTACTAGGCGGCGTATCATTAGCACCAAATTTAAGATTTATTGCATGCCTTAAATCATAACCGCCCTTCCCCCCCTCCCACCCAAAAAATAAAAACAAATGTATGATGAGGTACCTCGGTAGTGGCAGAGGCGGCCAAGCGGCTAGCACTGGCATCAAAAGGAACTTCAGATTAGGCTGCTGTACTTCCGTTCCCGGAGAAATCATGGGTTGTCAGCCGGTAAATAATAATGCCCTAAACAGTAAACACAAGGAAACGTCAAGCGGCGAGTGTTCCGTGTAAACTGCGTGGAAAGAAGTGATCAATCAAATGTTGGGCACGTTTAGAGCGGTCGCGAAAGCCCTCGGCGTCGAAAGTCCCCGCGTCAAAAAAGCGATCGGCGCTCACAAACGTGTGTCCAAAACAACTGCGCATTTGAGTATAAACTCAATTTAAAGGTCTGGAATAAAACTTCTGGCTCAACCATTCAGTTAATTTGAATACTTGGGTAGTAGCGCGCGAGAGGCGAGCCGGATATAAACCAATGTGATTGCTCCTGTACTACCCAGTCGTGTTTCATTTCGTTCACCTTCCTCCCCCTATTAGCGGCACTACCAGAATATAAAGCTCACCTACCGCATAAACGTAATCGCCTTTTGGCCGGGCGCAAATACAAACATTTCGAGCAGATCAAGCAGTAGCTGCTCGCATCAAGAGCATGGAGCATAAGCATCGTCTTTCAACACTTGCGAGCTATAGCTCGCAAGTACCGCTTCGAGGCATCGTAAGTATGCATATAATTGGGCTATGAGACAATTATTGACACAATGCGTTATCGCGCGGTGTGAGAACACTTTTAATTAAGCTGCTGTATATAAGGTTGGCCCGCACTTGCAAGTAAACTACGCGTGCGTTCCAAAGTAAACAGCTCTCATTCGTCGTCGACACTGGATCCCGTTTCAACTTATTTACCTGGTGGCATTGATGCGTTCACAGACGTTTAAAAAAGGTAACAGGAAGAACAGCACGCGCATAATCGCGTCGAAACGTCGGCCGCAGTGCGCATACAAGCCCAGCAGTGGCGGCGGCATGTGGCCCCCATACGACGGGTGGCGCCTCTAGCGACAGATTTTGTCCCTATATCAACCTTCGGGCGGAGTTTCATGACTAGAAAAGCATTGAAGGACTCTGGTTATACAAAGCTTCTTTTTCGGCTCTCTCTCGGTATGCCCATGTGACTGTACACCACTTATCCTCTGGAATGCAAACTACTTCCGTCTCCTCCGCTGCCGGGGGCAAACACACAATGGGAAAATAACCCGCTCTGCCAACCGGCTTGGAATGTTTGTGGTTTAGAGACAAGTCGCCGCTGCCGGGGGCAAACACACAATGGGGTTAAGCGACCCCGTCCTGCCTCCGCTGCCGGGCGCGAGCTCAGTGGGAGTAAGCGACACGCTCTGCCCTGGCGATCGGCTCGAAGTCGCAGCGATGCACGACCCGAACACAAGGAAAGCGGAGAAAGTCAAAGGCCGCTTGCTACCTGCGGGGGCAATAACGCTCCGCGCGCGATCATTCGGCTTTCGGCTTTGGGGTTCGTCTCGGCTCGCTGGGTGTGGGAAAAGGCATGAATGTACCAGGTCTACAATGCCGATATCTCCCGAGCGAGAGAATTCCTGAGCGAAGGGAGGTGGAGAGAGAGACATGGTAGAAAAGAGTGCCAAAACGCCTGTTTAAACTGTAGAAGCGCTGCTGTCGAGAGTAAGGTCAGCCCTGTAGGGAGTGACTTAATCTGAGTGGAAACAGATTGCATGAGAGAATGTTGAGGCGGACCAGCAGTGGCCACCTCCCCTTTTTCTTTGTTACCGCAAGATACTTAAGACTGGATGGAATCCGTTTCTCTTCAGTCGAGGCTGCAATCACTTAACTGATTGATCAGTACGACTCCGTACGATGCAACTTTTGTCTGGGCCGTAACCACTTGGTGGTCGAACAGTGAGACTAAGTACGTCGTATGTAGTAACAGTGTTCTAGGCTCTAACTTAAGAAAAGGTAAGTAGAAGAGTAAGACGCTGTTGATGTCTGTGTTATCATGAGTGTGCTTCGGCAAGATATACATATGACTGTAAATATTTCGCTGTAATATACCTTCAAGTTTTCATTACCTCCAACCTGCCTCCTGCTTCATCGACGCCGATCATCTCCTTGACGGGACTTCAATCCACATCAAGGAGATCAACAAACAAGAAGGAAAACTTAACTGGCGCAGTTGACAGGATCGGCGAGCTCTGCCGCACCATACACTGGACCAGCACTGAGAGGACTGAGGGGCAGGGCATCCAACAGCCACCAGCGGCAAAGTCGAGACGCTCCCCCAGCAGCCAACTCTGGCACCGTGGAGGAGATCCGGGAACGACAGTGCATACAGCAAAGGGTGAGCAGGATTTCTTGCGTTCTTCTCTAGTTGGCATGGCAGTTTATGTGTAGAGCACATGGTGAGAACACGCGGGGGTGCTAAAACAATGGAGTCTAATTAAGATGAGGGTACGAGAGCGGCAGATGTGGATCGGAGTCGGGAACCATCCAATGATGGTATTCAAAATTCTGATCAGTCTAATGAGGTGAGAGTGCCTACTCAGAGGCAAGAATAGATGCAGCAAGCATCTCAGGTTTTGCCGAAATCAAGCGAAGCGAGAACGCTCGAGCTTGAAATTCAAAAGCTCAATCTTCAGATTCAGTACGAAAAGCTATTGCAGGCTAGAATGAACGCGGAACGTCTCAATGACACGTTGTCCAACTCTGGGTCGGAGACGAGTGATCAGAGGCGCCGGGGATTCGATTCTGTTCAGCAATGTCAAAAGTGCTAAAAGGGTTCTGCGTGCCGAGTGACGCGGATGTCCCATTATGGTTTGAGGAAGTAGAAAAACTTTTTGTTACTTACCAGGTACCGCACGAGAGCCGCGTGCATTTGGTTATGCCAGTGCTAACTGAGCGAGTCCGTTACCTACTGCGTAACCTCCACCCTGAAGAGAGTGCAGATTATGAGATAGTTAAGCAGCAGTGCTGACGGAACTGAAGCTTTCTCCGGCAGAGTACCTGCAGAGGTTCGAAAGAGCAGTAAAGCGTAAGGAAGAGACGTGGGCGCAGTTCACGTCCCGCGTGAAAACTTATTTCTCATACTACCTCCAAGTGAGAGAAGCCGACACGGTAGAAGTGATGGCAGAACTCATGGTTGCTGACCACATAAAATCGGGCCTTAGTACGGAGGGTCTTGAGTATGTGAGATTAAGGGAAGGCGAGGGACGGCTTAGGCCAGCTGAGATCGCGAAAGTGCTCCAAACTTTCGAACAAGCGAAAAGGAAAGGGCGTGCTTCAAAGCAACCAACTGCAGAAATGGGGCAGAAGCCGGCGACACGAGTTGAGAAAGGGGCTCTGAAATGCCACTTATGTCACGGCTCAGGCCATTTTGCTAAAGAGTGCCCGAAAGCTAGTGATAAGGAGAACAACCCCAAGAAGGCTACCGAGCCAAAGTGGAAGGTTCAAAAGGTAACGTTATCCCACGAGACGGATACTGAAATACCTACTGGAGTACTTAGCGCAAAGGTGAAGTCTCTGAAATACGAGGGTGAAGGCACAGATAAACTGCAGTTAAATCCTGTATCATGTGCAGGCATATCCGCAGATGCGATTTTGGATACGGGGAGTGAGATAACCGTCATCCGGGAGAGTATGCTTCCGCGAAGTGTTGTAGAGCCGTCTGGCACGGTAAGATTGGTGTCCGCTTTCGGTAAAACTATCAAGGCAAGGCTAGCTACGTTACCGGTCAAATTAAATAGCCCGCGAGAGGTTACAGAGCCTCAGAAGGTCGACCTACCCTGCGCGTTAACTGATGAGCTCGTCGAGGGCACAGATTGTTTGTTGACCAAGGACGATTGGAAACTTTTGTTGAAGGCCAGCAGCCCTCTGGCACCCTGTCGAGCGCCGGCCGAGCCTGCGCACGAGGCGGAACAAGCAGTAGAGAAAAGGTAGCTGCCTGCAATCTTACCTTGGAGGAGAAAGATGATTCCGGGGAAGAGGCGCAAACTCATGAAGAAAGGGAGGTGTTATTAGGCCAAAGAGTAGAGTTCCGCAATGTGCAGTTGGGCGACACTACGCTAAAGAAATGTTGGGAAGATGCGCGTAGTGGGAAATCCGGCATGTTCATTTCAGACGGACTATTATACTACTGCGACTCAATAGCAGGCACTTGAGTGAGTCAGCTAGCTGTCCCCGAAGATAAGCGCACTGAGGTGATGCACTTAGCACACGAGTCACTATGCGGGGGGCACCTAGGGTCAAAGAAAACAAGAGCTCGCATTAGGTATAATTTTTTTTCGCCGGGTATGGCGAAGGAGATATTAGAGCATTGTCGTTCGTGCCGTGAAAGTCAAATTCGTTCGGACAAGCGTCGCACGGATAGAGTGCCTATAACTCCGCTCACTAGACTCGAGCACCCTTTCCAAGTTGTCAATGTAGATGTGATCGGACCCCTAGACACACCGTCACCGAGAGGGCATAAGTACGCGCTGTGCTTAGTGGATCTTTGCCCGAGGTGGCCAGAGGTAATCCCATTGCGCTCTTTGACAGCTAAGGCGACTTGTGATGCACTGATTGAGATATTCAGTCGCACAGGCGTTCCGGAGATGATCTGCTCCGATCAGGGCACTAATTTCAAATCGCAGCTCACGCAAACGATGCTGGAGAAATTAGGTTGCATGCCAAGATTTTCAACCCCAGAACACCCAGAGAGTAATGGAGTTGTAGAAAGGTGGAACCGAGTACTCAAAAACATGTATCATGTCATTCAAACAGACTCCAAGAATTGGGACAAATTGATCCCAATGGTTTTATGGGCTTATCGGGAAGTTCCCCATGAGGTAACCAGAGTAGCTCCGTTTCGTCTATTGTATGGAAGGAATCCCACGGGACCGCTTCTAATACTGCAAAAGATTTGGACGGGAGAAATTCCGGTGCCCGCAACATTGAGAGAACACCCCGCTAAGTATTTACAGCAACTTAAGGAGCAGCTCGAGACGGCCGCTAATATAGCTGAGCTAACTGTTGCAACTCATCAGGAGAGTTACGCCAGTGCTTATAATCGCAGCAGCAGGCTCAAAGCTTTTAACGTTGGCGACCAAGTGGTGGTTTTCGACAATGATCGGAGTGGTAAAATGTCACCTAAATGGCTAGGCCCATTCACAGTGGTTGGACGTGAGCGCGAACATTCTTACCGCGTTGAAACATCTGAGGGAAAGATGAAAAGTGTCCACGCCAACAACATTCGACCTTACTTTGCAAGAGTCAGTCATATTGGGGTCGTCTTCAATGAGGACCATGATTTTGGGGAGGTGGAATATGCTCCACAACCAACCACTATAAAGTGGGAAGAGCTAGTGGTAACGAGCGCGAAGGTTGCTCACCTTGAAGCTGACGCGCACGCGGAAATACAGGCGGTGTTCCAAAGACATTGCACCCTCTTTGACGGCACTCCGGGTATAGCAAAGGTAGATGAACATAGGATAGAAATATAACCGGGTCACCAGACAAAAAAGGCGTTTCCGTATCGGGTGCCGGAACTACTAAAGAAAGAAGTCAGCCGGCAAGTTGACGAACTTCTGAATTGGAAGTTGATCTACCCCACGGAGAGTGAGTTTTCCCACCCGGTAGTATGCGTCGGAAAAAAAGATGGTACTATCCGCATGTGTGTGGACTACAGAGCGTTAAATGCCGTCACCAAGGCGGATGCGTTCTCTATGATGAATCCTCAGGAATTGATTTTCCGAGTAGGCAGAGCGCAGTTCATTACGGTAGTGGACCTTAGGCGCGGGTAGTGGCAGGTACCGATGGAAGAAAAGAGTCAGAAATTCACCGCATTTGTAACACATGAAGGTCAGTACGCATGGAAAGTGATGCCTTTCGGGCTGAAAAATTCCATGACAACCTTTCAACGAATGGTGAATAAACTCTTGTCGCAACATAAAATGTATGACGCCACGGCATACCTATATGATATTTCTATTTTTTCTAGCACTTTGGAGGAGCACTTAAAGCATCTCGACATTATTCTTAAGGTCTTAGAGAAGGCGGGACTGAAAGCCAGCCCGGAGAAGTGACAGATTGCGCAATCCCGCATACATTACCTGGGGCATATTTTCGGTTCAGGGACACACGCACCAGACCCAGAAAAGATAGCAGCAATTAAAAACTTGGTACCACTGCGCACCAGGAAGGAACTACGCAGCCTGTTAGGACTTTGCGGCTACTATCGAGAGTACGTCCGAGGATATGCAGAGGTGACGAGCCCGCTCACGCTGTTAACAAAGAAAGCGGTACCTAATAAGATACCCTGGCCGGAGGAAGCTCAGGCGGCATTTGAGACTCTCAAACAATCTTTGTGCGAGGCCGTGGTGCTAAACACCCCTGAGCCATCTCAGCCCTACTGGCTTTTCACAGACGCATCAGCTACGGCGGCGGGAGCATGTTTGGCACAAATGTCAGCCGAGGGAGAAGAGAAGCCTATCGCTTTTGCAAGCCAACGCTTCTCACCGACCCAGATGCGTTGGTCGACAATTGAGAGGGAAGCGTTCGCAATAATATGGGCCTTAAAGAAGTTTGACTACTGGTTTTTCGGTGCCATAGTAAACGTTGTTTCCGACCACAATCCGCTGTCGTACCTTACAACTTCGACTCCGCACGGGGCGAAATTAACAAGATGGGCGCTGGCTTTGCAGCGATATCATGTCTCGGTACAACATCGGAAGGGAGTATGTAACAGTAATGCGGATGCGTTATCTAGGCTTCAGAACAGTTCATGGAAGCCATCAGAATAACAGTGCCATGCCAACTGGGGGGGGACGTGAATGTTCCTGCCCACGTGCTGCTGTATATTGTGGACTGTGTGATTGACAATTCAAGAAACAGACACTAGTGATCTCACTGCTTGAAGCAGCAATGCTGCGCTTGATTAGCATGTATTTGTTTTCGTTTAATGTATTCTCCTGTAGTGTTGACTTGCAATTGTGTTTGATGCTTGTGTACAACTGTTGTGTGGTTAGAAAGTCCAGTGACTTAATCACGGCAGTGCTTTATCGTATTACTGTGCGTAAGACAGCCCAGTATACTCTTTAGGGGGGACGTGTTATGTTTTGCCGCTCATAAGTTGATCGTGCAGATGAGACAGCACCAGAAGCTACGTTATTCGAAGCTTCTTTCTCGGATCTCTCTCGGCAAGGTCGCAAATTGCTTCCTTTGAGCATGGGACGACAGCGCGGGAAGCTACGTTATACAAAGCTTCTTTCTCGGCTCTCTCTCAGTATGCCCATGTGACTGTACACCACTTATCCTCTGGAATGCAAACTACTTCCGTCTCCTCCGCTGCCTGGGGCAAACACACAATGTGAAACGAACCCGCTCTGCCAACCGGCTTGGAATGTTTGTGGTTTAGAGACAAGTCGCTGCGGCCGGGGGCAAACGCACAATGGGGTTAAGCGACCCCGTCCTGCCTCCGCTGCCGGGCGCGAGCTCAGTGGGAGTAAGCGACACGCTCTGCCCTGGCGATCGGCTCGAAGTCGCAGCGATGCACGACCCGAACACAAGGAAAGCGGAGAAAGTCAAAGGCCGCTTGCTACCTGCGGGGGCAATAACGCTCCGCGCGCGATCATTCGGCTTCCGGCTTTGGGGTTCGTCTCGGCTCGCTGGGTGTGGAAAAAGGCATGACTGTACCAGGTCTACAATGCCGATACCTCCCGAGCGAGAGAATTCCTGAGCGAAGGGAGGTGGAGAGAGAGACATGGTAGAAAAGAGTGCCAAATCGCCTGTTTAAACTGTAGAAGCGCTGCTGTCGAGAGTAAGGTCAGCCCTGTAGGGAGTGACTTAATCTGAGTGGAAAAAGATTGGATGAGAGAATGTTGAGGCGGACCAGCAGTGGCCACCTCCCCTTTTTCTTTGTTACCGCAATATACTTAAGACGGGATGAAATCCGTTTTTAATCAGTCGAGGCTGCAATCACTTAACTGATATATCAGTACGACTCCGTACGATACAACTTTTGTCTGGGCCGTAACCACTTGGTGGTCGAACAGTGAGACTAAGTACGTTGCATGTAGTAACAGTGTTCTAGGCTCTAACTTAGGAAAAGTTAAGTAGAAGAGTAAGACGCTGTTGATGTCTGTGTTATCATGAGTGTGCTTCGGCAAGATGTACGTATGACTGTAAATATTTCGCTGTAATATACCTTCAAGTTTTCATTACCTCCAACCTGCCTCCTGCTTCATCGACGCCGATCATCTCCTTGACGGGACTTCAATCCACATCAAGGAGATCAACGAACAAGAAGGAAAACTTAACTGTATCCTGAACTTGATTCTCAATTTAGATGCGAAGAAGTGCACTGGCCCTGATAATATTCCGAATAGCTTTCTGGTGCGATATGCTCTGTGGTGTTCACGTTATTTGACCATCATTTTAACAAATCTTTGTCTTCAAGTACAGTTCGCGAGTCCAGGAAGTTAGCCAAGGTTCTGCCTCTGCATAAATCAGGAAACAGACAACTTCTCTCCAACTATAGACTCATATCACTTACCTCCAATTCTGGAAAGCTACTCGAACACATCCTTCATAAGCACATTACTGAGTTTCTTGAAACGAATAATCTTCTGTCCTGCACACAACATGGATTTCGTCGCGGCTTCAGCACAATAACGCAACTGCTGGAATTTTCGCATGATATTATCAGTAGTTTAGACATTGGTAATCAAATTGATGTATTATTTATGGGTTTCTCGAAGGCTTTCGACACCGTCAGACACAGCAAGCTTCAAGGTAAACTACAGGTAATTTTAAATATTCCTCAATTGATCGACTGGCTAGCAAGCTTTCTAAACTCGCGCTCTCAATTCGTCTCATTCAATTCCAAGTCGTCCTCAGCCGTAAAAGTCCCATCTGGTTTCCCCCAGGGCTCCGTTTTCGGTCCACTTTTATGTCTGATTTTTATAAATGACCTTCCCAGCAATATTAGGTACCAAGTTCGCCTGCATGCCGACGACTGTGTACTTTACCAGGTAATTAGTTCTCCTAATGATCATGCCATACTTCAGGATTCTTTTTCGCAGTTTTGTTCTTGGTGCTCAGACTGGCAGATGCGCATAAGTTTCCAAAAAACAGTAGTTTTGTCCTTTACTAACAGCCATTCACCATCGCGATATGCATACTCCTTCAAGAACATCGCAGTTCCCCGAGCACAGACGTACAAATACCTTGGCGTTATGCTCACACACAACATGCAATGGTCGCATCACATAGACTACATTACGTCTAAAGCATTAAAAAGATAGGTTACTTAAGACGTACATCATCTAAATCACCAAAATCGACCAAATTACGTATGTACAAAACACTCATCCACCCTATATTAGAGTACGCTTCGAGTGTGTGGAATCCATACAAAGTGGGTGACGTGAATGAAATTGAATCTGTCCAAAGGAAGTCTGTTCGCTTCATTTTTCATCGCTATGACCATGATTTTTCGGCCTCATCTGCAATGAAATCTTTGAAGTTATCTCCATTGTGTACTAGGCGTGATATTGATTCTTTGAAACTTTTGCACTCCTATGTTCACTCATCATGCCGGCTTTCTAACGATAATTACATCGTGTATGCCAATGCTCTGCCAACTAGACGTGGTCACAATCTCAACATAAGGCCATTCCTCGCGCGTACTGATATGTTCAAGTACAGTTTCTTTCAGAAAATTATTGTCTACTGGAACGAACTACCAGGTTCAGTTTGTGAAATGAATATGCCAAATTTTTTTGGAGGCACTGGAATGACATTATTGTCCTTTTTTTACCCAGTTGTGCTTAGAATGCGGCGATAATTGTTGTGATTTGTTCTGATGAAGAACTTGTTTTGATGTTACTAATATTTTTTCCTACTGTATGTACCCTACTCCTGCAATAGCCCTGCATGGGGCTCCAGTATTTGAAAATAAATAAATAATAATACTGCAAGTCTCGCAACGACGGCTCTCGTCGTCAGTGACAGCTCGATCACAGTTGACCTGCTCCATTCCAAAGCGGAGTGAACAAGAATGGACATAGTGGCGAGCACTTGTATTTGTTGATTTTCGTGCGGCATTGTAATCCAATTACCCACGGCATGCCATCGTTGCCCCGTGAGTAGTGAAGATGACACTAGGGACGAAATTCATCAAGCACGTGACATACTAGGCACTCCTTGGCAATTCGAGGGAAAGCCAAAACTAACTTAGGGAAAAAATGTCTTCCAGTGACGTCACATGTGAGTGACGTAGAAGTGACGTTATTTATTGTTCGCGACAGAGTCCAGACTCCGGTGAAAAGCATGTCTTCGCCGGGTGGTAGCAGTCCACGGAGGAAAGAAAGGTATCTTCCTCCGTGCAGCAGTCACTGCCGTGTGCGCCAAATCGTCAAGGATCTTGACTTGACTTGACTTTAACTACTCAGGAGATCCACAAATGGCTCTGCCATTGTCATCAATAGCAAGTTCGTGGCGGCCTTGGTGCGTGTGTAGTGCATGTGAACATTGTTGCGTCCCTTAATTGCTCAGTATCGCGCCTATACACTCGCAATTCTCCAAGATGTTTGGTTCCACGATGATAATTAAAATAATAGTCCCGGTAAGTGCATGTAAGTACATCAATTCGAAGGATACGGACGATTTCGATCCTCACAAGTGGTACTGGGTGTTCTGGAAGGATAACACACACTGCGGCCACTACCACGCTCAAGTGATTAAGCTTTACGGTAAGTCCGCACCTATTGTTTTCCCAATAAAAAAACAAAGATGTGGAAGCAGTCATCCTGAAGTTATTTCCTGGTCATATTTTCTTAGGTACCAAGGATGATACATAAACGCAACAGAAAAACGACCATTCATTCCGCAAACCTGATTGTGACTCCTCCGATAGCTGCAGTTCAAATGAAGTGGACGATGAGTCGTTTAAATAAATAAGTGGCAATTGCTCACACTGCAACTGATATGCTACTTGCAGCGTAATTATTACCGACAGCCAAGTGTGGCTATCGATGACATTGTGTCTGATGTGCAACTTCGGCGCAATTATAATCGACAGCCAATTTTGCTCTGCACGTGGTTCCGTGTCACACCAATGCTCTGATATACACCCCGCCCCCTTAGCGAATATATCAGAGCATCGCTGCTCCACTACTGCGTGGGCGCCGCAACGTAGTATTGAAGTTGGTGGTAAAGTTCCAGTATGCTGAAGAGCTATTTTTATTTTATTCTATTGTGGCATGAGCGCCGCTTAGTCACATCTTTTTGTACAAGCGACTAGTTTAAAAGTATTTTTGCTTGTGCGAATATACGCCCTGTTTGTGCTTGGGAACTAGCAGTGAGATTTGTGTGTTGGTTTGTCTGCCCTTGTAAGAAACAGAACGTCAAGCGGTTGTTAAGCAGAAGACAAAGCACGTCAGCAACCATTTTAAGAAGCAGTAGTGAGGCCTGCTGTTTGCTGATGATGAAAAAAAGAACAGAGAAAGAGCTTCTGAAAGAAGTGTATATGCTGAGGGCTAAATATACAAAGGTATTAGAAAGAATAAGCCTACCAGAAAATGCCCTCCGCAGCAAAAATTTCCAAACAGGTTTATCATTGCTTCATAAGCTGTTGTAACGCACTGCTGCTGGGGTTGTAAGCATCAGCAAGTTGCCCTATTCTTATAGCGTGCAATTTTGCTGAAAAGCAGAATGAAATGTAAGCTCATGGGTGGCAGAGATGCATGCATGTTTTTCTAATCACTTGTAAATGTGCTTTTACAACTTTCACAGCGTGGTGGATATTGAAGAGAACACCACTTGGTCGAAATTTCTTCAGCCCTCTACTATGACATCCCCTATAAAAACACCATGGTTTTGAGACGTGACATGCAACGTATCATTACACTTTTATTGCATACCTCAACTGCATGCTATGCTTGTCATATATATTATTTCACCATGCACACCTAGGATGCTACCATGACAGTTAAGGGTGCAATATACTTTATTTCTTCACACTCTACTTTTTCATTGCAGCAAAGAACCTTGTCCTTTGCGGGTGTTGCAGCCGCAAGCCTCAAAAACAGAAACCACTTGCCCCTTTGCCACCACTATGTGCTGCCACGCTGGAGCCACCACAGCGACCACGGACAGCCCGGAAGTAGCCCACTCAAGTGTGAGGGAGGCTGCACCGATTATCAATTATGTGCCCACTGACAGAGAGGTATCATAAAATTTTAGTATGCTTTGTCTTGAAGGTATATTGCTTCGCTTTATTGAGAAAGTGTGCATTGACGAACTGATGTGTGCACATCATCTTTGACTTGTTTTATAGGTGCATCGGGTCAAAGGAATTGCCGTTCCCAAGAGGTTGTACAATCAACTCATGGGCTTGAAAAGAGAGACCCGTTTTATTCTTGAGGCGGCCGTTGCCAATTTTTATACAGCAGGCCTAGTCGGTAGAAGTGTTACTGGCGCAGCCTCCGATCGGTCTAAAGGGGAGGCGAAATTTCCCTTGGAGAAAGAAATATATGCTGTGTTTTCAGGTAGGTGAAATTTCGCAATCTGACCAGAATTCATGGAAGTTGGTGGCTCCATTTTTACACATAATCAGGCGAGGTTTCACTGCCAACTTGTGTTATAATTACTTACTAAAGCTTCGAGTCTAGCTTTTGCCTATTGGAGCTGGGTACTTTTATGCAAGAATCCACAAACTAACTTTAAACAATAATAGATAGGCAGACTGGTAGCACTCCTACTTATTTCCTTGCAATATTGACTCCTATATTTAGAGTGCACATTGTCGCTTAATAAGTGCCCATAACTTCCTTTGTTTTTGATCATGCAGATTTATTCAACTATTTTTTTTGAAGCACACCGTTCTGATTGGAGAGGTTGAGAAAACGAAGAAGCTCCTCAATAAAGCTTTGGCAAACAAAATTAATGACTTGATGAAATCAAAACATTAACAGTGAAACGGCACATCAAATAAAATATTTTGTTTGATTTCTGTGTTCATATTTGTGTCCTGCTTGCTCTGATGTAGGGGTGCACCTGCCAGTTGGCTAAGCACCGATTCGCTTGTGGGCCTATCAGAGTAGAATGCTACACTTATAGGCTGGTACACCAGTACTGGTACACTGATAGACTGATACACTCATAGACTAATACATTCACAGACTGATACACTCATAGACTGATACACTCATAGACTGATACACCTATAGACTGATACAACTGTCAATAACCTGATTGCCTATCAGTTTTTTCTATCAGAATTTTTGCTCGGGCAACTATAGCTTCAAGGCGTACATGCACTAATTCGCTGCATAATATATTATGAATTGCTGTAGAGCCCACGTGGAAGCCACAACTGTACTTTATAACAACCGAGTTCATTGTATAACTTTTATTGTTGCTTTTGCTGCAAGTGCTAATCACGCTCATTTTCAAGCCTTCGACCGTCACGGCCGTACCAGAATCTTTGAAAAACTTCTACTAAATTGTTTTAGACTACTTGCACCCACGGCACGAGTAGTTTAAACGCGAGCCTCCACGATAACGACGCCTATTCTAAGGAATCCTAATCAGTCAATTCGGTGCATAGAGTGGGGCTGTCACCATTTATTAAACGTCGTGACTGGACGCATTGGAGGGCTAGTTTTATCATACTTATATGCGCAAAAGCTCGAGGTAACCATGAATTTGGTCTCTCAAGATAACGCTGACTCTGATCTACAGGCTGGAGTCAAAATTACACTGATTTGACCCGTGGTGAAAACGGTTGAAACGAAACTATGTGCGTTACGTAGCCCTAAATTGCCCTGTTTCAATTTAGACGGAGTGCAGTGCAACTACACCCGCATAAAAGCACATGAAAATATCACTTTGATGCGCACGAGGTGATAATTCTATTGCCATGCTTGTCAAGAGCCATATCACAAATGTCCGACATCGATATATTGTCATTAATTGTTAACTTTTGACGGGCACACCTTCCTTCAATGCTCATGCATGCCGCTGGTTAAGAATTTCGCATCAGCTTAATCTAACCCGCGATTCCTTAGGTTCTCTTCCACAACAGGCTTAATTTCCGAAAATGAATGATATTCGCCTAAGTTGTTTTAAACTGAATGCTAGCATGCACTCGTTAATATTTGCATTACCTTAATTTTACGTAACCTGATAAAGCAATGCGTCATTTCCATGCAGCATTCGCGCGAAAATAATTTTCTCTCGCATTTATTCAGGAATTCACGTGCCGCAATGTTTTACAATGAATTTTTAATGCACGTGTGCTGGCACAGATTCACATGATTATTCGTCAGTGTGCATAATTTTTGTTCACTAGTTGGGTATATTTGTTCACTAGTTGTATATATAATTATTGGGTATATATGAACAATATAAATTTAACATATGTGTCTATCAGTTTGATTTATCGGAGTATTCTTTTATTTCCTCATAGACTTATCAAGTATTTTTTTTCATATATGCGCGCGCTTTTTTTTCTGCACATAAATGTTACCCGTTATGCTCTAATTAGTTTTAATAAAGTTATCTACTCACTGTCTTGCCAACCAATATGCCTTGCTCGCTTATAGGTGTACATATAAATTAATAAAACGGCAGTCATTATTTGAGCGCTGCATGTAGTATAAATGTGCACGCAACGCATGCAAAATATCTCTGAATTCAAATTCAAAATAAACTTCCGTTATCGAGGTAGAAAACAGGGCTAGAGCTGCATATACTGTCGCAATCATAGAATATGACCGTGGTCTTTCAACACATACATATCTACACATGGGGAAGGGCCGATCGTATGTGCGCCTAAAAACAACGTAGCATTTGTTTGGCTTCACTGCAGGACATAAATGTCACACGGTGAAGCAGGTTTGCTTAGCGGTAGAGCACGTTCTTTGTGAGCATATCGAGAGCGGCACTCCCTGATGTATACAACTTGTAAGAGCTTCTTGCGCAAGCTCCCACTAGATTTGAACAGCGCAATTGAATGCGGACAGAAAAGAACACGCACATACATGTGCGCCCTCGCCTAATAAACATCCTTGGTGCACGATCATTGATCGAAGGTGTGCCTGTCAAAAATCTAGCTATAAATGGAGCGGAAGCTATTGGGCATCTTAGGTTGCTCATGGCAAGCAGACTAATACGACTTAACACCTCTTGCGTATAAAATTAGTATCTCCATGCGCTTTTACAAGCGTGAATGCACACACAAATGCACGGATTGTAACATGACAATTAACGGCTAAGTAACGCACATGTTTTTGTTTGCACCGCTTTCAACTCTGGTCACAACGACGCAAGTTTTACTCGAACGAGTAGATCATAGTGAACATTACCTCTAGAGACCGGATACGTAACGACATGACGTGGTTATCTCAAGCTATCACGCATACAAGTATGATAAACAAAGTAGCTAGCCTTCCAACGCACTTCAGCTCACGCGCTTTGCGTCCAGTACTTATCTCGATGTACGACATCATTCGTTTCTCGTCTGACAGTCTCCGTTTCTCGTCTGACAGTCTAAGTCGTGCAGTACTATTGTCATGTGGGTTAATGACGGCATGACGTTCGGCCATCAGCTGTTTATAGAAGAATCTCTTAGATCGAGTTGAATCGTGCCCGGAAAACCAAGTTCACTCCATCACACGTACGCTCGCAGTAGTTCACGGCCACCAATAATCTAACCGTCGGTGGAACGAGCGTAATCGCGGAGGCTTGCGTTGGGAGCACAGTGATAAAAACTGTCTTAGTAACCTCTAGTACGTGTCATACACGCAAATGGTTTAAAAAAATATAGAAGCTTCTCAAACATTCTGGTGCGGCCTGCCAGAGTTGGACCAACATGATTATATAAAAACAGAAATGAGCCAGCGTGGAATATCACCGCTATGCCCTATACAACCAAATCTCTTTCAATGACTCACTCACAACTTTTCTACACCCGCCGAAAAAATCAGCCATTAAATTAAGTCGTACATTAAACTCGGCTGTTATAACTATACCGTTGTGATAGTCGCGTTGGTTTCACAACATCATGCTGTTAATTATCGCCTGTACATATTCCTTGCGTGACTTGTTTCACTTGCAGTTCAAGTATCTCTTTTAACATTTATACATGTTCGGGTGCAAAGTGTATCTTGGAACCCAAGATGAACTAAGCAGTTTACGTAGCTGCAATTAATACAAAAAACTTGGTTCCCTGATTCATAAACTGCAATGACTTTTTTGTTGTGCAGTGGCGATGCACATGTATGTGCACAGTACACCCTTCATAGGATATGTGACCATATAATCTGCAGTACTAACTAAACAGTACTAACCCTGCAGTTCCTTGTAAATCTGATTCTTGCAGAAAGCTATATTAAAAGTTTTTTGCCAATTAAATACCTTGCATTTGAAAGACATTTCTTTTCTGTCCAGCTTTAAAATTGCTGGCATATACTTTTATAACTTTTTGGCAAAAGTGGCATACTTATAACATACCAGATGTAATTGGCTCTGAAAGGAATGACTTACACAGTTTTTGTGAAACATTCGTTTGGAATGTGCTTTGTGGCACATGTGCTTAGTGGGACATGCACAAAGTATGCAGGTGTAGTATTGAATACTTTTTTAGGAGGGATTAACAGCGCTGTCGATGAAATAAAGAGAAGGAAATGGACACACATGCTGTGTCTGTATATTTCACCCCACCTTTTCTTTATATATAGTGCTGAACAATGTCGTCCTAAAATATTTATGGCTAAATCAAGTCTATGCAAATGCAGCCAAATTATTGAGACACTTGATTAATGTGACCTACCAAACATTGCCCTAACTTGACGTAGCATGTTCTGGCTCTATTATGAGTCATAAGATTGCTTGGCATAGACACGTACATAATAAAAATGATTGATATATAAATCATCAAAAAGAGAAATTCATAACAAAAAAAACACGACCTTGAGGATAGCATAGGTGCAACGTCGCTTGTAACCTTGGTCTCAGGTTTTACCTCTTTCACTGCTGAAACAACCACATATACTCTGTTAATCTTTTGTTCAATATAGCTCCAATTGGTAATTAGTTACCAAATCGCTACTCGTTCCTGGGACGTACTTATACTGCATAGAAAATGTTTTTCTTTGCTGTTTTTAATAAATGGCCACAGCTGTACAGGGACAATAGATACATCCCTGGCATCAACAAAGCCATAGAGGAAATCAGGGTATGAATATCGCTTTATTTTAAGTGCACAAGATTATGATATCCTATTACATATGTGATATGATATCACATAATTTATAGGATCATTAGGTCTTCGGAATCGGTCTTCGGATTAGGTCTTTGGAATTCTTTGTCCTTTTTTCTTCAGCTTTAGAACTGCTGGCATGCTTTTAACTTCCTGCAAGAGTGGTATACTCATTTTCTGTTTTTTTGTTATAGAACCTATGCATACCAAAGTGAAGTTTCTGCTCCTATACTGAGCTCTTAAATGAATAACTCCCTCATTTATTGTGTGAAGCACTTTTTGACAATGTGCTTAGTAGCACATACTGAGGGTGTACTACTGAATACGTCTTTTTTAGGGGATAATCGTGCAGCACTGTGAATAAATGAGAGAGAAGGCAACAGACACAACAAGAGTCTGCCATTTTCACCTTATCTTTTATAAAATTAAGGTGCTGTTTAATTTCTTTCTCATAAAAAAACTGCATGACAGAATTCAGTCTTGGCAAATGCCGCACAGTCCCATCTTGATACAGGCTACTGTACATAATTTTTGTAGAGCAGGCCGCGCTGTAAAAAAGAGCTTGGTTGAAGCTGAAGATGCAGGATGGTTTTGCCCTAGTGTTTATCAGAACATGCTCAGCATAGACGTATATTAAAAAAATGACTGGAGAAATTAGTTATACCAATATAAAATAAGTATACTCAGCAGGGCATTAATGCAGTATTGTGTTTTACCTTGGAACTGGTTTTTATTTGTTTCTATGTTGATGCAACCACGCAATTCTGTACAACGTGGAAAAAGTACCGCTAGCAATTTGTCACCTATGTTGCAATTCGCACAGAGATTGCTTCATCGAACATTTACGATACAGCAGAACGTTTGTTTTTATTTGCTGCATTGCATAAAACATGAACAGAACTGTACATGGACTGTGCACGCATGCGTGGCATCGGCGAAACCACACATGATGCAGAATTAAGAAAATCAATTTATTTTGAGGCACACAAAATGTCACATTCTTGTTTGATACTGACAGGTAAGAGATCGACGAATCCAACTTTTTTCACACATACTGTGAACAAATTACAAAATTCTTCGTTTCAGCAAACTCGTTCAGCAAAAAGGCAAGAGCCAGTGATTTGTACAACATAATAATCATCTGAAATAAGACACACTGATTAAAGGCTCGTTACAAGCCACTTCATGGTTGTTTTGCAGGAACACATGCTTTCTTAGCTCCTTTGCCATAGCGAGAATGCAGTTCCAGACAAGGCACCCAACATGTGAGGCTTTATATGTACGAGAGTTTTTTGGTTGCAATGGAGACCACTTCATAGACAAAAGGATAATAAATCTATCTGCAATAGAATACAGTGTATACCATAGTATAAATGACGATGCACCTTCACCTGCTCCCTGCAGCAATGCGAAGCACGATAAAAATAGGGCACATCTTTCCTTTAAATTTGAAGACATGCTGTAATCGAGCCTTCAGAATTGAGACGTTGCAAGGCACCGATATCATATATTAAGCACCCTCTTGCAAAGCAAATAGTATGTACCAGAGCAAAGCGGTGCCAGCTATGTGCCAACGTGAAAGAAGACGAAATTCGTGTGCTTCGTGCTTGCCGGGTTTCTGCCTGAACCAGCTCGTTGTGGCTAACAATTTGTCACTAATAATAACAACTCTTCGTGGGCGTACTCGCTTGTTACATTGTGACAAGTCAAGATGTGACTGCCGTGGCCGGGATCAAACTCCCGAATTTGGGTCGGCGGGATGAGCAGTCGTGTGGCTCTGGGATAGAAAAAATTGGCTACTTCACAGGATGCCTAGGTTCACTTTTAACTTTAACTGGGATTTTTATTCTGTATGGTCTAGAAATAGATTACTCTCCGGCATTGTCACTAAAACAGGTAGCATATTTTTTTACATAAGCTTTTTTAAAGTTATTATGGTAAGATTCTCAATGTCTGTTTTAGCGATACTTGAGAATAAAGCCTTACTGTGGGCTTTGCGGGACACGCCCAAATTTCATGGGTCATGGGTATGCACCAGTTGTGTAAGGGAAAGGGGTTCATGATTTACGCGACAAGTATTTCATGTCATTCAGACCATGTTTAGTCAGTCATGTTTGTCTTACACTCATACTCTTATATGCCAGTTGCGGTACGTACTAGTAAAGGAGGTGATCACCCGAGCACCCAGACGTAGGCAGCTAGATAGATGGATATATCGACACAGTCAAAATACCTCTTATTTCGCTAAAAGATGCTTTGATACTCGGATGGTGCACACACACTTAAGAGCGAATTGGAAGATCATTTGGAACATAGTAGAAGAATGGGCATGTGACAACCTTTTTCACATATTAAAAGGGGAGCTGTTTAGGCAGAGCATTGGTTTGCGATGGGAGAACGGAAATAACAATCATCGTGAACGGCACATGCTCTCTTTGGCCTCTTGTTCATCTTTGTCTCGCTGCGCTTCGCTCCCGTAACACGTGCACCGATACGTCCGGCATGGGATGCATTAAGATGGTAGACTAGAGAATGAGTGGAAAGAGAACGAAATGTTGGCAAAAAAAGATTTTCAAGAAGACGGCATTCAAATCTATGTAATGACAATTTGAAAACAACCACTCGGCTATTCAGGCTTGCTAGCAAAAATTATCACAGCTTTTTATAGTATATTGTGCATTGGGGTTGAAAGATAAGCGAGTGTGAGGAACAGGCAAAAAGGTGGGGAGAGAGGTGTCGCACAAAAAGAATGAGAAAGGAACAGAATCGAAAGGCGAGAGAGAAAGGTGAAAAAAGAGAAATAGAATGGAATCTAAATTCAAGACAAAAAATTGTAGGAAAGAAGACAGAAATATCAGATAAAAAGAAAAAGAGCAAGAAAAAATAATAATAACACAAAAACAAGGAAGTTTGTTCAGTATCATTTCTTTGAGGCTTGGCACCACTATCGCAAATCTGCCTCAATATATTTGTCCAATTGTTATCACGTGACAACAACACTCGGCACTGGTTGCAGATTAAATCAAAGGCCTGAAAAACATGTCCAGCCATTGAAATTATATCGTGTGATGCCTGTACTTTGAAATCAGAAATGGTCGGCAGCTTTTCTGAATGATGTAGTGGTTAAAGTACCGCGCATTTAAAAGCTCAGATAATGCGAGTTCGATGCTACTACGCATGTAAAATGAAATTCTCGACGAACAAGCGCAAGAATCTGAGCAGGTAGCCGAGCAGCCGCGCTAACCACAAAACTACAAGCGCACCCAGCAAAACTGGCCGCACGTACGGACTACCACACCGTCACCACCACACACACAACAGCAGTAAATATCATGGATGTCTAAGAGCACTTAAACAGGTTGACGAGTCCTAGACATCGTGGCCTTCACGCAAGCTCAGGCGAACTACAAAATTCAGCGGTTCCGAAAGGGAACACAAGCTAACTATTCACGTTCACAAAGCACATTGCAACGACAGACACAATCACAGTGCGCGCGAACGACGTGAACACCGACCCGACCATAAACACGAAAAAATACGCCCTATGTGCCTTTATCAAAAGAAAAGCTTCCACAGGTTGCCTGAACCGGCGTTGTAAACTTTGACGAAAAGCCGCAATGTTCTACAAATCCGCCTAGATCCAAGCCAAGTTGGGCGAAAATAGCATTTTTGTTATTTTGCCCGGGTGAATATAGCATACCGGTGCTGTGTTCCAATACTCACCGTAGACAGCTAAATATAGACAGCTAGATGGACGGTGGCCATCCTAAGTTCTATTCCAATTCTCACGTAGCCGGCAAAAGAGACAGCTTCGAGAAGACCGCATCGTAGACAAATACGATGCAGGCTACTTTGCTGTCTAAACAATATGGCGGCTCATCGAATCGCTCAGATAGGTCGAATATCTCTCAGATAGATCGCCGAAATGGTCGTCTGCACACAAGTTCACGCTTTCCAGACGCTCAATGTGAAAAACGTTTTTTGTTTTTGATTTCAACACGAAATAAGTCAGAAAATACAACTGTTACGTTTGTTTATTTTAGCTTTTCCTTCTCGACGTGAGGTGGCGCATTGTCGAATAATAGCAGTCTAAATGCGTTCCATTTCTCGGACAGCACGAGCTCGAAGCTGTCAGCTAAGCAGTCTTCGAAGACTGTGCACGTGCTGTCTAAGAATTGGAACACAGCCCGGCTATTGTCACCAGGTCTCAGCAGTGGCGGCCGGCGCGTACGCACGCTGGTAGATTGGCCAAGAACCGGATAGTTTTCATGATTTTCTTCTTTATTAACAGATTAAAATTAATCTGTTTACGAGAAATAGAAGAAACATTCAACAGGACGAATTTCATGATTGAATTGTAAATAATCTGTAGTGTAATTCAATAAAGCGTCGTATTTGATTTAGGATGAATTTGGAAATTTCAAAATCTACCGAACAGTGATTTCAACACTTAAATCTCTTTGAATTTTTGACAAGCTCCTGCAATGCGTCAATCATTTTTCCGTCGCTGTGGCCTAGACACAAAGCCCCGATAAAAAGCACATTTTCAGCATTTAAATCTATTCCGAGGAGGTGGCAAACGGCACCTAAAGTGTTTTCACGTAAGGCAAGAATCTGGTACAATAAATGAGATAATGTTGAGTTGACTCAATTACTCCACGAACAGGACAATGAGGGGAGGCTGCCAGACCAGCTCTGTGTAAATATGAATTCAGCTGTGGAATTTGATAGCGCAGTCTAGTGATTGCGACTTCCGTTCCTCACGTTTGACATATTTTACTACTACAATGGTGTAACAAGTGCTTGAATTCTGGTATGGCTGTTAGTGAAGGTGTAGAAAATTCCTCTAACAGTAGTTTCCTTCTTAATGTAGCGCCTATCAAGAATTTCTATGCCGGTAATACATCAATAACAGGCCCATTTAAAGGTGACTTGGCAAATGCATCTGACCTTTCATTCAAATAAATGCCCTTATGCCCAGGAACCCAGACCAGTTTGATCAGATTGAGATTCGAGGGAACTAATGCTTTGAAAGCACTCTGAGCATGCCAGTTGATGATGATGATGACCCCTTATAGATGGCACTCACCCACAGAGGGGGATGGGCCAAGAACCGGGCGGCAGGATACCTAAATGAAACTAAAATGAAAATAAAGCCAATCTGAAAAAGCAGTTTAAAAGTAATACTACCGAAAAAAAACAAAAAAGCTGCTGAGCAAACGGTCAAACCATCTCTTGTTTTTGATAGACATAACTACGAATTATAAACTAAAGTTCTGAAAAGGTTGGGGTTCACTAGCACGGTAATCTTTTAGTTGGGTTGATGTAATCAAACACAGTGGAGCATACATCCCCGTGGCAGTAACCAAATGAAGTTCCGCCAAGTGGTAAAATTACTGGTAGATTTACTTGTATTCCTAGCTTTTGTAATGGGGCTACTAAAAATCTTTTTCTCTGATAAGAATAACGTTGGCAGAAGAAAAAGAAATGTTCAATTGTTTCAATTTTGTTGCACCAAATGCATAGCGATGACACCTTGAGTCGAGCTTTGTTAAGGTAATATTTTAGTTGTGGGACTGCACAGCGCAATCTGGTATAAGTGACCTCTAACTGGCGAGATACACACCACTGTTTATTCCAGCAATAGCTCAAATGCTCGAAATCTTTGAATTTATACAAATTACCTTTTCCCCATTGCAGGCAAGCTTGCGAGTTCTCATTTATGCAACCACGAGTCCACGACTTCCTCCTCAACACAATGCAATCTAGTTTTTGAAAACAAAAATATTTATTTGCAAAACATTTACGGCATGTTTTTTACAACTTTATAGGGTAGTTTTTTTAGAGCTCACACCAAATAATATGTAAACAATGAACGCAGTTACTGTAAAATGGTGTCGCTGTGCATAGCCTCCGGGATGGCAAACGCGCAATGACGGGCGCGCAGCGGTAATTTCAGAGGTCTTGCGCTGTGTCATCATATTCACGTTGGTTTGGCTAGGTGGCGATAGCCGCCGCCCAATTTAAAAGGTACAGCCATATCAATTCATTCATTCATCTATCACACCGTTATGGTTACAATCATCTAGCCATATTGGCAGTCAGCCATCACCATGGTGACGACCACCTTCCTCTGTGGCGGCCACAGTACAATACACCTTGAACATGCGAGGTGTTCTGTATAGGTCACTACCCCGCGCCGTGATCTCACGGCACATGTTATAGTTTTCGGCTAATTCCGCGCCGCGTGCTTAACATTCAAGGCACAGCAAGCAGGTTGTGACGGTGAAGCCTTGGTCGATGTAATCATCTATACCCGTCCACTTACTATCAATCCCGCAGCCTAATTTGGCGTGGACACCATCAAGCGCTTTTTGAAGTTTGTGTTAAGTTCGACGAGAGATGGATTCAACTCAGCCCCAGCCTCGATCAAAAAGAAAAAAAAAAGAACGCTATTTGGAGCCTGGATCGCAATATGTAGAACCTCGGACAAGGAGCGGTGGAGGCGCAGTCGGCCAACCAGCTACACTCAGCAAGAGCATTCCTCAGTCTTTAGCTGGTAATGGATGTTCTGGAGTAGCGGCGTTCGACAGGCGAAGTCTGAGTGATTCGTATGGTGACAGTGATGAAAATCCTGATCCCGGCGGCACTTACGGCTTCGAGGAAAACTCGCTCAGCGATTCCGACCGGACTGCAGATGCGGCTCGCGATAATGTTGGCATGAGCGACACTTTTAAAATGCAACAATGGCATGTATTTTACACTGGTGCATGTCAATAAACTGCCAGGCTCTGTGTGTGTACTTATGTGTGTGAGGCTTACATCAAAACTATTCAAGAACACATCTCACATTGGTATTTGCTCAGAAACAGAAAAAAAGTTGTGCTTCTGCCGATGGATGTGGGCAGTGTGTTTGCACATGAAAGTTGGTTGTGTTTGCTATGATGCAGATGTACTAAATTTGTTTAAAAGTTGTGACATATATAGCCAGTCTAAAAAATTTGCCCGCAGCTTCCCTCGGGGGAACACTGAGGAGGATGCGGAAGCGGTTCCGCCAACAGTTTGGCCGGCGCTGGTTGAAGGGACGTCGATCATTCTGTTTGTGGATTCGTTGGCATTCATTTCACGGCGACTTCGGACGTCGACGCGCCGTACAAACCAACGGACGAGCGGCAAATGAGCGAGCGAGCGCCGACCTTGAGTATATATACAGCGCGACGGCGCATGCGCTGTGAGCTGTCGAATGTTCTCGAAGGAGAAGCGCGCGCGCGGCACAGATGGCGACGGCGCGACGGCGCATGCGCTGTCAGCTGTCGAATGTTCTCGAAGGAGAAGCGCGCGCGGCACAGATGGTGGGCGACGGCGCGACGGCGCATGCGCGCGCGTCAGCTGTCGAATGTTCGAGAAGCGGTGCGGATGGCGCGGACGGTGCACTACAAGGCGCGAGTATAAGATGCTTCCGCATCTGATAAGAGTTTGGCAAGGTAGGGCAACTAAATGTTGGCTTGATCTTTTCTATTGTTGTTCTCTTCCCAACTGAACTTTTCTTATGGTAAGCAGTTTCTTGTGCGTGCGTGCGTGTGTGTGTGTGTTTTGCAGTCAAATGCTTTAGCCTTAATTAGTACATGCTTTTTGATTTATCAATCTTGGGAGAATTACAGACAAGTATTAAACAGGTCTGTGCCACCGCTTGGGCTTTGTGAAAAGAGACACCTGTGAATAATAGATGCGGCTTTCAACATATCAGCCAAATCTTGCAGCTGCAAGTGAATTTTTTCATATAGATGACTGTGCTCACTTCGAGTTTTCGGATGCCTGTATCTGGTGTAAAACAAGTGAAAGCATGCTATTGGCCTATAGCCAAAATATATCCAGAGCAGCGTTTTAATCGAATGTGCTTCTTGCCACAGTGTGCTGCCACATGCTGTCGAAAATCTCCTATTATTGCATAGTCACACTCGCACATGGAAATGGACATACAAAAAAGCTACTGTGTTTCTTCAAGCATACTCTAGCTCATAATGTGTGTTCACATATCGCACTTCTTTACTGCCATTCGTCCCTGTAGTTTTCAGCGCAGGTTGTTGGGACCGACGAGAAAAAAAAAGAAAGCGGTTGAAGTACGCATTAAACCCTCCAACTTGCTTTGAAATATTTCTGGTAGTGGATTGGCGAGGCATAAAGTTTTGATGATGAGGTCAAATAATAATTACTCAAAGAAGCATTTCATTGTTTCTTTAAAGGATCTCATCCAGTATGGATTATGACGCGAATGTATTGGCTTGTCAATAAAGGCAAATCACTATGTGGGAGAGACAGCTGGGGTGGCTTGTGTTGTGAAAGGGAGAAACTGCAGCACCACCTGAGGCTTTCGAATCCACGCCGTTTCGAAAAATTATTGTACCAGCATGCTCATTTCCCCGTAGTGGACTGATTATTAAGTTATCTCCCTTGGAATGTTTACTGGCCCTATAACTTAAAATTTTGAAATTATGCTAATATTGCTCTGTGATGAGAAGTTTTGTTTGTATTGTTTCAAGTTATGTTTACACTGTTATCTGATAAGTTTTGGATACTAGTATCTAGGAATTTCTAGATGTCTTCTATCATTGTCAGCATTAACTGTGTTGCTATCTGGCACCTGCAACCCCATTTGTACACAGAATAAAGTGTTCATCTAGGCTGAAGGCTGCTTTGCATATTTAAAGCTCAGTTTTTCAATTATGCACCACCATAACACATTGTACATTTTGTTCTACGCATCCAAAAGCTGCAAGTTGCACTCTTTGAGTCATCATAATATTTCACACAATGGTCGTCAAGTGTTCAATAGAAAACACTGATACACTAACATACATGCAGAAGTGACCATTCACATATATGTGGGCAGTGTGTTCAAAAAAAAAGAACCACTGTTAAAATGACAGTAATGCATCTTATGAAGATCCGATAAATGAACGAAAGACTAAAAACCTATAAACTAATATATGCCATATAAATTACCAATCAAACCTATTCAAAAGCTCGTAGCACTGGTAAGACTTTGTATCAGTCTGGTACAAGACTGCTAACTCTTATAGGAAACTGTGGCAGACTGATTGCAACCTCTCTCAGAATTTTTGCTAGGGTGTTCAGACTTCGTTTACGCGTTAACGTAAACGCCGTTAATTACTTTGTGCAACTTGTACTCTTGCAGTAAGAATCTACACAAGGTTCAAAGAGGAAACCCGTGGCGAGCCATGTTTCTGTAGCTGCAACAAATATTTACAGAAAACTTTGTTGGCTGAATTCATTTTGCTACAACTTTTGCCGTGAAGTGAAGTGCAGATGTGCATGCACAATATGTAAAGCGGGATATGTGACGTACTATACTTTCAGATCATCTGCAGTACAAATTACTAAGTGCTACAGCCCTGCAGTTCCCAAGAATCCGTTTCTCTCAGAAAATTGTGTTTAAAGTTTCTCACCAGTATATATATATAGCACTGGAAACCTTTGTCCTTTCTCTCCAACTTTAGTACTGCTGACATTCTTTCAACTTTCTCGCAAGTGTAGTATACTCAATTTCTTTTTCAATGATGTAACCCATACATGTTAGACGTGGTGCCTCTACTCCCGTACTGTTAAATGAATGACTCCTCCAGATTTTTCGGAGCACTTGTTCAAACTGTGCATGGCAGCTCACACTGCAGGCGTACTACTGAATATGGTTTTCTTAGGAGGGTATCAAACAGCGCTGTAGATGAAATTTGGAGAAGGCAAAAGACACATATGTTGTTTCAGTCATTTTCGCCCACCTTTCCTTTACGGCGCTAATAATTTTTTCACCATCAAGCAATACACAACTTAATCCCGTCCATTGCGAATGCAGCCTACACACAAGCGAAATTACTGTGCCCCTGAAAACACAGCCCTAACTTGACACAGAACATTTTGCCACTATTCTTCATTACAAGATTGCCTGACATAACCACATGCTAAATAATGACTGGATAAATCAGTCACAAAAAGAAATAATTATATAGAGGATGGTGGAGGTGCAATAATGCTTATCACCTTGGTCTCTGCTGTATTTATATTCTTCCATGCTGACACAAATATTTAACTTTGATTTCTCGAGTTAGTAAGAACCGAATTGTAGTTCAAAAGTGGCAAAGGCTGGATGGGAATAGAGGCTCAGTGAGGTGGCCCCACCTTGAAAACCGCATTAGCGATTTGTCACTTAATCTCTACTCCCTCCTACACGTACCTCTGCCTTGGAGAAGAGTTTTTATGTCTGTTTTCGTACTGCATGGCTAGAGCTGCACAGAGACAATGCATGCATCTCTTGCAACAATGGAGCCATAGAGGAAACCAGGGTATGAATTTCACTTTATTGTAGAGCACACAATACTGTCACATCCTATTATAAAGCTGACAACTATGAAATGGAGGATACAAACATCTTCAGTACATACTGTGAATGAAATACAAAAGTTATTCTTTATACGATCTCATTTAGCAAGAAGGCAAAAATTGAAGGTGCATCTGTAATTTGGAAACATAGTAAAGAAATAGTGGATAAAGACGCATCGAAGGTAGGCCAGGCCTATTAAAACCCACGTTGTATGTGGCTTTCAGGCACACATGTGCAATTCCAGATAATGCACCCAGGGTCTAAGACCCTCGTTGCAATAAAGTGGGAATGCATTAAAGACCCTCGGTGCATTAAAGACTAAGACACTCGGTGCATTAAAGTGTGACCCTCGGTGCATTAAACTGTGAATGCAGAAAATGAGAAATAGGCTAATGAGTCTGGCAATGTAAACAAATTGGCAGATCCCATGTACAGTGGTAATCGATCATGTGCGAAGCACGAATGAGGAAGGTTGATATGTTGCCTAAATTCAGAAAAAACGTTACAAAGTGGACGTACGTTATATCGAACACGACTTCCATGTCATGATTATGATGTTTGGACATGTCATAGACCTTCATCGTCTATTCACGTCCTGTGATACATAATTTGGTATATGTGGAACTAACGAAATGGCCGCGAGCGCGCTATGAGCATAGCATAAGGAGGTGTTTTACAAGACATGCATATCATGATTAGCATGTTTGCACGTGTTATTTACCTTCATTGTCCATTCACGACAAATATTTACCAAATTTGTTATATGTGAAGCTAGCGAAATGGCCACAATTGCATCATGAGCACGGTATGATGTCATGTTTATCATGTTTGCACCAGTTATGTACCTTCATCATCCATTGATGTCTCGTAACACCAAATTTGGTGTATATGAAGCTAGCAAAACAGCCAAAGAGCAATATGAGCGTAGCATGTAGTCGTGGTTTACATGGCATGCATGTCATAATTTTGTCGTTAGGGTCAGTCGCTTATGTTCACCGTGAAGTCATGTCATACCATACCAGTTTTGCAATATGTCATGTCAACGTAACCAGCGCAAGAGTAGCAAGACCATGGAATGTAAATCTAGACATTCATCACATACATGGAATGGTTTTAATGTTACGACTAGTCACTTATGCTCATCATACAGGCATGTTACACCATACCAATTTCGGTATTGATACCATTATCGAAACGCTCAGGAGAGCTAAGAGTCCTAGGCGGCTAAATAGATAGATACGGTCAAGGTCGCCGAAGTTGCCTAATAAATGCTTTGTATTTATTAAACTAAAAGAGTGAAGCGGCAAATCAATAAGGTAATGTGTGGAGCACAATTTATGGTCTTGCTCTTACTTTTTCAAGCTGTAAAGGAAGAACGGGATTGGAAACAGCTATACATGATTGTGGTTCACCAAGCCCAGTGCTATTCAGGTGCACTGGGAACTCTTCAAGGAGAGGACAACGATATATCTATTTGAGAAAAGATGCATCAGCCTTTCATTGAACGACAGTGCTCCTTCTGCTGCTATTTACAGGTATGCAAAGTACAATAAAAATGAAATAAAGCACATCCTTTACTTGTAGCTCAATGCATGTGACAACACAGCTTTCAGAAGTGAATCGTTATTATACATTATTCCATATAATCAGTATTCTCAAGAAAGGCACAGTGAGAAGTAGAAAAGAACTGAGCATGCAGCACTAAGACTTGGTGGGCATTCTTCTGTAGTATGCCACTTTAAGTTGTAAAACTGAAAACACTAGAGTGTATGTCTTTTTTCGTAGCGCTGTTGTTGTAGCAAGCTGCTGCTTTAAAAACAGTCATCTGTCAGTTGTATGTCTGGTATCTAAAATGTGTAGGCGGGAGGGGAAGATAGGATCGTGAGCAACAGTGGATGCAGACAAGTGGACTATTTTCACAAGATGCTTTAGTTGTTCTAAGATAGGAGTCTGCACATACAACTTGGCCTGCTCCTATAATGCTGAAAAAAATAACCTCATTGAAGAAAATGGGAAATTGTGTGTTTAGCTACATCACGCTCATAACAAAAATTTTCCACCGTGCAGCGTTCAATTAACTAAGAAGAGGAAATTGACTTCAATGGCTTATCTGTCTAGCCGTCTACCTCTGGTCGCTCTCGTGATCAAACCTTTAGCTTTGGGTAAACCAAATTAGTATGGGAGGGTAAGAACGTTTGACGAATACGATTGCCCGTCAGTTCATGAATAATGCCGCAATCCTGTTGCGTATGTTGTCAAACCTTTTCTTCCCGATGGGTGGCACACATCTGGCAGATATGCAGTAATGTGCCCTAGGTGATTGACAGTTTGTCTACTCAAGAATGGCAAGAAATTATATTGGTCATTTTAACTACTACAATATCCAGGAAAAAGTCAGTGTTGACCTCAAAAATGTAATGAATATATATCAGGGCCCCAGCAGGAATGAATACCAAACATTCTGCGCGGCAATCAAGTATTTTACGACACAGCCACACATGTCTCAACACTGCTGTGGACACCACTCAGACACAATGTAATTTTCATGCGAACTATAGAATTTTGTAAAAATTACAGATGCACTCCTATGATGCAGCCGTCACGACCACTTCACGTCAATTGTAGTTAAGCGACATACACTTTGGTATATTTATGTAGCAGTGTTCGGGGCTACCATCCTTGAGAACACAAGCGCTACATATCAGCTTACCACGTCTGATGTTGCTAGCACTCATGTTGCTGCTGGCATCATTGTGCAAATGTAAAACAACTGAATATATAAAACATATGTGACTGTCGAACATACACCTGTGCGTACAACATTCGTCCGTTTTGCTAAATACACCACAGTTATCTTCCTTCAATGATACACGTAAGTCTCATACGGTAAATTATGTTATTGTACAACATTTTTATACATTAAAAGAGGTCACCACTTTTTCAGTGCTTTTTTTGCAGTTATCCTACATGAATGAAGCTTTTTGCCCTAAGAGTTCGCTAACTTTCTAATTACAGAAAAAAGAAAACAGGTGGCTATTCGTTTTTTTATTCTTCAAAAGGGATTAATACAAGTTTGTTATTTGCTTACAAAGGTGCCATTTCACGCCGGAAAATGAGGCACGCGTGGGCAGAAAAACCTACGGGGTGCAAATCACACGTACTACAGCCGCCCAGGCGTCGAACACTTGTTTATGTACAACTATCGGTCGTGAAGCTGTATGCCCAGAGAACCAGATTATGCCCAGAGAACCAGATTTAACGCTGCAGAGAACCTCAAGTTGCCTGACCACCGTTCTCCAAAAGCCATAGCTTTGTACGGATTCAAGCTGAGTTGGGTGAAAATAGCGTTCGCGCAATTTCACCCGGTCGTAGCAGTCACTGCCATCATTCCCATGAAAGCGTTTGCCCGGAGTCGGGACTCTCCCGGTTAGACGCAAAACCGGATCTGACATTGCCATAAGAAGGTACTCCCTGCCCCTAGACAGGTACTGTTGTAGCTAGGGAAAGATCCGACGATTCCTCGGCCTTCTCCTCAGCCTGCCAGTCATCAGTCACAGTCAAGCCTCGTCGGCCTTGTGTTGGCATGTGGAGCTAGCACTGCCTTCTTTGCGCGTCGTGGTGATTTGTGGCAGCCAAGTGAAATTTATGTGCAGGGGTCGCCTTCTCTTGAATGCCTCCGTCCAGACCAGCACATTTAGTTTCGCTGGCTATGACGCTGTGCGCGGGGCCGAGGCTGTCAGCGCGATGCACTTCCAGCGTGTCAATTTTGCCGTTTTATACATTGGAGTCAATCACCTTGCTAACGTCAACGCGGAGCCTGAGGAGATATGCGACAATATTGGGGTACGTATTATTATCTTTTGCTTGGCGTGAGGTACTCAAGGTTGCATTTTCTTTACATTTCAGAAGCTAGTTTTACAACTGCAGCACGAGGTGGCTCCTAATGCCTACGCCTTCAAGGTGCTCCCACGCCGCTTCAACCCCGAAGACGCTGATGCGGAGCGCAACAAAAAGAAAGTGCGCTTGCTGAACCGCAAGCTGGCGGCTACGCTAAAGTGCTGGCCTAGTGTTCGCATCTTGAACGCCGAGGTAAGTTTGCGCCGGCATGAAAACACCGCACCGTCGTGGTCAGCACGCAGCTTTTTAAAACAACCTATTTAGCCGCGCTAGCCGCTCATTATTTGCGGTAAAATGATGTTATAGAGGTGTTTAGGAATAAAATGCCGACAAGCGGATCACGACCGGCACTGCCGACAGACCCGAATAAAGCTGAATGTAAAATAGCGAAATGAAGATACTAGTACAAAGCACGTCAAACCCTGAAAACGATAATGGTAACAACATTGGACATGCTCTTAGCCAGAGTCTCATCTATACGCGTCTGGTGTTGAGAGAGCCGGTTTGTGCTATTTGTGTTGCACGGGAAACTAAAGAATTCTAGTGCAAATCGCATAACTAAGGTAGTTCATTTTACTTTTGTTGGAAGGCCCCCCGCCGCAGTGGTCTAGTGGCTAAGGCACTCGGTTACTGACCCGCAGGTCGCGGGTTCAAATCCTGGCTGCGGCGGCTGCATTCGCGATGGAGGCGGTAATGTTGTAGGCCCGTGTGCTCAGATTTGGGTGCTCGTTAAAGAACCCCAGGTGGTCCAAATTTCCGGAGCCCTCCACTACGGCGTCTCTCATAATCATATGGTGGTTTTGGGACGTTAAACCCCACATATCAATCAATTACTTTTGTTGAAGTGAGTTCATGTCTTCAGTCTGCAAAACAAAGGTAGGTCAGTAGTCATATAATGATTGGCTCAACAGAGAAGTATTTTGCAATGGATTCAAGACTGCTGGCAATATCCATCATGTCAGCTTCTTTTCACCTTTGTTTGAGGGGGGGGGGTGAACAACAAGAGGGAAGGCAGGGAGGTTAACCAGGCACATGCCCGGTTCGCTACCCTACGCTGGGGGAATAGGAAGGGGGCATAAAGATGAGAGAGAGAGGGGAAAGAAGAGAAAGAGAGAGAGAAAAAAAGGGAAAAAAGAGGATTGTCAGTCCATCGGCTGGCGCGTATGCAGCGTTGGCACTACACAAACGTTAAAGCTGGTCACATAGGCCTGTAGTCCTCAAAAAGCACAAGACAGCCTTGACTGCTTTTTGAGCCGACGAAAGGCGATGACGGTGTTTCAATAGCATCTGCACAGAGAGTGGCCGATCGTCCAATTCTCGCAATGCGTCCGAAAGCTTCTGTCTTTCAGAGGCAAATCGAGGGCAATGGCATATCAGATGATCGATGTCTTCTTTGGTGCAGCAGACGTCACATTCCGCATATTCGGTCAATCCGATGAGGGTTCTATATGCTTTTGTGAAGGCAACCCCCAACCAAAGGCGACAAAGAAGTGAAGCTTCACGTCGACGAAGTCCGGATGGAGGTCGAAGTTCCAGTCGAGGGTTTATTTGGTATAGTCTCGTATGTCTTATGCTTGGGGTGTTCCACTCCTGCAGGCTCAGACTACGTGCCAGGTGACGAAGTTGCTTTGCAGCGTCAGTCCTTGTCAAAGGAATCGGAAGGATGTGTTCTTCTTGGTGCGATGTGCGAGCCGCGTTGTCTCCGGAATCATTGCCACTGATCCCACAATGGCCAGGAAGCCACTGAAACTTGACCTCGTGGCCTGTTTCTGTGACGTGGTGAACGAGCTTGACAACTTCGTAAGTTAATTGTTCATGGCAACGTCGTCGAAGGACTGACTGCATGTTCTGTAGGGCTGGTTTTGAGTCGGAAAAGACAGCCCATTTACTCGGTCTTTGGGATTTGATGTACTCTATGGCGCCACACAAAGCCGCAAGTTCTGCCGCTGCGGACGTAGTGACATGTGACAGTTTTATTCGCAGAGTGATTCCTCTAGCTGGAATCACCACTGCACCACCAGAACCAGACGCTATGGTTGAACCATCGGTGTATATGTGCACGTAGTTGTTGTACATTTCGTGCAGATGGCTCAAGCTCAGTTGTTTTAGGGCTGATGAAGGCAAATGAGATTTTTCTGTATTCCTAGAATTGAAACACGTACATGTGAAAGTGTCAGGCACCACGGAGGATACACCAGTTTCTCAGCAGGCGTAAAATCTGACGTAAACGACGCACGATGAGCACAGACAATTGCACTAAATTCCGTGCGGGGCCTCTCAGTAGCGAGGGTTGCCAAGTGGTGGGAAGGATTCCTAGCATGGTGCCTGAGGTACGTACGCATCTTTTCAATTGTGATGTGCGTCATGATCGAGTAGTCTTGTGCAATGGCAATTGTTTCAGCTGTCGATGCGCAGCGGGGTAAACCAAGGCATATCCTAAGCGCTTGGGCTTGAATATTTTGGATTGTGCGCAGGTTCGTTTTGCACGTGTTAGATATAACAGGTAGGCTATACCGCAGGAATCCAGTAAATAATGCCTTGTACAGCTGTAACATAGACTCGACAGACATTCCCCAACTTTTCCCAGCAAGAAACCTGAATAAGTGACAAATGGCAGTCAGCCGCTTTTTCACGTAGTTTATGTAGGGTGTCCAAGACAGGTTACGGTCGATTACGACTCGCAAGAACCTGTGACTCCGGCTGAATGACACCAACTGCCCGTTAATTGATATGCCGTAAGCGGACATTGGTTTTCTGGTGAAGGCCACGACTGCACACTTCTCACTTGCGATTTCAAGCCCTTGTTTGTGTAACTGGTACGATGTCACTGATGCTGCCTTCTGTAGTCGAGCGCGAAGTTGAAGTCGAGTCACACCTGATGTCCACACACAGATGTCATCAGCATAAATGGAAAGTCGTACACTGCTTGGTTGCTTGCGAACTAGTTCAATGAGTGTTAGATTGAACAGCGTCGCGCTTAGTACTCCGCCTTGCGGGACTCCTCGGCTGCAGTAATACTCGGGTGTCGGGCCATTCTCTGTCTGCACGTGAAATGATCTATTCTGTAGGTAGTTCTGAACCCACGTATATATCCTGCCACCGAGCCCCACTCGTAGCGCGCTGAGAATGGCTTCGTGGGTGACATTGTCGTAGGCCCCTTTAACGTCAAGAAACAGAGCAGCAGATAACCCTTTGCAGGCCTTCTGGTGTTCTACATATGTCACCAAGTCAACTATATTGTCAATTGACGAGCGGCCTCGTCTGAACCCGGACATGGCATCTGGATATATTTCGTAGAACTCTAAGTACCATTCCAGACGCGTTAATATCATCCTTTCCATAACCTTTCCCACACAGCTCGCGAGGGCAATCGGGTGGTAAGAGGAAATGTTCAAGGGTGACTTGCCGGATTTAAGAAGTGGAATCAGGCGACTTGACTTTCATTCCTGTGGAACCATGCCAGTTTGGCAGGAGTCGTTGTACAGCTGCAAGAGTGCCTGCCGAGCTTGATCTCCTAGGTGACACAGAGCGCGGTAAGTGATGCTGTGAGGCCCTGGCGCTGAAGAACGTCTACACAAAGCAAGCGCAGCCTTTAGTTCGTCCATTGAAAACGAAATCTCCATTCGGGGATCACGTGAGGATACAGAAAAGTTGGGCGTCTTTGTCCCAGTTGAATTTGAGCCGCAGGCAATCCTTCGACAGAAGGAATCTGCGACATCAATCTCTTCGCAGCGTAAGTGAAGTGCCAGAAATTTTAATGGGTAGGGCTGAGTAATGGTGGTACGAAGACCCCGGACAGTTCTCCAGATTAGTGACAGAGGCTTTCTGGGATCCAAAGACTCGCAAAAAGATACCCATCGTTGCTTGTCCAACTTGTCCATGTGACGCTGTATTTTTTTTGTGTGCGTCTGGCCACTCTCAGATCATCAAGTGATCTCGTGCGTCTATAACGTCGTTCTGCACGACGACGAATCGCTCGGAGTTTCTCGAGATCAATGTCCATATCAGTGCAAGATGAGCTCACCGGAAGCGAACGCGTCGTTGACTGTAGGGCACTCTTTATTGCGTCCTCTAGGTTGAAAGGTGAGGCGCCAACATAGTCTTCCATGATTAACTTTTATTTTTGCCAATCAGTGCACTGGACGGCTCTGGAGGACTTGAGACTCGGAAAGCCGTCAATCTTCAGGTATGTTGGGATGTGGTCACTACCCCTTGTTTCCAAATCCGAAAACCAGTGCACTCTGCGTGTGAACGAGCGTGAGACGAAAGTGAGGACCAGGCAACTGCTATAGGCCGATCCGCGCAAATAAGTAGGGCTGCCGTCATTCACGAGGATAAGTTCACATTCAGAAGCGAAAGACACTAACTGTCTACCTCTAGTGTTCATCCTGGAGCTTCCCCATAAGTAGTGGTGGGCATTGAAGTCACCAGTTATCACCCATGGCTGGAGAGTCGAATTCAAAATTCCGCGCAAGCGCTCTCGGTCTAGACGGCTTGATGGATATAAGTAGGCTCCGATGATGGTGAATGTGGTCTTCTTGTTTTTTACTGTTAGGCAAACGTACTGGTTTTCTTCGTCAGGGGGTACAGGGTGATGAACATAAGTTAAGTCGCGCCGTATGAACACAACGACCTTGTTGCGCTCTCCGTGGGTAGAAGACATAAAGCACTCATAACCAGACAGTCTCATCTGGGATGACAGGTTCGGTTCACAAATCACAATTATGGGGAACTGGTTCGTGAATACATATTGCCGGAACTCGGACATACGCGCCCTAAGTCCTCTGGCATTCCACTGAAGGACAGATGCGTTCTTGACCTCCTCGCGAAAGGATAACATGTTGCGGGCCATCGTTTTAGCTTAGAGCTGCAAGCACCGGACTCAAAGTGTCCAGCACTTGGAGTACGCTCTGCGCTGATGGGGTGTTCATGTTACTTAGGAGCATGCGCATTGCGCTCATAAGGGTCTGCAACATATTGGTGACCTGGCGATCCTCAGTTGTTTTTTCTTCAGTGGTTCGTAATGGCATCGAGGTTGGCGGGGATCGATGCACCTCTGAAACAGGCTGTGTTCATGGAAGGGATGGCCACTCTTCACGAGGTGGGAGTCTTGACCCTGATTCTGTTTTCGGTGTATCCGTCTTCGCAGAGCTTGACGATGGGGGGCCAGTTCTTCTTGATTGAGATGACGGGTCTCTATCGGCAGATGCCACGTTGCGTGATGATCTTATGTAGTGACGCCGACGTCGCCTGACAGTAGCAGCGGCTTCCCTGTGCATTGAATTGTCGCGCACCATGCGTTTCAGCACCGCGCGTTGATTTCTCACTCGTGGGCAATCTTTAGACGAAGCTTTATGAGCGCCGTGGCAATTGGAGCATTTGAACGCAGTTGCGTGGCAGGTGTCTTCTGAATGAGGTTCGGCACACCGCGGGCACACGACATTGCTGGTACATACTCCTTTGACATGTCCCATCTTGAAGCATCTGAAGCATGGTAGGGGCATGTAGGGTATGTATGGACGGACCTGATGGCGAACGTGGCCAACTTTGACGTGTGGGGGAAGACTGTCTCCCTCAAAAACAATCTTCCGGCATCGTGACTGACCAAGCCTTGTGATGTGCTTGATGAGGATGTCGTCTGTAGTTGGCTTTATCAAGATTGGGAAATTGTCAGCGGGAATGGAAATGTCCACGTCATAAATCACGCCAACACTGCCCTTACAGTTAGTGGGGATCACTGATTTAACTGTGACCCTCTCGATTTCCGAGATGTTCTGTAGGTTTTGCAGCGCACTACGGTGTAGAACATCAACTGCCAGAATATTCTTCCGTGAGTTGATCCTGACGTCTTTAATTTCATTTGGAGCAAGTCCTTCGAGGTATGCAGAGAGGACTTGCCTGTTAAGCCGCCGTAGGTTGGCTGAAGGGTCCACCGCCATGAAGAGTATAGTGTGTGGCCAACGCTACGCGGTAGCCTGCACGGTGGATATACTCGTCGTCGACGATGTTCGTAGCAGTCTTCTTTTTGCTTGTGGCTCATGACGACTGTGAAGTCGTCATCTGATGACTCGAAACCGTCGGAATAGAGCTCCGTTGCCGCGCTGTCTGTGCCACTTGAGCTGGTCCCACGTTTCCTAGCCGCTGCCAGACGTAGCGGTTGTCCCCCTCGAAAATCCTGAGAAGCTTCTTCATCCATTCTCGCAAGGAGGGAGCAGCAGCTCCCAGAATTTGCGGTAAAACAAATAGAAAATTTGAGACAAGCGTTCTATGAACCTTTGTTTGAGACGTTTCATTTAAACGTTCAGCATGTATCAATCAGTGGAGAGTCTAGTGCAGATGGTTTTACTCAGATGTTTTTACTTACGTGGCACTGCTCTTGGGTTACATACACAAAGCAGCTTTTACCAGTTGTCTGTGAAAGCCCACCTCCTGTGGCAACTTAATATTTACCTGGTTGTCAAACTGGGCATGAGAAGTATTGGCTTTCAAGCATTTCGTGGACATATAAAAGTAGACTAAGCTTGCGTTTTACCAGAATTGCCTTCACATTACTTCTTTTTTGGAGAGTGTCAGTTGAAGAACTTTACGTCGATGCTGTCATGTGTGCTTAGAGAAAGTTTCGTTCGTGAGCTCCATTTTTCTATGACAACAAGCGCTTTGTAGAAGCTTTCCCACGTAATTCAGATTACACAGATTGCCTTCCCTTCATCAGGCTCAAAAAGGCCATTGAAAGCAACAGCTTTGAGTGTACATTAGCTACAGCTCAATAACATCTTTAACTAACACTACAAACTTGACCACTACGTAAGAACTTGTTTTTGAAGAGTTGATGGGAACTTATCATGATTTTAGTGCTAAAGAGATGAACTTACGTACGAGTAAGAGCATGTGCTTTTTAGTGCTAAAATCACAATGTTGAGTTGATCACTATACTTGCACATACTGCAATCTAAAAAATATAGAGTAAAAATGGTCTATTTGTCGCGCAACAATAATCGTCATCCAACTTGCTCGCGTTTCATTTCTTAAACGGACCTGTGATTGTAATGGCAATCGGCTTAATGCATCGGTGTTCTGATGGTTCTTTGCCATGCCTGTAGATGATGCTGTAGTCATACGCCGATAACTTGACGCACCGTCTGGTCATTCGCGGAGAAAAGACTTGAGCCGTTGGCTTTTGTGGACCCAATACAGTCGAAACCTGCAATAGTGAAACACCGCGAGTACGAAATCCCCGCGGCAGTTAAGTATTTCCGAATCTCCGGCGAACGTTCACAGAAGCCCATGTATTACGTATCTCGCGGCAACGAAGTGTTTTTGGACAGCGATACCGCATTAACGCATTTTTTACCATGATGCGGGCCTTATTTCACTCTCCCGCCAAAGGTTAACTGTCGAAAATATGCTCGTATGTGTGTTATGCGCACTCAAAATTTATAAACGTCTGCTTTTGCGTCGCTAGCGTGGGTACCGCCAGTTTTGTTTACTTCAGGGGGACGTGGTTTTGGGATCGCGAAAAATGGCAAAAAATCGATTTTTTTAAATCAAGTTTTGAGTTTCTGGAACCCTTTTTTATATATATGATTCCAAAATATTTACACTGAAAACTGCGCGGAAGGGCTTCGATTGATGAGTGATATGTGGGGTTTAACGTCCCAAAAGCACCATATGATTTAGAGAGACGCCGTAGTGGAGGGCGCTGGAAATTTCGACCACCTGGGGTTCTTTAACGTGCACCCAAATCTGAGCACATGGGCCTAAAAAAGCGACACAGCGCTCCCGAGAGGCAGAAGTGCTTCGGAAAATTCATTTCACCCACCGAGGTACCGGAACTTTTTCTAGAAATCGCGGGAAAACAGCAATTCTTGGGCTCATAGAAAAAGGAATTTCACCGTGTTTAACTTTCTCGCCTCACCTGGCTCCTCCCTTTAAAAACAAGTGCACAAAAAGCAAATGTTTGAAGGTCGTTTCGAGGCCTTTGATTGGCTGTGGCCGCCGTGTTGCCTCAGCTCGCCTCCCCATTGGCTCGATGCTCGCTCCAGTAGATCGTCGTCTGCACCTTGTGCGTCGCGAGGGCATGGCTCTCGAAAATTGCTACTTCGTGACGTGTTCCCGGCTCGATGACCACTTAAGATATAATTACAGTTTAGTTAGAAGCAGTAGGCGGATGCGCGATCAGGTTACTACGAGCGCGGCGCGTCATCGGAGTCGTCTTTAGACAACGCCTTCTGTATAGAATTGATTCGGCACCGTTTTTGAGAGCCACACGCAAATATTTGATTTTGTAGGCTTAAGGAAGTCTTCGTGAGCCTCAAGTCTGATTGATTGATTTGAGGGGTTTGACGTCCCAAAATTGATTGATTGATATGTGGGGCTTAACGTCCCAAAACCACCCTATGATTATGAGAGACGCCTTGTGGAGGGCTTCGGAATTTTCGACCACCTGGGATTCTTTAACGTGCACCCAATTCTGAGCACTCGGGCCTACAACATTTCCGCCTCCATCGGAAATGCAGCCGACGCCGCCTGGATTTGAACACGCGACCTGTGGGTCAGTAGCCGAGTACCATCGCCACTAGACCACCGCGGCGGGGCGTGAGCCTCAAGTCTTTAAGGCTTTGGGTATGCTGCGCAGATGCCAGAAACGTTTACCGATACAACAGAAACTCATTATATATAATGCACTCTTTGCTCCACATCTGCGCTATTGTCACCTCGTTTGGTCAAACAGCACTAAACAATCATTAGAAAATTTAGGCACACTACAGAAGCAAGCCCTACGGGCTATTGTAGATGTACCTAATAATGACCACACGCGTGTCCTATTTTTGGAGTTCAAAATTATCCGAGTTGACCACTTTTTGAGTATCAGCATATAAGTTCCTTTAAACATGAAATGATTAAGGGCAGTACTCATATGAGGAACATGGCTAACTTGTCAATAAATCAATCATATCGCATAAACCGACACATTGTTCATACTCTTCAACTGTCAGCGTATCTGGATTAAAAGCAGAATCTGGTTTACCAGATCTAGAACTTCGCCATCGTATAGCCAGCCTGTCATTGTTCCACAAACTTTTTCATTGTCCCTTGCATGCCCCACCTTATATCGTTCCTGCAACACGCATATCTCACCGCACGAGCCATTTGCTTCAAGTTGCTCGGCCACGCTCCCGGACTTCTACTTTTTCTGCCTCGTTTTTCCCACGTACCGCATCAGACTGGAACGGCCTTCCCAGTGAAATTGCAACCATTCTCTGCCCATCATCGTTCATAGAAAATATCAATAATCAATTTTTATGTTAAATCTTTGGCTTCTATGTTTGGTGTTTATATTTACCCACTTCCTATGTAATACCCCCTCGCGGGTCTTCAAGGAAGTAAAATGAAATGAAATGAAATGAAACCGAACATTGGGCAGTTCAGCGACCACGCAGAAACTACGGTTTTCAAACACTTTCCTAGCGCCTTCCTACAATACTAAACAAATATAAATTAAGTGATGACAACATACGTTATATTTCCAAAAAGAGAATGCTTCAACTACTTTCATAAACACCAATGTTTTTTGTTTATGATTGTGTCTGTTGGAAATGTTTGTTTCATACTTTTTTGCTTCTTTTCTTATCGCTTTGCTTTATGTATTTCTATTTTACTATTGTGACAAGTGATAATGTTTGTCAATGTTTGCTGCTGCTGTTATTGTTCTGGGAGGTGGGACTAGTCAAGCTGCCTACATGCAGATTTTATCCCAGCAGCCTTGTTGTTTAAACATGTTTAGATATACGTGGCAATAAAGTTCAGTTTAGTTCACCTCACTTGACTTCATTGGGCATACATTTCACGTGTTTTATCTCTTACTGATTCTCGATAGCTCGCGCCACTTGTACCAGCGCCTGCTTTGGGAGACAACATTTTGAATTGCAGTGAGCTTTTTTGAGTACCGGACTGGCTAAATTTTTCTATTAGTTGGTGGAACGTAGTCCGGGAACAACACGTACGACGAAACGTGAAAACCACGGAGCAAGAATCAAGCAGTTCGAAGTGTCCTGCGGCAGACACAGACTATGCGGAGAGACGAAAGGATCGTCTCTCAGCGCACTGAACGAACTTTATTTTGTGATTAGTTTTGCACACCCAATTTTCGTTTGCATTTCTCGTCGTAATCTTGCACAACATTTCCAACTTGTTTGGCGCTGAAAAGAGCACGCGAACTTTGGTCCGCTGGGCAATCTTTTTGAGATTATGTGAAACCACGTGCACGTTCGGTAACACCCTTGTGCGATTCTTTTGCAGGTTGTTGAGCGCGCTGAGTATGTCGTGTATTGCCTGCTGCTATCTTGTGGTCGCTGCTACGTCGGACAAACCGGTCGTTGCTTGAATGACCAGCTGCATGAGCATCATTATAATGTGAAAAACGGGCAGGTGGCTTCTTAGCAATACATTGTAAAAAGTGTTGTTGTATGCCCCTGTTTGACATGTGTGGGGTTTTGTCAAGAAACAGGAATCAGCTTACACGCGAGATAATAGAGGCAGGAGAGATTGAAAAGTTCGGTGACAGGTGTGTTAGTATGCCTTCTATCGTGCTGACGAAGAAGAAATTTGATTTTCTTGGTGCCCGTTATGATGCGTAGTAATGTTGCGGTTGCTTATGCGCAGGAGTTGTGCTCATCGTTGTGCCCTATAAGTAGTGTTGTAATCACAAAATAAACTGTTGAAAGTAGTGCTATGTGTGTGTGTGTGTGTGCGTGTGTGGCCTTTCTTTGTGTATTCGTATTCAGTGCGCTCTTACCTTTCCTAAACACTGTTCCTCGACCCATACACAATCTTAAAGTAGACTTCACCCGTTAATTATCACGTTGAACCTGTGATTGCTCCGAGTGACCGGTGCAGTCGTGGTACAAAGTAAGTGCATGTCTCGCGTTGGAAGCCTTTTACAAGTCGTTTTCTACATCTATAGGTTTTGTTTCATTTCATTTATTTACTCTCAAGGCACTGGGCATTACAGAGAGGAGTGGGACAACAAATATCAATAAGAAGTTAAACAAAACAGCACGATTAGAATAAATTATAATGCACTTTCAGAAATGACTGGTTTGAAAGCGTTGGCGTCTGTGATTGAAGCGATTGATGCGGGAAGGTGGTTCCAGTCAGTACATGTTCTAGGGATGAAAGAGTTGAAGTGCTGGTTCGTATGGTAGAAGGAAACCTCAACCTTGTATTGATGGTCATTGCTTCCTGATATGTAGGCTGGTGGAAAAAACAGTGAATCAGAGAGGGTTCTGTTAGTGTGATAGACCTTATGAACGAGACAGAGACGTGAAATTTTGTGTCGTATTGAGAGGTTATGCAAATTGAGTTGAGCCTTCATTAGTGTGACACTTGCAGTTCGAGAGTATTTGGACAATATGAAACGTGCTGAGCGATTCTGAATGAATTCAACGTTGTCTATGAGCATGTGAATATCAGGATCTCAGATAGACGACGCATATTTGAGTTTTGACCGCACTAATGATTTATGCAGGAAAAGCTTTAGATTAATTGGAGCAAGAGAAAAAATTCGACGTAAATAGTCAAGAGTTTGATTAGCGTTGCATGTTACGTAGTCAACGTGAGTCTGCCATGACAGGTTGTTAGAAACGATAACACCGAGGTACTTGTACGAAGAAACGTTGTTTAGGGGACTGTTGTCAAGTAGGTACGAGGGGAACGCAACTTTTGAAGGGTTACGAGCTGTCCTGATTGATTTGCATTTATTTGTGTTAAGTTTCATTAGCCAATCAATACACCACGAAGAAATATTGTCCAGGTCAGATTGCAGGGTGCCAGCGTCGTTAGACGTCAAAATTCCACGGTAGATAACACAATCCTCAGCAAATACCCTAATGGGGGAGGATATTTTATGAGGCTAATCATTTTTATATATTAAGAAAGTAAGAAACCCAAAACAGAGCCTTGAGGCACACCTGGGGCTACGGCAGTAGGAGGAGAGTTACATTCATTAGCAGTCACAAATTACTCGCGATTATGTAAGAAGCACTCGATCCATTTTAAGACATGTGGGTCAAGATTTATTTTACGTAACTTTAAAAGTAGTAATTCATGACAAACTGTGTCAAAAGCTTTAGAAAAGTAGATAAATACACAATCAATAAAAGTACCACGATCAATAGCAGAGAACAAATCATTAGTAAAGCATAAGAGCTGAGTTTCACACGAGTAACGTTTTCTAAAACCAAGCTTGAGAGTTAGTAAAAAGAATTATTCTCAAGAAAGTTGACTAAGTGGCAGTAAATGACATGTTCTAATAGCCTAAATGGCACACTAGCTAGTGAGATGGGTCTATATTTGTGGAGATTGTTGGTGTTACCTGACTTGTGAAGAGGAACCACCTTCTCCACTTTCCAGTCGTTTGGCGGGGTACTCTATTCCAAAGACTGTGAAAAGATTCTGGACAGTATTAAGGACGAAAACAATGCGGTGTTTTTAAGAAACTTGGCGTTAATTCCATCATCTCCGGAAGAAAAAGAAGGCTTGAGATTTTCAAATATTTTCCTTAAGCCCTTCCAATCAAGGTGTACTGGCTCCAATAGATCGTAGTTGTGAGTAGACAAGCTAGGAACAGTGGTAGGCGCCACGTTTACAAATGATGACGCGAATACACCGATAAGAGCTAGGCAACCATTTTCTCTTGGAACAAATGATCCGCTCCCTGAAACTAGGTCGATTTGTTTTTTGTTATTTCCACTTAATGAAACGAAAAAAAAACTTTATTTCAGTTCTGCAGTACGCGCTTAGCGCGTAGCGGGCGTCTCCCACGTAGGGACCGACAGGGAGTACCTGGCGGCTGCTTCGTGGGTCTAAGGGACGGCCCATTGCTGGTCGGCGAGAAGTGAGCTCCTGAGGGACCTCTTCCACTTGCTTGCCTGCCAAAATCTACGAGGATTAGTTCCTAACCAAGAAGGCAGCGTTTGTTCAAAATATGAGTGCTTGGCAAGTGAGAGTGCGCGTGCGTACTCGTCGGGTACACTACCATAATCATCCCATCTTTTGATGTTGCCCGAGAGCTTTTCACTTCGAAAGATGTGCTTCTTTTATTAAGTAGCCGCCTTAAAGTAGGCGTGAACCAAGCAGACTGATTGTTATCGGTTATTTTACGGCGCGGTATGATGCGGTTGGTAAGTTCTTCGATTTTAGCTTTAAAAAGTAGCCAGTTTTCGTTTACCGAGTGTTCAGAAAAGCTAGAAAAAAATTCGTGTGAAAATATGTGCAGTTCAGCGTTAAATAACGTGTAGTCAGCTCTCCCGTAATCTCTGATTATTTTTGTAGTTTTACTTGTTTTTGACAGCGGGATCGGTACGAGAAAGTGAATGGCAGAGTGATCGCCGAGACTTGGCACGACTGACAGAAACTGGATGAGATCAGGGTTATTTGTGAACACCAAGTCCAATATGGTAAAATTAGTAGACGTAATACGGGTTGGAGAGTTAACCAACTGGCTAAGGTTAAACGCTAAGCATGTATTAATAAAAGAGGTGGATTTAGAATTACTAGAGCCTGGTAAGGTACAAGGCAAATTCCAATGGATGTCGGGGAAATTAAAATTGCCTTTAAGAATAATAGGCGAGGCGGGAAACCGAACATGAAGCTTGTTAAGGGCATCGTACAAATCTGAAGAAAAACCAGCAGGTACATCAGGAGGCCGATAGCACGCACAAACGAAAGCGTCTTTATTGTGTAAGCGAACACTAACGCACATTAATTCTAGAGGGCAAACGAGAGCTACGTGTGATGAAACCAGATCGTCTGCAACAGCTATGAGGACACCGCCCCCGGAATGCAATCCACGATCGCATCGATAAAACGTATTTTTTTCGCAATTCACAATTTTGGAGCCGTCTACTTCAGCGGAAAGCCACGTCTCTGTTAATACGACGACGTCTGCAAGACAGGTGTCAATCAGAGATGACGGGGCTTAACGCTTGCCCATTACACTTCTCATATTACTAAGCAGAAAGGAACAATTGTGTTAGACATTACCACGTCGTGGGTTTGTTTTTGCGACAAAGACGCTTGGACCGACGAGCTAGGAGGACTTAGGTTAGTGTTGTTATCGTTTTTATTGTCAACTGAAACAACAGACAAGACACAATCAGTGACTGGGCAGTACACGTAACTTTTCTTGTTAATAACAACCTTGTTGTATTTTACTGAATATCTTTGACCGCTGGTTTTAACGAAATCAGTTTTTTCCTGGATGTCTGTGTGGCTTTACAGAAAGTTTCGTTAATGTTAATGTTCGTACTACGCAACTTTGCTTTTTGGGAAAAGATGTTATCTCTAACTTTGAATGACGCAAATCGTACGACAACAGGGCGGCACTTGTTTGGTACAAATACACCTAGTCTGTTGGCTCGAGATATCGCGTCATCTGAAAGCTGCCTCGCGAAAGAACTTGAAAGAATCGCCCTAACCTTTTCTTGTGTGTCTGACCATGTTCCGGCTGCAGCATCAGTATTTCAGTGGAAGATTAAGTTGTCTCGTCGCGATCGGTCTTCGTAGTCGTCAAGTCGTGCGCGAAGAGCAGCATTCTCACTACGAACTGCTGACGCAATCCGAACAAAACAATCCAAACATGATCCCTCGAATACATTTTTAGAAGCGTTCATCTTTTCTTCAAGGTTTGCTAAACGTGTTGTAAGGTCGGACACTTTGTTATCAAGAACTTTTTGCTTATTTTGGACAACTCAGTGGATGCTAGAAGATTGTCGTGCCGCTCATCGAGGTGCTCCGTTAGGCGACCTATAGCTAATAGGACTGCATTATCCTGTACTTTGGTGTCTGGCTTTGGGGGACCAGGATTCAGTTCAACATCACCTCCTAACAAAAGCAATTTCACAACATGAACACATTTACCAGCAGTAACCATTAAATTGTGTGGGCATGGGAATAGCAGCAAACATACGTTATTACATCTTTTACAGTAAATAGAATAACAACCAACCTGGGTGAAAATACAGAAGTGGTTTTTAGCGACCATTGTCGCTGCTGCCACACCATTCCCTCTGAACGGGTGATGCTTCGAGGACGAGCTTATGTGGTCCACCGTTGTCGCTGTCGATGTCGTTGCGGCCTTCCTCAAACGCTCCAGTGTCGCATCACATAGTGGGTGAGGGGGTCCCAGGAAATCAGCGCCGATATCGCTGCAAGCTTCCGGACGAGGGAACGTGCCAGTATTGGGTGCGTGCGCGGCACAATCCACGCAGGCAGGGATGCACGTTCCGATGACGAGGGCTAATTGGGTGAAAAGACAGAAGTAGTTTTTAGCGACCATTGTCGCTGCTGCAATACCATGCCCACTAATTGTTGTAACTATTCAACATATCTTTGTGCTAGCAACACTTGTACATACATTAGAGAGTTCTAGTTAAGTGTACGTAAGGCTGTACATGCGCAACGTGCTGCGCACTGCGTATAGCTACGTGTGAGGCTGCGTCCTACAGCAGTAGTTTACCGTGCGCAACATCTAAATCGTGTACTGCACCTGAGCGCCTACAGGCATGCCTTTGAGTGTTGCTTCAAGCCATCTCGTGCAGAGGCAAGAAGTTGTAATGATCAATATTTGTCCACGCAACACACAGGTCAGGACATGAGACAAGGCGATCTCTTTTGAAGACCTTGTTTTTTATCCAGGGGGTGTAATAATGGTTTGAGGTGTTGGGGCTTGGCGAACTAGCAGCATGAGGAACATAGACAGCGAAGACGATCGCTTACTGCCAATTTAACTTTTATTGTTTGCTACAGACATTTTCTAAGATCACAAGACAAAAAAAAGAGCCGAGCTTGGGTTGGTCAGCGCTAATTATGAAAATACCCCCATTGGTGGCGGCGTCTTCACGTGTCATTCTTCACGTCGTGATAGCTGCTTTCATAATCATGAGGGCACCGTGTGCGAGAAACAATACCTAAGCTTCGTAGAACAGGTATGTGCATCCGCATGCATACTAAATTCGTGACCAGAACTAACCTTTACTTTCTAACACTTGGAATGCTTTTGCAGGCGATCATACAGACATTTCTCGGTTAGACACACGCAGTAAGCACCACACTTCAAAGGGAATTAACACACACGACGCCCCGTACACAACACACAAATCCGTCATGGTGCTTCTCATCCCCATCGCGTTTCTGCTTCTTCGTAAATGACGTTGTCTAATAGTCCAACGCTGCGCTCCAGCTTAGCAGAGATCCAAATCCTCTGCACCTGTTCACTTGTTGGTTTCAGGTTATTTATGCAGCTTCCAAATGCATTCAAACTCACACGGACTTCGTTGGCTGCCACGACCACCATACTGGTGTCGGTCACAGAATTCTTGCCTGTTTTAATCTCGGCTGTTAGAGCTCTCACGAGAGATTGATTTGTAGAGTTTAACATCCCAAAACCACCATATGATTATGAGAGAGGCTGTAGTGGAGGGCTCCGGAAATTTCGACCACCTGGGGTTCTTTAAAGTGCACCCAAATCTGAGTACACAGGCCTACAACATTTCCGCGTCCATCAGAAATGCAGCCGCCATAGCTGGGAATCAATCCCATGACCTGCGAGTCAGCAGCCGAGTACCATAGCCACTAGACCACTGTGGCGGGGCATCTCGTGAGAGCTACTGCTACGGTACCCAATGGTTGTAGCGTGCGCGACGTAAAAGCCGAGATATAGTGCACGAATTTGTCGCGTGGGCAAACGCACGCATATCTCTTACGTACAGCGCACGCGTAGCCATGCTCCCTCTCGGGGGATGCGTGCGCTACGCCGTTGCGCGCGCTAAATTAAACACTCTATTCAACGGCATTTTATGGCCTGTCACTAAAAAAAAATCACAGCTTAACCACGGACTGCATGATAATGAGTGGGGCGAAGCATCCGTTAGTCCATGCGCTTTTCAGTCCGTCTGGCTGTCCGCCTGTGCGACCGTCCATCCGTCCGTTCGTGCGTTCGTCCATCCATTCATCTGCACGCTTTAGAGAGAGAAGTAAATCTTATGCATTATTCACGAGTGAGTCACCAGTATGGGCACAAGTAAACTGTCTTACTTCTAAAAGTAGAAAGGGACCTATAGGACACAGCCTGGAGAAGATATATACACATGAAAAGCGTGTAAGTGAAAAAGCGTGTAACAGACACAATAGGGGCGCCGATGTTCACGTGAGAGACAAGTTGTAGTGGAGTCATCCGCTCAAGCTCTCAGTTACACAGCCAGGGAAGCGGTGAGTTTCGTAAGTATTCCAGGTTACTATTGACTGATGTAGTGAAAGAACTCAAGAAATGCGCATGTTATGCTAGTTCGAAGAACGAAGAGATTGCGCGAGCACGACAGGTTCACCTACAGTCCTATACTAACACTAGAAATAGGTATATAATAAAATGTTCAAGTGACCAAAGGGCAAATAATATAGTCTGAACTGAGTCCGAAAAGTTTGATCAGTATACTTAGGCACAGATTAAAAAGCTAAATCAAGCGATGAAAAATATTAAACTACAGTGATGTGCATCTTGTTGTGCACAGTGTAAAACTGTTCATTCAGGAAGCAGCACCCAGAATTCGTGTCCTAAAGGAGGTCTTCATAGCAGTGGTGCGTTTGTCGGATGAGACACTCTACAGCTTGAAGCCCATCCGTCGTGGCTTCGTTGCCAATTTGTCCGAAACTTTCTCAGGTGACAAAAGAATTCCTCGGTGAATATTTAGCAAACCTAGACCTTTTAACCTTAGCACCTCAGTCTTGCTGCGAAGATAGGTTTTAAGACGTCTCAGAGTTGAGAAGGACCTCTAACTTCTGGAAGTCGTTACCAGCAGAGTCTTCATGACCAGCAGAGTTTTCATGATTTTCTTCTTTATTAACAGATTAAAATTAATCTGTTTACGAGAAATAAAAGAAACATTCAACAGGACGGAGTTCATGATCGAATTGTGAATAATCTGTAGTGTAATTCAATAAAGCGTCGTATTTGATTTAGGATGAATTTGGAAATTTCAAAATCTACCGAACAGTGATTTCAACACTTAAATCTCTTTGAATTTTCGACAAGCTCCTGCAATGCGTCAATCATTTTTCCGTCGCTGTGGCCTAGACACAAAGCCCCGAAAAAAAGCACATTTTCAGCATTTAAATCTATTCCGAGGAGGTGGCAAACGGCACCTAAAGTGTTTTCACGTAAGGCAAGAATCTGGTACAATAAATGAGATAATATTGAGTTGACTCATTTACTCCACGAACAGGACAATGAGGGGAGGCTGCCAGACCAGCTCTGTGTAAATATGAATTCAGCTGTGGAATTTGATAGCGCAGTCTAGTGATTGCGACTTCCGTTCCTCACGTTTGACATATTTTACTATTACAATGGTGTAACAAGTGCTTGAATTCTGGTATGGCTGTTAGTGAAGGTGTAGAAAATTCCTCTAACAGTAGTTTCCTTCTTAATGTAGCGCCTATCAAGAATTTCTATGCCGGTAATACATCAATAACAGGCCCATTTAAAGGTGACTTGGCAAATGCATCTGACCTTTCATTCAAATAAATGCCCTTATGCCCAGGAACCCAGACCAGTTTGATCAGATTGAGATTCGAGGGAACTAATGCTTTGAAAGCACTCTGAGCATGCCAGTTGATGATGATGATGACCCCTTATAGATGGCACTCACCCACAGAGGGGGATGGGCCAAGAACCGGGCGGCAGGATACTTAAATGAAACTAAAATGAAAATAAAGCCAATCTGAAAAAGCAGTTTAAAAGTAATACTACCTGAAAAAAAACAAAAAAGCTGCTGAGCAAGCGGTCAAACCATCTCTTGTTTTTGATAGACATAACTACGAATTATAAACTAAAGTTCTGAAAAGGTTGGGGTTCACTAGCACGGTAATGTTTTAGTTGGGTTGATGTAATCAAACACAGTGGAGCATACATCCCCGTGGCAGTAACCAAATGAAGTTCCGCCAAGTGATAAAATTACTGGTAGATTTACTTGTATTCCTAGCTTTTGTAATGGGGTTACTAAAAATCTTTTTCTCTGATAAGAATAACGTTGGCAGAAGAAAAAGAAATGTTCAATTGTTTCAATTTTGTTGCACCAAATGCATTGCGGTGACGCCTTGAGTCGAGCTTTGTTAAGGTAATATTTTAGTTGTGGGACTGCACAGCGCAATCTGGTATAAGTGACCTCTAACTGGCGAGATACACACCACTGTTTATTCCAGCAATAGCTCAAATGCTCGAAATCTTTGAATTTATACAAATTACCTTTTCCCCATTGCAGGCAAGCATGCGAGTTCTCATTTATGCAACCACGAGTCCACGACTTCCTCCTCAACACAATGCAATCTAGTTTTTGAAAAGAAAAATATTTATTTGCAAAACATTTACGGCATGTTTTTTACAACTTTATAGGGTAGTATTTTTAGAGCTCACACCAAATAATATGTAAACAATGAACGCAGTTACTGTAAAATGGTGTCGCTGTGCATAGCCTCCGGGATGGCAAACGCGCAATGACGGGCGCGCAGCGGTGATTTCAGAGGTCTTGCGCTGTGTCATCATATTCACGTTGGTTTGGCTAGGTGGCGATAGCCGCCGCCCAATTTAAAAGGTACAGCCATATCAATCCATTCATTCATCTATCACACCATTATGGTTACAATCATCTAGCCATATTGGCAGTCAGCCATCACCATGGTGACGACCACCTTCCTCTATGGCGGCCACAGTACAATACACCTTGAACATGCGAGGTGTTCTGTATAGGTCACTACCCCACGCCGTGATCTCGCGGCACATGTTATAGTTTTCGGCTAATTCCGCGCCGCGTGCTTAACATTTAAGGCACAGCAAGCAGGTTGTGACGGTGAGACCTTGGTCGATGTAATCATCTATACCCGTCCACTTACTATCAATCCCGCAGCCTAATTTGGCGTGGACACCATCAAGCGCTTTTTGAAGTTTGTGTTAAGTTCGACGAGAGATGGATTCAACTCAGCCCCAGCCTCGATCAAAAAGAAAAAAAAGAACGCTATTTGGAGCCTGGATCGCAATATGTAGAACCTCGGACAAGGAGCGGTGGAGGCGCAGTCGGCCAACCAGCTACACTCAGCAAGAGCATTCCTCAGTCTTTAGCTGGTAATGGATGTTCTGGAGTAGCGGCGTTCGACAGGCGAAGTCTGAGTGATTCGTATGGTGACAGTGATGAAAATCCTGATCCCGGCGGCACTTACGGCTTCGAGGAAAACTCGCTCAGCGATTCCGACCCGACTGCAGATGCGGCTCGCGATAATGTTGGCATGAGCGACACTTTTAAAATGCAACAATGGCATGTATTTTACACTGGTGCATGTCAATAAACTGCCAGGCTCTGTGTGTGTACTTATGTGTGTGAGGCTTACATCAAAACTATTCAAGAACACATCTCACATTGGTATTTGCTCAGAAACAGAAAAAAAAGTTGTGCTTCTGCCGATGGATGTGGGCAGTGTGTTTGCACATGAAAGTTGGGTGTGTTTGCTATGATGCAGATGTACTAAACTTGTTTAAAAGTTGTGACATATATAGCCAGTCTAATAAGAGTTTGGCAAGGTAGGGCAACTAAATGTTGGCTTGATCTTTTCTATTGTTGTTCTCTTCCCAACTGAACTTTTCTTATGGTAAGCAGTTTCTTGTGCGTGCGTGCGTGTGTGTGTGTGTGTTTTGCAGTCAAATGCTTTAACCTTAATTAGTACATGCTTTTTGATTTATCAATCTTGGGAGAATTACAGGCAAGTATTAAACAGGTCTGTGCCACCGCTTGGGCTTTGTGAAAAGAGACACCTGTGAATAATAGATGCGGCTTTCAACATATCAGCCAAATCTTGCAGCTGCAAGTGAATTTTTTTATATAGATGACTGTGCTCACTTCGAGTTTTCGGATGCCTGTATCTGGTGTAAAACAAGTGAAAGCATGCTATTGGCCTATAGCCAAAATATATCCAGAGCAGCGTTTTAATCGAATGTGCTTCTTGCCACAGTGTGCTGCCACATGCTGTCGAAAATCTCCTATTATTGCATAGTCACACTCGCACATGGAAATGGACATACAAAAAAGCTACTGTGTTTCTTCAAGCATACTCTAGCTCATAATGTGTGTTGACATATCGCACTTCTTTACTGCCATTCGTCCCTGTAGTTTTCAGCGCAGGTTGTTGGGACCGACGAGAAAAAAAAAGAAAGCGGTTGAAGTACGCATTAAACCCTCCAACTTGCTTTGAAATATTTCTGGTAGTGGATTGGCGAGGCATAAAGTTTTGATGATGAGGTCAAATAATAATTACTCAAAGAAGCATTTCATTGTTTCTTTAAAGGATCTCATCCAGTATGGATTATGACGCGAATGTATTGGCTTGTCAATAAAGGCAAAGCACTATGTGGGAGAGACAGCTGGGGTGCCTTGTGTTGTGAAAGGGAGAAACTGCAGCACCACCTGAGGCTTTCGAATCCACGCCGTTTTGAAAAATTATTGTACCAGCATGCTCATTTCCCCGTAGTGGACTGATTATTAAGTTATCTCCCTTGGAATGTTTACTGGCCCTATAACTTAAAATTTTGAAATTATGCTAATATTGCTCTGTGATGAGAAGTTTTGTTTGTATTGTTTCAAGTTATGTTTACACTGTTATCTGATAAGTTTTGGATACTAGTATCTAGGAATTTCTAGATGTCTTCTATCATTGTCAGCATTAACTGTGTTGCTATCTGGCACCTGCAACCCCATTTGTACACAGAATAAAGTGTTCATCTAGGCTGAAGGCTGCTTTGCATATTTAAAGCTCAGTTTTTCAATTATGCACCACCATAACACATTGTACATTTTGTTCTACGCATCCAAAAGCTGCAAGTTGCACTCTTTGAGTCATCATAATATTTCACACAATGGTCGTCAAGTGTTCAATAGAAAACACTGATACACTAATATACATGCAGAAGTGACCATTCACATATATGTGGGCAGTGTGTTCAAAAAAAAAAGAACTACTGTTAAAATGACAGTAATGCATCTTATGAAGATCCGATAAATGAACGAAAGACTAAAAACCTATAAACTAATATATGCCATATAAATTACCAATCAAACCTATTCAAAAGCTCGTACCACTGGTAAGACTTTGTATCAGTCTGGTACAAGACTGCTAACTCTTATAGGAAACTGTGTCAGACTGATTACAACCTCTCTCAGAATTTTTGCTAGGGTGTTCAGACTTCGTTTACGCGTTAACGTAAACGCCGTTAATTACTTTGTGCAACTTGTACTCTTGCAGTAAGAATCTACACAAGGTTCAAAGAGAAAACCCGTGGCGAGCCATGTTTCTGTAGCTGCAACAAATATTTACAGAAAACTTTGTTGGCTGAATTCATTTTGCTACAACTTTTGCCGTGAAGTGAAGTGCAGATGTGCATGCACAATATGTAAAGCGGGATATGTGACGTACCATACTTTCAGATCATCTGCAGTACAAATTACTAAGTGCTACAGCCCTGCAGTTCCCAAGAATCTGTTTCTCTCAGAAAATTGTGTTTAAAGTTTCTCACCAGTATATATATATAGCACTGGAAACCTTTGTCCTTTCTCTCCAACTTTAGTACTGCTGACATTCTTTCAACTTTCTCGCAAGTGTAGTATACTCAATTTCTTTTTCAATGATGTAACCCATACATGTTAGACGTGGTGCCTCTACTCCCGTACTGTTAAATGAATGACTCCTCCAGATTTTTTGGAGCACTTGTTCAAACTGTGCATGGCAGCTCACACTGCAGGCGTACTACTGAATATGGTTTTCTTAGGAGGGTATCAAACAGCGCTGTAGATGAAATTTGGAGAAGGCAAAAGACACATATGTTGTTTCAGTCATTTTCGCCCACCTTTCCTTTACGGCGCTAATAATTTTTTCCCCATCAAGCAATACACAACTTAATCCCGTCCATTGCGAATGCAGCCTACACACGAGCGAAATTACTGTGCCCCTGAAAACACAGCCCTAACTTTACACAGAACATTTTGCCACTATTCTTCATTACAAGATTGCCTGACATAACCACATGCTAAATAATGACTGGATAAATCAGTCACAAAAAGAAATAATTATATAGAGGATGGTGGAGGTGCAATAATGCTTATCACCTTGGTCTCTGCTGTATTTATATTCTTCCATGCTGACACAAATATTTAACTTTGATTTCTCGAGTTAGTAAGAACCGAATTGTAGTTCAAAAGTGGCAAAGGCTGGATGGGAATAGAGGCTCAGTGAGGTGGCCCCACCTTGAAAACCGCATTAGCGATTTGTCACTTAATCTCTACTCCCTCCTACACGTACCTCTGCCTTGGAGAAGAGTTTTTATGTCTGTTTTCGTACTGCATGGCTAGAGCTGCACAGAGACAATGCATGCATCTCTTGCAACAATGGAGCCATAGAGGAAACCAGGGTATGAATTTCACTTTATTGTAGGGCACACAATACTGTCACATCCTATTATAAAGCTGACAACTATGAAATGGAGGATACAAACATCTTCAGTACATACTGTGAATGAAATACAAAAGTTATTCTTTATACGATCTCATTTAGCAAGAAGGCAAAAAAGTGAAGGTGCATCTGTAATTTGGAAACATAGTAAAGAAATAGTGGATAAAGACGCATCGAAGGTAGGCCAGGCCTATTAAAACCCACGTTGTATGTGGCTTCCAGGCACACATGTGCAATTCCAGATAATGCACCCAGGGTCTAAGGCCCTCGTTGCAATAAAGTGTGAATGCATTAAAGACCCTCGGTGCATTAAAGACTAAGACACTCGGTGCATTAAAGTGTGACCCTCGGTGCATTAAACTGTGAATGCAGAAAATGAGAAATAGGCTAATGAGTCTGGCAATGTAAACAATTTGGCAGATCCCATGTACAGTGGTAATGAATCATGTGCGAAGCACGAATGAGGAAGGTTGATATGTTGCTTAAATTCAGAAAAAAAACGTTACAAAGTGGACGTACGTTATATCGAACACGACTTCCATGTCATGATTATGATGTTTGGACATGTCATAGACCTTCATCGTCTATTCACGTCCTGTGATACATAATTTGGTATATGTGGAACTAACGAAATGGCCGCGAGCGCGCTATGAGCATAGCATAAGGAGGTGTTTTACAAGACATGCATATCATGATTAGCATGTTTGCACGTGTTATTTACCTTCATTGTCTACTCACGACAAATATTTACCAAATTTGTTATATGTGAAGCTAGCGAAATGGCCACAATTGCATCATGAGCACGGTATGATGTCATGTTTATCATGTTTGCACCAGTCATGTACCTTCATCATCTATTGATGTCTCGTAACACCAAATTTGGTGTATATGAAGCTAGCAAAACAGCCAAAGAGCAATATGAGCGTAGCATGTAGTCGTGGTTTACATGGCATGCATGTCATAATTTCGTCGTTAGGGTCAGTCGCTTATGTTCACCGTGAAGTCATGTCATACCATACCAGTTTTGCAATATGTCATGTCAACGTATCCAGCGCAAGAGCAGCAAGACCATGGAATGTAAATCTAGACATTCATCACATACATGGAATGGTTTTCATGTTACGACTAGTCACTTATGCTCATCATACAGTCATGTTACACCATACCAATTTCGGTATTGATACCATTATCGAAACGCTCAGGAGAGCTAAGAGTCCTAGGCGGCTAAATAGATAGATACGGTCAAAGTCGCCGAAGTTGCCTAATAAATGCTTTGTATTTATTAAACTAAAAGAGTGAAGCGGCAAATCAATAACGTAATGTGTGGAGCACAATTTATGGTCTTGCTCTTAGTTTTTCAAGCTGTAAAGGAAGGACGGGATTGGAAACAGCTATACATGATTTGTGGTTCACCAAACCCAGTGCTATTCAGGTGCACTGGGAACTCTTCAAGGAGAGGACAACGGTATATCTATTTGAGAAAAGATGCATCAGCCTTTCATTGAACGACAGTGCTCCTTCTGCTGCTATTTACAGGTATGCAAAGTACAATAAAAATGAAATAAAGCACATCCTTTACTTGTAGCTCAATGCATGTGACAACACAGCTTTCAGAAGTGAACCGTTATTATACATTATTCCATATTATCAGTATTCTCAAGAAAGGCACAGTGAGAAGTAGAAAAGAACTGAGCATGCAGCACTAAGACTTGGTGGGCATTCTTCTGTAGTATGCCACTTTAAGTTGTAAAACTGAAAACACCAGAGTGTATGTCTTTTTTCGTAGCGCTGTTGTTGTAGCAAGCTGCTGCTTTAAAAACAGTCATCTGTCAGTTGTATGTCTGGTATCTAAAATGTGTAGGCGGGAGGGGAAGATAGGATCGTGAGCAACAGTGGATGCAGACAAGTGGACTATTTTCACAAGATGCTTTAGTTGTTCTAAGATAGGAGTCTGCACATACAACTTGGCCTGCACCTCTAATGCTGAAAAAATAACCTCATTGAAGAAAATGGGAAATTGAGTGTTTAGCTACATCACGCTCATAACAAAAATTTTCCACCGTGCAGCGTTCAATTAACTAAGAAGAAGAAATTTACTTCAATGGCTTATCTATCTAGCCGTCTACCTCTGGTCGCTCTCGTGATCAAACCTTTAGCTTTGGGTAAACCAAATTAGTATGGGAGGGTAAGAACGTTTGACGAATACGATTGCCCGTCAGGTCATGAATAATGCCGCAATCCCGTTGCGTATGTTGTCAAACCTTTTCTTCCAGATGGGTGGCACACATCTGGCAGATATGCAGTTATGTGCCCTAGGTGATTGACAGTTTGTCTACTCAAGAATGGCAAGAAATTATATTGGTCATTTTAACACTACAATATCCAGGAAAAAGTCAGTGTTGACCTAAAAAATGTAATGAATATAAATCAGGGCCCCAGCAGGAATGAATACCAAACATTCTGCGTGGCAATCAAGAATTTTACGACATAGCCACACATGTCTCAACACTGCTGTGGACACCACTCAGACACAATGTAATTTTCATGCGAACTATAGAATTTTGTAAAAATTACAGATGCACTCCTATGATGCAGCCGTCACGACCACTTCACGTCAATTGTAGTTAAGCGACATACACTTTGGTATATTTATGTAGCAGTGTTCGGGGCTACCATCCTTGAGAACACAAGCGCTACATATCAGCTTACCACGTCTGATGTTGCTAGCACTCATGTTGCTGCTGGCATCATTGTGCAAATGTAAAACAACTGAATATATAAAACATATGTGACTGTCGAACATACACCTGTGCGTACAACATTCGTCCGTTTTGCTAAATACACCACAGTTATCTTCCTTCAATGATACACGTAAGTCTCATACGGTAAATTATGTTATTGTACAACATTTTTATACATTAAAAGAGGTCACCACTTTTTCAGTGCTTTTTTTGCAGTTATCCTACATGAATGAAGCTTTTTGCCCTAAGAGTTCGCTAACTTTCTAATTACAGAAAAAAGAAAACAGGTGGCTATTCGTTTTTTTATTCTTCAAAAGGGATTAACACAAGTTTGTTATTTGCTTACAAAGGTGCCATTTCACGCCGGAAAATGAGGCACGCGTGGGCAGAAAAACCTACGGGGTGCAAACCACACGTACTACATACCCAGGCGTCGAACACTTGTTTATGTACAACTATCGGTCGTGAAGCTGTATGGGGCTTGAGTAGTGCCATACAGGATCTTTCAATTTGATTCGTGTTTCTCAACAATGAACGACTCACTTCTGCATTTGTGCACGGTCGTGCAAATTACATAGTGTAACACTTGCATGGTTTAACCGACAGAGAAAATCGGCCTCGCTGACCAATAAAACAGCAGTAATGCTACACATTATTTGATACATTCAATGAGCAAGCGGCAAAACAGTCAAAGCAAGTTGCCGATCAAGCACAGTGAAAAACTTACTTTCACGCTCAGTAAAATTTGTACAATGAATGCTGCCACCTCGCACACCCCAAAAAATCTAATATTAGCAATCACAAAAATAACGCTGAAGCCCGCAGTGACAGTTCAAGTAAGGCATCTAGTGCAAGGTGTAGAAAACAGATTGAAGATGGAGCTCGGAGGCGAGGAAGAAGAAGCAGCCGGGGTCACGCTCTGCACATTTTTTTTTCTGTTCTGTCAACAATAAACCGAAGACGTATCGGTTATGCGGTCTCTCTGGTCCTTCTGAAACATGGTGCCGTGACCAGGAGTGATCTGAAGACAGACGCAGAGACTTCAACCCCATTCGCAACAACGGGTTGAAGAACGAAGCAGTGGCGTCTGGCTCAAGGACGAACCGACGAGAGAAGGACCACGACCGACGACTGTTGGCGACGCACATAAAAAGGCAAGAGCTCTTTCAACACGTTTTAGGCATGAATAAAGAGGTCCTATCGAAGAAGCGGAAGACGCTTCGAGCAAATGTGACGACGCTTACGAGCGAAATCGATAAGAAGATAGAAGAAGACGCCGATCGAGCGCAACTTATGACGCTTCTAAACCAGATGAAGAGCGTGTCACAGACGCTAAGACAAGTTAACGAACAGATAGAACCGTTCATTGAAGAAGACAGCGCGGAGGCAGAATTTGAAAGAGTTTTGCATTATGAGATGAAGATCGTCGCTGCAACGACAAAAATTGAGGAGCGATTACGCGAGTTAGAACAAGCGACGCAACTGACTACGAGAATAGTCACAGAACAGGCGAGTTCAGTGCAAGGTACTGACCAAATCTCGGAGACGCAAGAGCTTGTTAAGTTGCCACGCCTTGAAATGATCAAGTTTGATGGGAAAAAAACAGCATGGCCAAGGTTTTGGCATCAGTTCGAGACATCGGTGCATAACAGAGTGAATATGCCGAAGAATCAAAAATTTAATTATCTTCTGGCGTCTCTGAGCGGGGAGGCTGCTTCCCTCATAGAAGGCTTGCAGTTTTCTGATCAGAATTACGAGCATGCAGTCGCTCTTTTGAAAGAAACCTTCGGACGAGAAGATAATTTAAAAGAGAACTACATAAAAGAGCTTGCAAATTTGGAAGCAGTGAAGAGTCCTAAAGATGTAGATGGGTTGAAGAAACTCTTCCAAAAGTTGCAAGTGAACACACGAGCACTGCAGTCGTTAGGAGTGGAAATGGATAGTTACGCCACAGTGATAGCTCCTGTTGTAAAATCTGCGCTACCGGTGGATATGAGGATTGAGATGAAGATGAAGGAGTTAAAGAAAGGTGACAACAGACCAGCAACTACGGAATCGAACTCAGCGTCAAGAAACAGCACGAGCAGTTTGAAAGAAATTATGGAGTTTTTAAACATATATATACGCAGCAGAGAAGAAACTCGAGAGGAAAAATACGACGTTACTCAGCCACCGCACAGTATGAGGCGGACTAGAACATCTACGCTTCAAAGCACCTCGATGAAAAAATGCATCTTTTGTGAGATGACTGGACACTACACGGAAGATTGCAGAAGAAGCATTAGTATGCAACAAAAGAAAGAAGCCTTGCAACAGGAACGAAGGTGCTTCAGATGCACCAGACCTCACCACACGGCGAAGATATGCCGCGCTAACGTACGCTGCAAAACATGCAAGGGAAGGCACGCGACATCCATGTGTCGACCACGTACGCCTGCAGGAAAGTCAGCACAGCAGCAAAGCGGGGATGTTGAGCAAGTGCTTAAAAGCGCGCAACCTGACCGGTTAGACACCAGCAAGTCCTGCAACATGCACGCACAGCAGTCTGATGAACAGAAGTGCATACTACTGCAGACAGCCTTTTCGTGGACGGAGGGAGAAGGCAGCGGGTGCTACGCACGGATTCTGCTGGACAACGGGAGTCAGAGGACATTCATCCTCAAAAGCTTGTCAAGAAAACTAGCGTGCAAGGTAAAAAGATCCGAAAGGATTACTGTAGGATCATTTGGAGGAGGAGAGATGGAACTAGACATGAAAGTCGCCGAGGTCAGCGTGAGGAAGGATACCATCTCGGAGCCAGTCACGATTGAGGCACTGGAGATAGAAGTTATATCCTGTGACGTGCTACCATCGCCACCATTGACAATACACGAAAGAGCAAGATCGATGGGAATTCGTTTGGCTGATGACAACCAGAAGAAGGACAAAGAAAGAAAAAATATGGAAACTTCTATATTAATTGGAGCAGATTATTACTGGACTGTCGTCACTGGTCGCATTTGCGAGATTCATCCAAAAGTAATGGCAATAGAAACAATATTGGGATGGACGGTTCAAGGTCCTGTAGAACTTCATTGTGTGCCGCTGAAATCATCGACGGTTATGGTACTCAAGGTCAGTGCCAAGTCGGACACGACTGCGGACCAACTGCAGAGATTCTGGGACTTGGAAAACATGGGCATCAAGGAGAACCCAGCAACAAAGATGAACGATGAACATGTGCTAGACTACGTCCGACAAACAATGGAGTTCAAGGCAGGAAGATACCAAGTGCGGCTACCATGGAAGGAAAACGTGACATTGGACGACAACACCACCATTGCAGAGAAGAGGCTTATCCAGGTGACCAAAAAATTATGCAAGGATAAAGATAAACTCCTAGCCTATGACAAAGCTATTAGAGAGTACTTTGAGCAAGAAATAGCAGAAAACGTCGAAGAAGATGCTGGATCCGATATACAGAACAAGTTTGTATACTACATGCCGCATCAAGCAGTAATCAAGAAGGACCGAACAACGACAAAAATACGGATCGTCTTTGACGCATCGTCAAGCCAGAATCCAGGTGAATCCTTAAATGACAACTTGGAAAAGGGGCCAAACCTAAACCCCGACATCACAAGCTTGCTGATGAACTTTCGACATCACAAGATCGCTATGTCAGCCGACGTGGAAAAAGCATTCTTGCAGATCAAGATACATGAAAATGACCGAGACGCACTGCGATTCATATGGTGGGAAAGAATACCCAGCGAAGATATGCCAACCCCGAAGATAAAAACGTGGAGGATGACGAGGGTTACTTTCGGACCTACACCAAGTAGCTTCCTTCTAGTGGCCACGATTCATCGACATTTGGATAAATTCGAAGAAAAATATCCTGCAGTTGTGGCGCAACTCCGGAAAGGAATCTACGTCGATGACGTTTTACTAGGAGCCGACGAATACTCGACATCGACAAAGATATACAAAAAAGCACGAGATATTTTTCGCTATGCGGGAATGAATTTAAGAAAATGGATTTCAAATGACGCCGAGCTAAGAAAACACTTTGATGAAGAAGGAGAGGATCTGGATCGAGGGATAAGAAAAGAGGGACAAATCAAGATTTTGGGACTGAAATGGAATTTCGTAGACGACGTGTTGAGCTTTCCCGACACTACATGGCGAAATGACAAGGACACGAGACAACTCTCAAAAAGACAGGTTTTGCAGGACACGGCAAAGCTATATGACCCTTTAGGTTTTTTGACACCATTTTCAGTCAGAGCAAAAATATTGCTGCAAAAAATTTGGATGGATAAACTGAAATGGGATGACCCGTTACCAAGCCAGCATAGATCAACTTGGAAGGACTGGTCGGAGGAGCTTCAGCACTTAGATGACTTCACCGTTAACAGATGCTATGACAACAAACAAGCTGAAGTGAAAGCATCGACTCTGCACGTGTTCTCCGATGCGAGTCCAATGGCATATGGAGCAGTAGCATACATTGTAACAGAATACTCCGATGGAAGCAATGAAGCAAATTTAATCATTGCAAAGGGTAGAGTCGCTCCAATCAAAAAGATCACACTAGCAAGATTGGAGTTGTTGGCGGCCACAATATCAGTCAGATTGGCCAGTCATATAACCGAGAATTTCATCAGGAAACTGAGGAATGTGAAATTCTGGAGTGACTCTCAAATTGTGTTATGCTGGATAAAGTCAAACAAGACGAAAGATCTGTTTGTTCGCAACCGCGCAGCAGAAATTAAGAGCAAGTGCAATGAGAGTCAATGGGGTTATGTTAAAAGTGATGAAAATCCTGCGGATTTTATGACAAGGGGGATGAAGATGAAACGTTTGCTGGACAGTGAATTATGGTGGAAAGGCCCCACGTGGATCAAGAATGAAAACCAAAGCCCTGATTATGACATCACGCATGAATCGGACAGTGATGACAACAAAGACGAAGAAAAGACAGTGGCATGCTTAACTACCACCACGAGTGAAGAAACGATAATTGATGTGAGCAGATTTGGATCATACAAGAAAGCGTTACGAGTTACCGCGTGGGTGATGCGTTATATAGGAAACCGACGAAAAGAAAGGAAAACAGGTTCACTGACAGGAGAAGAATTGGACAAGGCAGAGTTTGTGCTGATAAAGCAGGAGCAGAAAACGCTACAAAATGCAGTGACACGAATATATGACAACATGAATCTGTACGGCACGAACATCTTCGAAGATGATCAAGGTGTCCTGAGAGTAAAAGGGAGGCTTCAGTGGAGTGATTTGAGCTTTGATGAGAAGCATCCTATTATTTTACCAAGAGAAAGTCACTTTTCAGAACTCCTAGTTCTAAACGCGCATCAAGTAACAATGCACGGTGGCGTTGCGGCAACATTGACACATCTAAGAACGAAGTTTTGGATTCTGCGTGCCCGACAGATGGTGAAATATGTGATAAAGAAATGCATCACATGTAGGAGATTCAATTCTAGACCAATGGCACAAGAAATTCCACCTCTACCAGCTGACAGGATTACACAGACGAGGCCATTCGACACTGTTGGTATAGACTTTGCTGGACCGCTAAATGCTCGAGAGGAGAAAGGCGGAAAAGTTACAAAGTTTTACATTGTGATATTTACGTGTGCCAGCAGAAAAACAGAGCGTCACGCAAATGTACAAGAAGGAGATGTACTTCTGCTTGGAGAAGCGCGAAAAAGAACTCGGTGGAAACTCTGCAAGATCGAAAAGATTTTTCCAGGCAAGGATGGACTAGTGAGAACATGCTTGCTTCGTACACCTGAAGGAAAATTAGTCAAGAGGCCGATTCAACTGTTGTATTCGCTCGAAGGTTGCTTCGGTTGAATCTGGCCGGCGGGAAGATGTAGAAAACAGATTGAAGATGGAGCTCGGAGGCGAGGAAGAAGAAGCAGCCGGGGTCACGCTCTGCACATTTTTTTTTCTGTTCTGTCAACAATAAACCAAAGACGTATCGGTTATGCGGTCTCTCTGGTCCTTCTGAAACACAAGGGACTACAGTGCAAGTTTAAGCGCTGGAAACACCACCCGCGTTCGTCAAGCACACGGGCAACGATAAGCACAATCGCAGTGCTCGTATCTACCACAAAAACACCGCAATCAGCACACGTCCAGCACATAACACAAATGTGTACAGCTCGCGATCTTGTAGAGTTTATTCCACACACGCACAAATGCACACAAGCCACACGCCGAGAGAACCCGGGGTTGCCTGACCCCCTGTTACCCAAAAGCCACAGCACGCCACACGCAAGAAAAATATGCCCAGAGAACCAGATTTAACGCTGCAGAGAACCTCAAGTTGCCTGACCACCGTTCTCCAAAAGCCATAGCTTTGTACGGATTCAAGCTGAGTTGGCCGAAAATAGCGTTCGCGCAATTTCACGCGGTCGTAGCAGTCACTGCCATCATTCCCATGAAAGCGTTTGCCCGGAGTCGGGACTCTCCCGGTTAGACGCAAAACCGGATCTGACGTTGCCATAAGAAGGTACTCCCTGCCCCTAGACAGGTACTGTTGTAGCTAGGGAAAGATCCGACGATTCCTCGGCCTTCTCCTCAGCCTGCCAGTCATCAGTCACAGTCAAGCCTCGTCGGCCTTGTGTTGGCATGTGGAGCTAGCACTGCCTTCTTTGCGCGTCGTGGTGATTTGTGGCAGCCAAGTGAAATTTATGTGCAGGGGTCGCCTTCTCTTGAAGGCCTCCGTCCAGACCAGCACATTTAGTTTCGCTGGCTATGACGCTGTGCGCGGGGCCGAGGAAGCGCATCGCGCGGGGCGCGATGCGCTTCCAGCGTGTCAATTTTGCCGTTTTATACATTGGAGTCAATCACCTTGCTAACTTCAACGCGGAGCCTCAGGAGATATGCGGCAATATTGGGGTACGTATTATTATCTTTTGCTTGGCGTGAGGTACTCAAGGTTGCATTTTCTTTACATTTCAGAAGCTAGTTTTACAACTGCAGCACGACGTCGCTCCTAATGCCTACGCCTTCAAGGTGCTCCCACGCCGCTTCAACCCCGAAGACGCTGATGCGGAGCGCAACAAAAAGAAAGTGCGCTTGCTGAACCGCAAGCTGGCGGCTACGCTAAAGCGCTGGCCTAGTGTTCGCATCTTGAACGCCGAGGTAAGTTTGCGCCGGCATGAAAACACCGCACCGTCGTGGTCAGCACGCAGCTTTTTAAAACAACCTATTTAGCCGCGCTAGCCGCTCATTATTTGCAATAAAATGATGTTATAGAGGTGTTTAGGAATAAAATGCCGACATGCGGATCACGACCGGCACTGCCGTCAGACCCGAATAAAGCTGAATGTAAAATAGCGAAATGAAGATACTAGTACAAAGCACGTCAAACCCTGAAAACGATAATGGTAACAACATTGGACATGCTCTTAGCCAGAGTCTCATCTATACGCGTCTGGTGTTGAGAGAGCCGGTTTGTGCTATTTGTGTTGCACGGGAAACTAAAGAATTCTAGTGCAAATCGCATAACTAAGGTAGTTCATTTTACTTTTGTTGGAAGGTCCCCCGCCGCAGTGGTCTAGTGGCTAAGGCACTCGGCTACTGACCCACAGGTCACGGGTTCAAATCCCGGCTGCGGCGGCTGCATTCGCGATGGAGGCGGTAATGTTGTAGGCCCGTGTGCTCAGATTTGGGTGCTCGTTAAAGAACCCCAGGTGGTCCAAATTTCCGGAGCCCTCCACTACGGCGTCGCTCATAATCACATGGTGGTTTTGGGACGTTAAACCCCACATATCAATCAATTACTTTTGTTGAAGTGAGTTCATATCTTCAGTCTGCAAAACAAAGGTAGGTCAGTAGTCATATAATGATTGGCTCAACAGAGAAGTATTTTGCAACGGATTCAAGACTGCTGGCAATATCCATCATGTCAGCTTCTTTTCACCTTTGTTTGAGGGGGGGGGTGAACAACAAGAGGGAAGGCAGGGAGGTTAACCAGGCACATGCCCGGTTCGCTACCCTACGCTGGGGGAATAGGAAGGGGGCATAAAGATGAGAGAGAGAGAGGAAAGAAGAGAAAGAGAGAGAGAAAAAAAAGGGAAAAAAAGAGGATTGTCAGTCCATCGGCTGGCGCGTATGCAGCGTTGGCACTACACAAACGTTAAAGCTGGTCACATAGGCCTGTAGTCCTCAAAAAGCACAAGACAGCCTTGACTGCTTTTGAGCCGACGAAAGGCGATGACGGTGTTCCAATAGCATCTGCACAGAGAGTGGCCGATCGTCCAATAGTCGCAATGAGTCCGAAAGCTTCTGTCTTTCAGAGGCAAATCGAGGGCAATGGCATATCAGATGATCGATGTCTTCTTTGGTGCAGCAGACGTCACATTCCGCATTGTCGGTCAATCCGATGAGGGTTCTATATGCTTTTGTGAAGGCAACCCCCAACCAAAGGCGACGAAGAAGTGAAGCTTCAAGTCGACGAAGTCCGGATGGAGGTCGAAGTTCCAGTCGAGGGTTTATTTGGTATAGTCTCGTATGTCTTATGCTTGGGGTGTTCCACTCCTGACGAAGTTGCTTTGCAGCGTCAGTCCTTGTCAAAGGAATCGGAAGGATGTGTTCTTCTTGGTGCGATGTGCGAGCCGCGTTGTCTCCGGAATCATTGCCACTGATCCCACAATGGCCAGGAAGCCACTGAAACTTGACCTCGTGGCCTGTTTCTGTTACGTGGTGAACGAGCTTGACAACTTCGTAAGTTAATTGTTCATGACAACTTCGTCGAAGGACTGACTGCATGCTTTGTAGGGCTGGTTTTGAGTCGGAAAACACAGCCCATTTACTCGGTCTTTGGGATTTGATGTACTCTATGGCGCCACGCAAAGCCGCAAGTTCTGCCGCTGAGGACGTAGTGACATGTGACAGTTTTATTCGCAGAGTGATTCCTCTAGCTGGAATCACCACCGCACCACCAGAACCAGACGCTGTGGTTGAACCATCGGTGTATATGTGCACGTAGTTGTTGTACATTTCGTGCAGATGGCTCAAGCTCTGTTGTTTTAGGGCTGATGAAGGCAAATGAGATTTTTTCTGTATTCCTAGAATTGAAACACGTACTTGTGAAAGTGTCAGGCACCACGGAGGATACACCAGTTTCTCAGCAGGCGTAAAATCTGACGTAAACGACGCACGATGAGCACAGACAATTGCACTAAATTTCGTGCGGGGCCTCTCAGTAGCGAGGGTTGCCAAGTGGTGGGAAGGATTCCTAGCATGGTGCCTGAGGTACGTACGCATCTTTTCAATTGTGATGTGCGTCATGATCGAGTAGTCTTGTGCAATGGCAATTGTTTAAGCTGTCGATGCGCAGCGGGGTAAACCAAGGCATATCCTAAGCGCTTGGGCTTGAATATTTTGGATTGTGCGCAGGTTCGTTTTGCACGTGTTCTAGATATAACAGGTGGGCTATACCGCAGGAATCCAGTAAATAATGCCTTGTACAGCTGTAACATAGACTCGACAGACATTCCCCAACTTTTCCCAGCAAGAAACCTGAATAAGTGACAAATGGCAGTCAGCCGCTTTTTCACGTAGTTTACGTAGGGTGTCCAAGACAGGTTACGGTCGATTACGACTCCCAAGAACCTGTGACTCCGGCTGCATGACACCAACTGCCCGTTAATTGATATGCCGTAAGCGGACATTGGTTTTCTGGTGAAGGCCACGACTGCACACTTCTCACTTGCGATTTCAAGCCCTTGTTTGTGTAACTGGTACGATGTCACTGATGCTGCCTTCTGTAGTCGAGCGCGAAGTTGAAGTCGAGTCACACCTGATGTCCACACACAGATGTCATCAGCATAAATGGAAAGTCGTACACTGCTTGGTTGCTTGCGAACTAGTTCAATGAGTGTTAGATTGAACAGCGTCGGGCTTAGTACTCCGCCTTGCGGGACTCCTCGGCTGCAGTAATACTCGGGTGTCGGGCCATTATCTGTCTGCACGTGAAATGATCTATTCTGTAGGTAGTTCTGAACCCACGTATATATCCTGCCACCGAACCCCACTCGTAGTGCGCTGAGAATGGCTTCGTGGGTGACATTGTCGTAGGCCCCTTTAACGTCAAGAAACAGAGCAGCAGATAACCCTTTGCAGGCCTTCTGGTGTTCTACATATGTCACCAAGTCAACTACATTGTCAATTGACGAGCGGCCTCGTCTGAACCCGGACATGGCATCTGGATATATTTCGTAGAACTCTAAGTACCATTCCAGACGCGTTAAAATCATCCTTTCCATAACTTTTCCCACACAGCTCGCGAGGGCAATTGGGCGGTAAGAGGAAATGTTCAAGGGTGACTTGCCGGATTTAAGAAGTGGAATCAGGCGACTTGACTTTCATTCCTGTGGAACCATGCCAGTTTGCCAGGAGTCGTTGTACAGCTGCAAGAGTGCCTGCCGAGCTTGATCTCCTAGGTGACACAGAGCACGGTAAGTGATGCCGTGAGGCCCTGGCGCTGAAGAACGTCTACACAAAGCAAGCGCAGCCTTTAGTTCGTCCATTGAAAACGAAATGTCCATTCGGGAATCACGTGAGGATACAGAAAAGTTGGGCGTCTTTGTCCCAGTTGAATTTGAGCCGCAGGCAATCCTTCGACAGAAGGAATCTGCGACATCAATCTCTTCGCAGCGTAAGTGAAGTGCCAGAAATTTTATTGGGTAGGGCTGAGTAATGGTGGTACGAAGACCCCGGAAAGTTCTCCAGATTAGTGATAGAGGCTTTCTGGGATCCAAAGACTCGCAAAAAGATACCCATCGTTGCTTGTCCAACTTGTCCATGTGACGCTGTATTTTTTTTGTGTGCGTCTGGCCACTCTCAGATCATCAAGTGACCTCGTGCGTCTATAACGTCGTTCTGCACGACGACGAATCGCTCGGAGTTTCTCGAGATCAATGTCCATATCAGTGCAAGATGAGCTCACCGGAAGCGAACGCGTCGTTGACTGTAGGGCACTCTTTATTGCGTCCTCTAGGTTGAAAGGTGAGGCGCCAACATAGTCTTCCATGATTAACTTGTATTTTTGCCAATCAGTACACTGGACGGCTCTGGAGGACTTGAGACTCTGGAAGCCGTCAATCTTCAGGTATGTTGGGATGTGGTCACTACCCCTTGTTTCCAAATCCGAAAACCAGTGCACTCTGCGTGTGAACGAGCGTGAGAAGAAAGTGAGGACCAGGCAACTGCTATAGGCCGATCCGCGCAGATAAGTAGGGCTGCCGTCATTCACGAGGATAAGTCCACATTCAGAAGCGAAAGACACTAACTGTCTACCTCTAGTGTTGACCCTGGAGCTTCCCCATAAGTAGTGGTGGGCATTGAAGTCACCAGTTATCACCCATGGCTGGAGAGTCGAATTCAAAATTCCGCGCAAGCGCTCTCGGTCTAGACGGCTTGATGGATATAAGTAGGCTCCGATGATGGTGAATGTGGTCTTCTTGTTTTTTACTGTTAGGCAAACGTACTGGTTTTCTTCGTCAGGGGGTACAGGGTGATGAACATAAGTTAAGTCGCGCCGTATGAACACAACGACCTTGCTGCGCTCTCCGTGGGTAGAAGACATAAAGCACTCATATGCAGACAGTCTCATCTGGGATGACAGGTTCTGTTCACAAATCACAATTATGGGGAACTGGTTCGTGAATACATATTGCCGGAACTCGGACATACGCGCCCTAAGTCCTCTGGCATTCCACTGAAGGACAGATGCGTTCTTGACCTCCTCGCGAAAGGATAACATGTTGCGGGCCATCGTTTTAGCTTAGAGCTGCAAGCACCGGACTCAAAGTGTCCTGCACTTGGAGTACGCTCTGCGCTGATGGGGTGTTCATGTTACTTAGGAGCATGCACATTGCGCTCATAAGGGTCTGCAACATATTGGTGACCTGGCGATCCTCAGTTGTTTTTTCTTCAGTGGTTCGTAATGGCATCGAGGTTGGCGGGGATCGATGCACCTCTGAAACAGGCTGTGTTCGTGGAAGGGATGGCCACTCTTCACGAGGTGGGAGTCTTGACCCTGATTCTGTTTTCGGTGTATCCGTCTTCGCAGAGCTTTACGAAGGGGGGGCCAGTTCTTCTTGCTCTAGATGACGGGTCTCTATCGGCAGATGCCACGTTGCGTGATGATCTTATGTGGTGACGCCGACGTCGCCTGACAGTAGCAGCGGCTTCCCTGTGCATTGAATTGTCGCGCACCATGCGTTTCAGCACCGCGCGTTCATTTCTCACTCGTGGGCAATCTTTAGACGAAGCTTTATGAGCGCCGTGGCAATTGGAGCATTTGAACGCAGTTGCGTGGCACGTGTCTTCTGAATGAGGTTCGGCACACCGCGGGCACACGACATTGCTGGTACATACTCCTTTGACATGTCCCATCTTGAAGCATCTGAAGCATTGTAGGGGCTTCGGTATGTAAGGACGGACCTGATGGCGAACGTGGCCAACTTTGACGTGTGGGGGAAGACTGTCTCCCTCAAAAACAATCTTCCGGCATCGTGACTGACCAAGCCTTGTGATGTGCTTGATGAGGATGTCGTCTGTAGTTGGCTTTATTAAGATTGGGAAATCGTCAGCGGGAATGGAAATGTCCACGTCATAAATCACGCCAACACTGCCCTTACAGTTAGTGGGGATCACTGATTTAACTGTGACCCTGTCGATTTCCGAGATGTTCTGTAGGGTTTGCAGCGCACTACGGTGTAGAACATCAACTGCCAGAATATTCTTCGTGAGTTGATCCTGACGTCTTTAATTTCATTTGGAGCGAGTCCTTCGAGATATGCAGAGAGTACTTGCCTGTTAAGCCGCCGTAGGTTGGCTGAAGGGTCCACCGCCATGACGAGTATAGTGTGTGGCCAACACTACGCGGTAGCCTGCACGGTGGATATACTCGTCGTCGACGATGTTCGTAGCAGTCTTCTTTTTGCTTGCGGCTCATGACGACTGTGAAGTCGTCATCCGATGACTCGAAACCGTCGGAATAGAGCTCCGTTGCCTCGCTGTCTGTGCCACTTGAGGTGGTCCCACGTTTCCTAGCCACTGCCAGACGTAGCGGTTGTCCCCCTCGAAAATCCTGAGAGGCTTCTTCATCCATTCTCGCAAGGAGGGAGCAGCAGCTCCCAGAATTTGCGGTAAAACAAATAGAAAATTTGAGACAAAGGTACAAGCGTTCTATGAACCTTTGTTTGAGACGTTTCATTTAAACGTTCAGCATGTATCAATCAGTGGAGAGTTTAGTGCAGATGGTTTTACTCAGATGTTTTTACTTACGTGGCACTGCTCTTGGGTTACATACACAAAGCAGCTTTTACCAGTTGTCTGTGAAAGCCCACCTCCGGTTGCAACTTAATATTTACCTGGTGGTCAAACTGGGCATCAGAAGTATTGGCTTTCAAGCATTTCGTGGACATATAAAAGTAGACTAAGCTTGCGTTTTACCAGAATTGCCTTCACATTACTTCTTTTTTGGAGAGTGTCAGTTGAAGAACTTTACGTCGATGCTGTCATGTGTGCTTCGAGAAAGTTTCGTTCGTGAGCTCCATTTTTCTATGACAACAAGCGCTTTGTAGAAGCTTTCCCACGTAATTCAGATTACACAGATTGCCTTCCCTTCATCAGGCTCAAAAAGGCCATTGAAAGCAACAGCTTTGAGTGTACATTAGCTACAGCTCAATAACATCTTTAACTAACACTACAAACTTGACCACTACGTAAGAACTTGTTTTTGAAGAGTTGATGGGAACTTATCATGATTTTAGTGCTAAATAGATGAACTTACGTACGAGTAAGAGCATGTGCTTTTTAGTGCTAAAATCACAATGTTGAGTTGATCACTATACTTGCATATACTGCAATCTAAAAAATATAGAGTAAAAATGGTCTTTTTGTCGCGCAACAATAATCGTCATCCAACTTGCTCGCGTTTCATTTCTTAAACGGACCTGTGATTGTAATGGCAATCGGCTTAATGCATCGGTGTTCTGATGGTTCTTTGCCATGCCTGTAGATGATGCTGTAGTCATACGCCGATAACTTGACGCACCGTCTGGTCATTCGCGGATAAAGGACTTGAGCCGTTGGCTTTTGTGGACCCAATACAGTCGAAACCTGCAATAGTGAAACACCGCGAGTACGAAATCCCCGCGGCAGTTAAGTATTTACAAATCTCCGGCGAACGTTCATAGAAGCCCATGTATTACGTATCTCGCGGCAACGAAGTGTTTTTGGACAGCGATACCGCATTAACGCATTTTTTACCATGATGCGGGCCTTATTTCACTCTCCCGTCAAAGGTTAACTGTCGAAAATATGCTCGTAAGCGTGTTATGCGCACTCAAAATTTATAAACGTCTGATTTTGCGTCGCTAGCGTTGGTACCGCCATTTTTGTTTACTTCAGGGGGGACGTGGTTTTGGGATCGCGAAAAATGGCAAAAAATCAATTTTTTTAAATCAAGTTTTGAGTTTCTGGAACCCTTTTTTTATATATGATTCCAAAATATTTACACTGAAAACTGCGCGGAAGGGCTTCGATTGATGAGTGATATGTGGGGTTTAACGTCCCAAAACCACCATATGATTTAGAGAGACGCCGTAGTGGAGGGCGCTGGAAATTTTGACCACCTGGGGTTCTTTAACGTGCACCCAAATCTGAGCACATGGGCCTAAAAAAGCGACACACCACTCCCGAGAGGCAGAAGTGCTTCGGAAAATTCATTTCACCCACCGAGGTACCGGAACTTTTTCTAGAAATCGCGAGAAAACAGAAATTCTTGGGCTCATAGAAAAAGGAATTTCACCGTGTTTAACTTTCTCGCCTCACCTGGCTCCTCCCTTTAAAAACAAGTGCACAAAAAGCAAATGTTTGAAGGTCGTTTCGAGGTCTTTGATTGGCTGTGGCCGCCGTGTTGCCTCAGCTCGCCTCCCCATTGGCTCGATGCTCGCTCCAGTAGATCGTCGTCTGCACCTTGTGCGTCGCGAGGGCATGGCCCTCGAAAATTGCTACTTCGTGACGTGTTCCCGGCTCGATGACCACTTAAGATATAATTACAGTTTAGTTAGAAGCAGTAGGCGGATGCGCGATCAGGTTACTACGAGCGCGGCACGTCATCGGAGTCGTCTTTAGACAACGCCTTCTGTATAGAATTGATTCGGCACCGTTTTTGAGAGCCACACGCAAATATTTGATTTTGTAGGCTTAAGGAAGTCTTCGTGAGCCTCAAGTCTGATTGATTGATTTGAGGGGTTTGACGTCCCAAAATTGATTGATTGATATGTGGGGCTTAACGTCCCAAAACCACTATATGATTATGAGAGACGCCGTAGTGGAGGGCTCCGGAAATTTAGACCACCTGGGGTTCTTTAACGTGCACCCAAATCTGAGCACACGTGAACGTCCCAAAACCACCCTATGATTATGAGAGACGCCTTGTGGAGGGCTTCAGAATTTTCGACCACCTGGGATTCTTTAACGTGCACCCAATTCTGAGCACTCGGGCCTACAACATTTCCGCCTCCATCGGAAATGCAGCCGCCGCCGCCTGGATTTGAACACGAGACCTGTGGGTCAGTAGCCGAGTACCTTCGCCACTAGACCACCGCGGCGGGGCGTGAGCCTCAAGTCTTTAAGGCTTTGGGTATGCTGCGCAGATGCCAGAAACTTTTACCGATACAACAGAAACTCATTATATATAATGCACTCTTTGCTCCACATCTGCGCTATTGTCACCTCGTTTGGTCAAACAGCACTAAACAATCATTAGAAAATTTAGGCACACTACAGAAGCAAGCCCTACGGGCTATTGTAGATGTACCTAATAATGACCACACGCGTGACCTATTTTTGGAGCTCAAAATTATCCGAGTTGACCACTTTTTGAGTATCAGCATATAAGTTCCTTTAAACATGAAATGATTAAGGGCAGTACTCATATGAGGAACATGGCTAACTTGTCAATAAATCAATCATATCGCATAAACCGACACATTGTTCATACTCTTCAACTGTCAGCGTATCTGGATTAAAAGCAGAATCTGGTTCACCAGATCTAGAACTTCGCCATCGTATAGCCAGTCTGTCACTGTTCCACAAACTTTTTCATTGTCCCTTGCATGCCCCGCCTTATATCGTTCCTGCAACACGCATATCTCACCGCACGAGCCATTTGCTTCAAGTTGCTCGGCCACGCTTCCGGACTTCTACTTTTTCTGCCTCGTTTTTTCCACGTACCGCATCAGACTGGAACGGCCTTCCCAGTGAAATTGCAACCATTCTCTGCCCATCATAGTTCATAGAAAATATCAATAATCAATTTTTATGTTAAATCTTTGGCTTCTATGTTTGGTGTTTATATTTACCCACTTCCTATGTAATACCCCCTCGCGGGTCTTCAAGAAAGTAAAATGAAATGAAATGAAATGAAACCGAACATTGGGCAGTTCAGCGACCACGCAGAAACTACGGTTTTCAAACACTTTCCTAGCGCCTTCCTACAATACTGAACAAATATAAATTAAGTGATGACAACATACGTTATATTTCCAAAAAGAGAATGCTTCAACTACTTTCAAAAACACCAATGTTTTTTGTTTATGATTGTGTCTGTTGGGAATGTTAGTTTCATACTTTTTTGCTTCTTCTCTTATCGCTTTGCTTTATGTATTTCTATTTTACGATTGTGACAAGTGATAATGTTTGTCAATGTTTGCTGCTGCTGTTATTGTTCTGGGAGATGGGACTAGTCAAGCTGCCTACATGCAGCTTTTATCCCACCAGCCTTGTTGTTTAAACATGTTTTGATATACGTGGCAATAAAGTTCAGTTCAGTTCACCTCACTTGACTTCATTGGGCATACATTTCACGTGTTTTATCTCTTACTGATTCTCGATAGCTCGCGCCACTTGTACCAGCGCCTGCTTTGGGAGACAGCATTTTGAATTGCAGTGAGCTTTTTTTAGTACCGGACTGGCTAAATTTTTCTATTAGTTGGTGGAACGTAGTCCGGGAACAACACGTACGACGAAACGTGAAAACCACGGAGAAAGAATAAAGCAGTTCGAAGTGTCCTGCGGCAGACACAGACTATGCGGAGAGACGAAAGGATCGTCTCTCAGCGCACTGAACGAACTTTATTTTGTGATTAGTTTTGCACACCCAATTTTCGTTTGCATTTCTCGTCGTAATCTTGCACAACATTTCCAACTTGTTTGGCGCTGAAAAGAGCACGCGAACTTTGGTCCGCTGGGCAATCTTTTTGAGATTATGTGAAACCACGTGCACGTTCGGTAACACCCTTGTGCGATTCTTTTGCATGTTGTTGAGCGCGCTGAGTATGTCGTGTATTGCCTGCTGCTATATTGTGGTCGCTGCTACGTCGGACAAACCGGTCGTTGCTTGAATGACCAGCTGCATGAGCATCATTACAATGTGAAAAACGGGCAGGTGGCTTCTTAGCAATAAATTGTAAAAAGTGTTGTTGTATGCCCCTGTTTGACATGTGTGGGGTTTTGTCAAGAAACAGGAATCAGCTTACACGCGAGATAATAGAGGCAGGAGAGATTGAAAAGTTCGGTGACAGGTGTGTTAGTATGCCTTCTATTGTGCTGACGAAGAAGAAATTTGATTTTCTTGGTGCCCGTTATGATGCGTAGTAAAGTTGCGGTTGCTTATGCGCAGGAGTTGTGCTCATCGTTGTGCCCTATAAGTAGTGTTGTAATCACAAAATAAAATGTTGAAAGTAGCGCTATGTGTGTGTGTGTGTGTGTGTGTGCGTGTGTGGCCTTTCTTTGTGTATTCGTATTCAGTGCGCTCTTACCTTTCCTAAACACTGTTCCTCGACCCATACACAATCTTAGAGTAGACCTCACCCGTTAATTATCACGTTGAACCTGTGATTGCTCCGAGTGACCGGTGCAGTCGTGGTACAAAGTAAGTGCATGTCTCGCGTTGGAAGCCTTTTACAAGTCGTTTTCTACATCTATAGGTTTTGTTTCATTTCATTTATTTACTCTCAAGGCACTGGGCATTACAGAGAGGAGTGGGACAACAAATATCAATAAGAAGTTAAACAAAACAGCACGATTAGAATAAATTATAATGCACTTTCAGAAATGACTGGTTTGAAAGCGTTGGCGTCTGTGATTGAAGCGATTGATGCGGGAAGGTGGTTCCAGTCAGTACATGTTCTAGGGATGAAAGAGTTGAAGTGCTGGTTCGTATGGCAGAAGGAAACCTCAACCTTGTATTGATGGTCATTGCTTGCTGATATGTAGGCTGGTGGAAAAAACAGTGAATCAGAGAGGGTTCTGTTAGTGTGATAGATCTTATGAACGAGACAGAGACGTGAAATTTTGTGTCGTATTGAGAGGTTATGCAAATTGAGTTGAGCCTTCATTAGTGTGACACTTGCAGTTCGAGAGTATTTGGACAATATGAAACGTGCTGAGCGATTCTGAATGAATTCAACGTTGTCTATGAGCATGTGAATATCAGGATCTCAGATAGACGACGCATATTTGAGTTTTGACCGCACTAATGATTTATGCAGGAAAAGCTTTAGATTAATTGGAGCAAGAGAAAAAATTCGACGTAAATAGCCAGGAGTTTGATTAGCGTTGCATGTTACGTAGTCAACGTGAGTCTGCCATGACAGGTTGTTAGAAACGATAACACCGAGGTACTTGTACGAAGAAACGTTGTTTAGGAGACTGTTGTCAAGTAGGTACGAGGGGAACGCAACTTTTGAAGGGTTACGAGCTGTCCTGATTGATTTGCATTTATTTGTGTTAAGTTTCATTAGCCAATCAATACACCACGAAGAAATATTGTCCAGGTCAGATTGCAGGGTGCCAGCGTCGTTAGACGTCAAAATTCCACGGTAGATAACACAATCCTCAGCAAATACCCTAATGGGGGAGGAAATTTTATGAGGCAAATCATTATTATATATTAAGAAAGTAAGAAACCCAAAACAGAGCCTTGAGGCACACCTGGGGCTACGGCAGTAGGAGGAGAGTTACATTCATTAGCAGTCACAAATTGCTCGCGATTATGTAAGAAGCACTCGATCCATTTTAAGACATGTGGGTCAAGATTTATTTTACGTAACTTTAAAAGTAGTAATTCATGACAAACTGTGTCAAAAGCTTTAGAAAAGTAGATAAATACACAATCAATAAAAGTACCACGATCAATAGCAGAGAACAAATCATTAGTAAAGCATAAGAGCTGAGTTTCACACGAGTAACTTTTTCTAAAACCAAGTTGAGAGTTAGTAAAAAAGAATTATTCTCAAGAAAGTTGACTAAGTGGCAGTAAATGACATGTTCTAATAGCCTAAATGGCACACTAGCTAGTGAGATGGGTCTATATTTGTGGAGATTGTTGGTGTTACCTGACTTGTGAAGAGGAACCACCTTCTCCACTTTCCAGTCGTTTGGCGGGGTACTCTATTCCAAAGACTGTGAAAAGATTCTGGACAGTATTAAGGACGAAAACAATGCGGTGTTTTTAAGAAACGGCGTTATTTCCATCATCTCCGGAAGAAAAAGGAGGCTTGAGATTTTCAATTATTTTCCTTAAGCCCTTCCAATCAAGGTGTACTGGCTCCAATAGATCGTAGTTGTGAGTAGACAAGCTAGGAACAGTGGTAGGCGCCACGTTTACAAATGATGACGCGAATACACCGATAAGAGTTAGGCAACCATTTTCTCTTGGAACAAATGATCCGCTCCCTGAAACTAGGTCGATTTGTTTTTTTGTTATTTCCACTTAATGAAACGAAAAAAAACTTTATTTCAGTTCTGCAGGACGCGCTTAGCGCGTAGCGGGCGTCTCCCACGTAGGGACCGACAGGGAGTACCTGGCGGCTGCTTCGTGGGTCTAAGGGACGGCCCATTGCTGGTCGGCGAGAAGTGAGCTCCTGAGGGACCTCTTCCACTTGCTTGGCTGCCAAAATCTACGAGGATTAGTTCCTAACCAAGAAGGCAGCGTTTGTTCAAAATATGAGTGCTTGGCAAGTGAGAGTGCGCGTGCGTACTCGTCGGGTACACTACCATAATCATCCCATCTTTTGATGTTGCCCGAGAGCTTTTCACTTCGAAAGATGTGCTTCTTTTATTAAGTAGCCGCCTTAAAGTAGGCGTGAACCAAGCAGACCGATTGTTATCGGTTATTTTACGGCGCGGTATGATGCGGTTGGTAAGTTCTTCGAATTTAGCTTTAAAAAGTAGCCAGTTTTCGTTTACCGAGTGTTCAGAAAAGCTAGAAAAAAATTCGCGTGAAAATATGTGCAGTTCAGCGTTAAATAACGTGTAGTCAGCTCTCCCGTAATCTCTGATTATTTTTGTAGTTTTACTTGTTTTTGACAGCGGGATCGGTACGAGAAAGTGAATGGCAGAGTGATCGCCGAGACTTGGCACGACTGACAGAAACTGGATGAGATCAGGGTTATTTGTGAACACCAAGTCCAATATGGTAAAATTAGTAGACGTAATACGGGTTGGAGAGTTAACCAACTGGCTAAGGTTAAACGCTAAGCATGTATTAATAAAAGAGGTGGATTTAGAATTACTAGAGCCTGGTAAGGTACAAGGCAAATTCCAATGGATGTCGGGGAAATTAAAATTGCCTTTAAGAATAATAGGCGAGGCGGGAAACCGAACATGAAGCTTGTTAAGGGCATCGTACAAATCTGAAGAAAAACCAGCAGGTACATCAGGAGGCCGATAGCACGCACAAACGAAAGCGTCTTTATTGTGTAAGCGAACCCTAACGCACATTAATTCTAGAGGGCAAACGAGAGCTACGTGTGATGAAACCAGATCGTCTGCAACAGCTATGAGGACACCGCCTCCGGAATGCAATCCACGATCGCATCGATAAAACGTATTTTTTTCGCAATTCACAATTTTGGAGCCTGTCTACTTCAGCGGAAAGCCACGTCTCTGTTAATACGACGACGTCTGCAAGACAGGTGTCAATCAGAGATGACGGGGCTTAACGCTTGCCCATTACACTTCTCATATTACTAAGCAGAAAGGAACAATTGTGTTAGACATTACCACGTCGTGGGTTTGTTTTTGCGACAAAGACGCTTAGACCGACGAGCTAGGAGGACTTAGGTTAGTGTTGTTATCGTTTTTATTGTCAACTGAAACAACAGACAAGACACAATCAGTGACTGGGCAGTACACGTAACTTTTCTTGTTAATAACAACCTTGTTGTATTTTACTGAATATCTTTGACCGCTGGTTTTAACGAAATCAGTTTTTTCCTGGATGTCCGTGTGGCTTTACAGAAAGTTTCGTTAATGTTAATGTTCGTACTACGCAACTTTGCTTTTTGGGAAAAGATGTTATCTCTAACTTTGAATGACGCAAATCGTACGACAACAGGGCGGCACTTGTTTGGTACAAATACACCTAGTCTGTTGGCTCGAGATATCGCGTCATCTGAAAGCTGCCTCGCGAAAGAACTTGAAAGAATCGCCCTAACCTTTTCTTGTGTGTCTGACCATGTTCCGGCTGCAGCATCAGTATTTCCGTGGAAGATTAAGTTGTCTCGTCGCGATCGGTCTTCGTAGTCGTCAAGTCGTGCGCGAAGAGCAGCATTCTCACTACGAACTGCTGACGCAATCCGAACAAAACAATCCAAACATGATCCCTCGAATACATTTTTAGAAGCGTTCATCTTTTCTTCAAGGTTTGCTAAACGTGTTGTAAGCCCCGCCGCGGTGGTCTAGTGGCTAAGGTACTCGGCTGCTGACCCGCAGGGCGCGGGTTCGAATCCCGGCTGCGGCGGCTGCATTTCCGATGGAGGCGGAAATGTTGTAGGCCCGTGTGCTCAGATTTGGGTGCACGTTAAAGAACCCCAGGTGGTCTAAATTTCCGGAGCCCTCCACTACGGCGTCTCTCATAATCATGTAGTGGTTTTGGGACGTTAAACCCCACATATCAATCAATTAAACGTGTTGTAAGGTCGGACACTTTGTTATCAAGAACTTTTTGCTTATTTTGGACAACTCAATGGATGCTAGAAGATTGTCGTGCCGCTCATCGAGGTGCTCCGTTAGGCGACCTATAGCTAATAGGACTGCATTATCCTGTACTTTGGTGTCTGGCTTTGGGGGACCAGGATTCAGTTCAACATCACCTCCTAACAAAAGCAATTTCACAACATGAACACATTAACCAGCAGTAACCATTAAATTGTGTGGGCATGGGAATAGCAGCAAACATACGTTATTACATCTTTTACAGTAAATAGAATAACAACCAACCTGGGTGAAAATACAGAAGTGGTTTTTAGCGACCATTGTCGCTGCTGCCACCCCATTCCCTCTGAACGGGTGATGCTTCGAGGACGAGCTTATGTGGTCCACCGTTGTCGCTGTCGATGTCGTTGCGGCCTTCCTCAAACGCTCCAGTGTCGCATCACATAGTGGGTGAGGGGGTCCCAGGAAATCAGCGCCGATATCGCTGCAAGCTTCCGGACGAGGGAACGTGCCAGTATTGGGTGCGTGCGCGGCACAATCCACGCAGGCAGGGATGCACGTTCCGATGACGAGGGCTAATTGGGTGAAAAGACAGAAGTAGTATTTAGCGACCATTGTCGCTGCTGCAATACCATGCCCACTAATTGTTGTAACTATTCAACATATCTTTGTGCTAGCAACACTTGTACATACATTAGAGAGTTCTAGTTAAGTGTACGTAAGGCTGTACATGCGCAACGTGCTGCGCACTGCGTATAGCTACGTGTGAGGCTGCGTCATACAGCAGTAGTTTACCGTGCGCAACATCTAAATCGTGTACTGCACCTGAGCGCCTACAGGCATGCCTTTGAGTGTTGCTTCAAGCCATCTCGTGCAGAGGCAAGAAGTTGTAATGATCAATATTTGTCCACGCAACACACAGGTCAGGACATGAGACAAGGCGATCTCTTTTGAAGACCTTGTTTTTTATCCAGGGGGTGTAATAATGGTTTGAGGTGTTGGGGCTTGGCGAACTAGCAGCATGAGGAACATAGACGGCGAAGACGATCGCTTACTGCCAATTTAACTTTTATTGTTTGCTACAGACATTTTCTGAGATCACGAGACAAAAAAAAAGAGCCAAGCTTGGGTTGGTCAGCGCTAATTATGAAAATACCCCCATTGGTGGCAGCGTCTTCACGTGTCATTCTTCACGTCGTGATAGCTGCTTTCACAATCATGAGGGAACCGTGTGCGAGAAACAATACCTAAGCTTCATAGAACAGGTATGTGCATCCGCATGCATACTAAATTCGTGACCAGAACTAACCTTTACTTTCTAACACTTGGAATGCTTTTGCAGGCGATCATACAGACATTTCTCGGTTAGACACACGCAGTAAGCACCACACTTCAAAGGGAATTAACACACACGACGCCCCGTACACAACACACAAATCCGTCATGGTGCTTCTCATCCCCATCGCGTTTCTGCTTCTTCGTAAATGACGTTGTCTAATAGTCCAACGCTGCGCTCCAGCTTAGCAGAGATCCAAATCCTCTGCACCTGTTCACTTGTTGGTTTCAGGTTATTTATGCAGCTTCCAAATGCACTCAAACTCACACGGACTTCGTTGGCTGCCACGACCACCATACTGGTGTCGGTCACAGAATTCTTGCCTGTTTTAATCTCGGCTGTTAGAGCTCTCACGAGAGATTGATTTGTAGAGTTTAACATCCCAAAACCACCATATGATTATGAGAGAGGCTGTAGTGGAGGGCTCCGGAAATTTCGACCACCTGGGGTTCTTTAAAGTGCACCCAAATCTGAGTACACAGGCCTACAACATTTCCGCGTCCATCAGAAATGCAGCCGCCATAGCTGGGAATCAATCCCATGACCTGCGAGTCAGCATCCGAGTACCTTAGCCACTAGACCACTGTGGCGGGGCATCTCGTGAGAGCTACTGCTACGGTACCCAATGGTTGTAGCGTGCGCGACGTAAAAGCCGAGATATAGTGCACGAATTTGTCGCGTGAACAAACGCACGCATATCTCTTACGTACAGCGCACGCGTAGCCATGCTCCCTCTCGGGGGATGCGTGCGCTACGCCGTTGCGCGCGCTAAATTAAACACTCTATTCAACGGCATTTTATGGCCTGTCACTAAAAAAATCACAGCTTAACCACGGACTGCATGATAATGAGTGGGGCGAAGTCCGGAGTCCACACCTGTTCCGCCTCTAACCAGCATGGAAGCTCCTACCACATCCACGGCTCCGCTTCCATCGCAGACCACTCTTCCCTCGCAGGTGACTCTGGAACATCCTCGCGTTCCTGAAGTTTTCCATGGGAAGAGTACAAGGATGTCGAGTACTGGCTCAAACAGTTCGAACGGGTCGCTGTATCTAACCACTGGAACCAACAGCACAAACTTGGCCGTGCATATTTCGACTTGGAAAATAGCGCTCACACGTGGTACGAGAACCACGAGGCTACTTTCAAATCTTGGGAAGATTTCCGTCGAAAGCTCCTCGCCACATTTTGAACACGGACCGACGGGATCGCGCACAGCAACTGATTGAGGCTCACGCACAAAAACCCGACGAAACTGCCGCCATGTACGCAGAGGGTATGATTCGTCTGTTTCAACGAGCTGACCCTGACATGCCCGAGGCGAAGAAGGTGCGTGACCTATTGCAGGGTGTCAAAGAACCAGTGATTGCGGGCCTCGTACGAAATCCACCTACAACAGTAGATGAATTCATAAGAGAGGCGACTGTCATCGAGCGCGCACTGTGACAACGATACCAACACTTTGACCGCCTGCCGAACCATACGGCAGTAAGTGCTGCAGCTCAGAACACTGCCATGTGTGAAAGTTCCCTGCGACAAATGATTAGGGAAATACTGCGTGAGGAAGTTCGGGCCCTCTGCGTCCCTCCTACCCAACCGCCCGTCGCATCTGTTGCCGAAATCATCCGCCAGGAGTTGAGGCAAGCCGTTACACCACCGGCGCCAAGTCCTGAGCCACATCCAGTGAGCTACGCTGATGTGGTCCGTCGTGCTCCACCGTCATTTGTGGCGACACCCTTCCAGCCACGACCCGCGGCCGTACCTTGGTGTCAACGGGATTCCATGAGACGACCACCAGTTCGCCGAGCTGACTTGTGGCGCATGGCCGACCGTCGACCTATTTGCTTCCGCTGCGGAGAACCAGGTCACACTGCACGCTATTGCCGTCATAGCGATTCCGGCTTCGGGAACTTTTCTCGTCCCGCTTCCTTCCGCCCTGAAGACCATCGTGCCCACGATGCGGATCAACTGTCGACTGGCCAAGCAACTACACCGCGTCGCTGGCGATCTCCATCTCCTGCGCGTCACCGTGACTTCCCTCAGAGCTACGCGGACGTCACCAGAGGCCATTCGCCTAGCCCGCGCCGGGGAAACTAACTGCTGCGACCTCCGGGGGCAAGGTTGCCAATCGTCGAGACACCGAAAAGTTCCCCCTATCATCGCAAGAAGATATGACGACAACCACGATGAATACGACGACGAATACGACGACGAATACTAATGCCGGCGAAGTTGTACGTGCTGATCTTGGCGTTTTCATTGACGGACATCACGTTACAGCAATGGTCGACACTGGCACCGACTTCTCAATCATGCGACAAGAACTCGCCGACCGCCTTAGAAAGGTCAAGACACCGTGGACAGGGCCACACATAAGGAGTGCTGGTGGTCTGCTGTTGATTCCCACGGGAAAATGCACCGCTCGACTTCGCATTGGGGATTCTAGCTTCGTGGCCACTTTCGTCCTGTTGCCAGACTGCTGTAAAGAGCTAATTTTGGGCATAGATTTTCTTCGAGATCATGGCGCTATTATCAACAGCCCTCAACGTATGGTGACGTTTTGCGCACATCCGTATGTCGACGACAGCAGCGACAAACTACGCGGTGGTTTGCGAATAGCCGACGATGTGACGCTCCCACCGAGATTCTGCTGCCTTGTGTCTGTGTCCAGTGGGTGGCCTTCCTATAAGGATGTGATAGTGGAGCACATAGTCGCTCTTTTGCTCACGCAAGGCATTTCCATCGGTAGAGGCATCCTAACGCTTACTGGTGGACAGGCAGAAGTGCTCCTCACAAACTTCAGCAACGAGCGCCGTCAAATCCAGAAGGGTAATGCAATTGCCTATTTCGACAATATAGACCAAGCCGGGAATTGCTGTGCTTTGCAACCAGATGACGCGACAGTCCCTGCCTCGACAATTTTGTCAGTGGACATCTGCTCCACGCTACCGCCCTCTGAGAGGAAGCGCCTGCTTGGACTTATACACCAATTCGAAGACTGCTTTTCGCGTACGTCAAAAGTCCAGCGGACACCATTGACCAAGCACCGCATCATTACCGAAGACAGCACGCGACCGATTCGGCAGAACCCCTACCGTGTGGCTCCGAAAGAACGCGGGGAGATTCAGAAACAAGTACAGAAGATGCCCGTGGATGACTTCATACAACCTTCGAAAAGTCCTTGGGCGTCCCCCGTGGATTTGGTCAAGAAAAAAGACGGCAGCTTGCGTTTCTGTATTGATTATCGCAAGTTGAACCAAGTCACGAAGAAAGACGTCTATCCACTGCCTCGCATAGACGATTCACTCGATCGGCTGCGTCATGCACACTATTTCTCTTCAAGGGACCTCCGAAGCGGCTACTGGCGGATAGAAGTCGACGAGAGAGATAGTGAAAAAACGGCCTTTGTGACGCCTGATGGCCTTTACGAATTTAAGGTGTTTGCTTTTGGGTTGTGCTCGGCGCCAGCCACTTTTCAGCGTCTCATGGACACCGTACTATTGGGTCTGAAGTGGCAAACATGCTTGGTCTATCTGGACGATGTTGCTGTATTCTCAGCATCATTCGAGGAACATCTCAGCCGCCTATCCACCGTACTCCAAGCCATACGCTCGGCCGGCCTGACTTTAAAACCAGAAAAATGTCATTTTGGTTTCAACAAACTCAGCTTCCTAGGCCACGTCGTCAGTCACGAGGGTGTTCGACCTAACCCGGTCAAAATAGACGCCGCAGCGCAATTTCCTGCACCCCGTGACAAAAAGGCTTTGAGACGCTTCTTAGGGTTGTGCGCCTATTACCGGCGATTTATCGAGGACTTTTCGTCTATTGCGGCGCCATTGGCACGACTCACACGTGAGGACGTCCCCTTCTTTTGGGGTGAACAAGAGCAAATGGCATTCAATGAACTGCGACAACGCTTGCAAACACCTCCAGTCCTTGCGCACTTCGACCAGGACGCCCCTACAGTACTTCACACTGACGCCAGCAATGTAGGTCTAGGTGCCGTTCTGGTGCAGTGGCAAGACGGCTGTGAAAGAGTAATAGCCTACGCCAGCAGAGCTCTCTCTCGCACGGAGGAGAACTACTCGACCACCGAGAAGTGTCTCGCCGTGGTGTGGGCAGTCATCAAATTTTGTCCGTATTTGTACGGCCGCTCCTTCAAAGTTATTAGCGACCATCACTCTTTGTGCTGGCTCACCAACCTTAAAGATCCATCTGGTCGTTTGGCGCGCTGGAGCCTAAGACTTCAAGAGTTTGACATGACCATCGTCTACAAATCTGGGAAGAGGCACACCGACGCCGACTGTCTCTCACGGTCGCCAGTGGAAACTGTCGCTCCTGATGACGAAAACATCGACGCGGCATTCTTGGCAGTTGTCAACACGGCCACCATTGCACGAAAGCAGCGCAGTGACCCTGAGCTGTTACCACTCATTGAATATTTAGAAGGACGACGTAAAGACGTGCCGCGGTTATTTGCTATAGGACTCCCATCTTTTTGCTTGCGAAACGATGTTCTCTATAAGAAAAACTTCTCACCAACCAGTAACCCGCACTTGCTCGTCGTGCCTGTTTCTCTTCAAAAAGAAATTATGGAAGCGTGCCATGATGAAGCCACTTCTGGTCATCTAGGCTACACCCGAACATTGTTCCGACTACGATGCAAGTACGATGCATCGACTACGATGCAAGTATGTGGAGACTAAGGCTATGCAGCGTGGCACAGCAGCAGCAGCCGCTTACTTTTTCATCGAATACATCGTCCTTCGGCATATCGCTCCGACAACAGTGATCACAGACAGAGGACCTGCCTTCACCGCAGAGCTTTTGGAGTCGGTTCTCAGACTCAAAGGTAAAGCTCACCGGAGAACAACTGCATACCATCCGCAGACAAACGGACAGACGGAGCGCCTCAATAGGACCCTCACAGACATGATCAGCATGTACGTTGACACGGAACATAAAAACTGGGATCAGATATTGCTGTACGTGAGTACGTGACCTTTGCTTATAACACCGCTAAAAAAAAACACTGGAATGACACCGTTCAGTCTGATCTATGGTCGCGAAGTCACGACAACATTGAACGCCATGTTGCCGCATGAGTGTGACGACATCCATGTAGATGCCGAAGAATTCACTCAGCGTGCCGAAGAAGCCAGACAGCTCGCGCGCGTGCGCATCTGTCATCAACAGTATCAAGATGCACAACGCTACGACACCCAGCACAAGTTTGTTAGGTACTCACCAGGCGACAAAGTGTGGGTCTGGATTCCGATACGTCGACGTGAACTGTCTGAGAAACTGCTAAGACGGTACTTTGGTCCATACAGTGTCACGCGACGCTTGAACGACGTGAACTACGAAGTCGTTCCCGACACTAATTGTAGTTCTAAGCGCCAAAAACATTTGCCCGAAGTCGTGCACGTCGTGCGTATGAAACCATATTGATCGAGTTAATTAGCTCCCGGTTACCGTTTTCGTACGACCACTTCATACGCCTGGTTGAGCACCTAAGTTACGCATCGGGACGATGCTTCTTTCGGAGGGATGCAAGTGTCAAGTGCTTGCTCAAGAAAGACGATGGCAGTGGTGCATGTGCCACGAAAGACTGCGAAATGAACGAAGAAGAAGAATTCGCTTGCGCGTTCTAATTAAAAAGATCGACTTGCTTCTGGTGTCTCGATCTCTACGGCAAGACCTCTGTTTTGACGTCGTGACAATATTAGGTTATAGCAGACATGTACGACTGGCGCTTGCGTCTTCTTGGCGTCTCTCATCATCCCCTTGTTGGGCTCGGTAGTGGGTGTCTGGCATGTCCGCTGAATAAGCTATCTAATTCATGAGAACTCCTTGCCCTCTCACAACTGATCGCCCCTCAAAGAGATGGCGCTCCAATGCAGTTTTTGAATTTCTACCAAACATTAAAGATAACTTCCCGAATTAGTATGTCACGCACAGTGAAAATGTAGAAAAAAAAGCTAAAAGCATTTCAGCTTTCCTTGAGTCGCAATGCCTTATGGCGCGGGCTACAAAGCCAGAAAGACCGCCAGTGGTGACCAGCTACCCGAAATAAAATACCACGCACAGTACCAGAGACTGCAGAACCTTACATTATTTGGGAATCAGCTTATCACAATCACACCGCATCGAACCATGAACACAGTGAAGGGTGTTGTATCGCATGGAGACCTGATGGACCTTTCTGATGAGGAACTTCTAGCAGGCTGGAAAGGCGGAAATGTCATCCAGGTGCAGCGTATGAAAATAAGAAGAGAAGAGAAAGAAACCCCAGCGATACACACCATACTCACTTTCACATCCAGCACTCTCCCCCCTGAAATAGCAACATGATATTTTGAATTACCAGTCAGAATAAACATACCAACTCGCGGCGCTGCTTTAAGTGTCGGAGCTTTGAGCACGGCTCTCAGAGCTGCCGAAGACAGCTCACCTGCGCAAAATGCAGTACCAAAGGTCATACCACTGAGAATGACTGTAAGTTACAAGACCACTGCACAAACTGTAAGGGTGACAATCCCGCATATTCCAGGTGATGCGTGGCCTGGAAACGGGAAAAGGAAATAATAATCACAAAGTTCAAATTGAACATAAGCTTTCGTGCAGCGCAGAAGCGCGTTTCCCCGCATTTTACAGGAAACATCGTATGCTGAAGTAGTGCGAGGGGGGTCAGCATCACTTTGGTTTTCGGCAATGCCTTGGACCATGCCAAGCGTGCCGAGGTAAACACCACAAGCCCCCACCCACCCTCTCTGAATACGTCCCCACCAAAGGCCCCTGTGAAAGTTGGCAGCAGCCAGGGCACCACACAAACCAAAAAAGCCCTCTCGACCTTTAGCCTGGTGGAGTCGTAGGCTCCGTCTGTCGCGACGAAGCCTACTACGAGAATAACATTGTGTGTCGCCTCTCCTGGGGCGACGGACACATCCAGTGCACCGGCGCAAACTGCGCCAAAGGAGTGGCAAGGTCCCCTCGACCGCTCTAAAATACATAAAACAGTAACTACAGGGCCCCCTAAAGGGCCTCCTCTGTAAGATAATTCACTCTTCTCCTTGAGACACCAGCCTCACTCATTTCGTACACACATCACTTCTTTACAACCAATATGGAGACACAAATTATACAATGGAACGTCAAAAGACTACTTTGAAACCTCGGCGATGTCCAAGAACTTCTACACAAACATTCTCCAAACGTGCTGTGTGTACAGGAAACACACTAAATTCCAAGAATACAGTTTTTTTTGCGTCAATACGTTGTCTTCCGAAAGGACAAAGATGATGCTGTGGCGTCGTCTGGTGGTGTAGCCATTATTGTTAATCGAGGAGTAGCATGTGCTTATAGACCACTACTAACATCCCAAAAGGTAGTGGCTGTTGGAGCAGTTCTATTGAATAAGCTCGTCACCATATCCTCTCTATACATACCGACGAAAAACCGCCTGAAAAAAACATGAATTCTAGACTTTATTAGGTCAACTACCAAAACCTTATCTGGTTCCAGGGGACCGAATGCGCACACCGGTTTAAGAGGTGACTGTCGATGTGACGCACGAGGTCGTCTCACCGAACAGTTCTTCTTTTCATCAGGTGATTGTCTGTTGAATAGGCAAGAGGCAACATAATATAACCTAGCGAACAAAACTTACTCCTTCATAGACCTCAGTGTTGCTTCTCCTTCACATGTACCCTTACTCCAATGGAAAATTATAAATTATCCCTACGAAAGTGACCATTTTCCTGTCACATTGAGTTCACCAACATCATACGAATGTCCTTCACGAGTTTCCAAATGGCTGACATACAAAGCTTACTGGGAACAGCTTTGTAACATTACTTATTTATGTTGAACATACATATGTTGGTTAAGCATAGATGAAGCAGTGCAAAGTTTCACAGCTTTCCTTATTGACACAGCAACCAAGTGCATCCTGCAAGCATCTTGATGGCCCGGCAAACTATGCGTCCCATGGGGAAACACTGAGGGGCGTAATGCGCGAAATGAGCAGAACAAGGCATGGTGGTTGCTTTGGAATTCACCGACAGTCGAAAATCTTGACAGCTTTAAGAAAATAAAATTTCAAGACAGGAGAACGCGTTGGCAGGCCAGAAGAGAAAGCTGGAACAAGTTCTTATCAGGGATCAATTATTATACACAAGAGGCTAAAGTCGGGAACATGATTGGTAGGGTAGCAGGAAGACAAGTAAATTCACTCCCACTCGTTAAAACGCATGGTGACAGCTTGAAAGATCAGGCGAACTTCCTCAGTGCCCACTACGAGAAGGTGTCCAGCTCATAACACTATACTGACGCTTTCCAAAAATATAAAGCAAAGATAGAAAAACAGAAACTAGAACACAAGGGTACAAACTACGAGGCATACAACCAACCTTTCAACTTAGCTGAGCTACAAACATCACTAAACTCCCGCAGTAATTCTGCCCCAGGCTACGACCGTGTCGTGTATGAAATATTGAAAAACGTGCCACTCAAAACACGAAAAATTACTCCCCCTATACAATGCTATCTGGCTTTCTGGCACCATATCTATTTCCTGAAAAGAGGATATAGTTATTCCTATTTTAAAAGAGGGGAAGGACCCTTCCTCAGTATCAAGTTATAGGCCCATTGCACTTACAAGCTGCCTTCGTAAACTTTTTGAAGAGATGATAAACCGTCGACATTTAAATTCTTTGTAACACACAATCTGCTCGTCCGAATAAAGTGTGGGTTTCGAGGGGGTAGATTCACCACCCGGTGAATCTGGTGCGTATCGAGACAGAGATCCGAGACGCTTTTGTCCACAAACATTACTTCCTCTCTGTGTTCCACGATATCGAGAAGGCTTACGACACAACATGGTGTTTTTCCATATTAAGAGACTTGTCTCACCTGGGCGTGCGCGGTAAAATGTTTTACATTATCGAGAGTTACTTGTACAGTTGGACATTCCTTGTTTATGTGGGCAGTGTTCTCTCCCAAACATTTGTCCAAGAAACGGGAGTATCGCAAGGTTGTATACTTATTTGTACACTTTGTATTATCAAATTGATTCCTTGCACCTGTCTATCACCCGCAATATGTTCTATTGCACATATGTCGACGACGTTCACCTTGGGTTCAATTTATATAACCTGGCAATATGTGAGCGGCAGGTTCAGCTAGGTTTAAAGAAGGTCTCCAAATCGACAGTGCGAAACGTATTCCGCCTGAACGCACAAAAAAGCACGTGTGTGTTGTTCTCCCAAAAGAGAGACGTGCACTCAGAACCTTACATTCGACTGAACGGTCAACGTCTGTGTGTCAAAGCCGAGCACAAATTCTTAGGCGTATTCTTCGACAACAAGTTGACCTTCATAACGCACGTCAAGTATTTAAAAACAAAATGTGTAAAAGCCATAAATGTTCTAAAAGTGTTGTCACGTACTACGTGGGGTAGTGACAGGCAATGTGTCATGAATTTGTATAGAAGCCTAATTTGCACCTGCTTAAACTATGGGGCTGATGTTTATCAGTCTGACGCTCAAAGTACTTTGATGATTTTGGACCCCATGCACCATTTGGGCATTCGCCTTTTTACGGGGGCTTTCCGAACAAGCCCTGTGGAAAGCCTGTATGTGGAATCAAATGAGTGGTCACTCTACTTCCAGAGACGTTACACGACTTTTGTGTACTACCTCACTGTCAAGGCAGACAAAGAACACACCTCTCCTTTCACAATCAATATTTGGTCTTACACAGCCTTCCTTCTTTTAGACAGCCCTACTCAGTGTTAGAGGCATCGCTGAGGAAACCGATGTGCCACTTCTAGAATACTGTTTTATATCTCCTGCTGCATATCTGCCGCTGTGGCAGCGGCAGCTTATAGACTGTGACATATTTTTTGTGGAAGTCACAAAACTTGCACCTGTTGCACATTTCCGCACATACTTTCATGAACTCCAACACAAATACAGTTGTCCCGAATTCTACACCGATGCCTCAAAGACGAACACTTCTGCCTGATACGCTGCGGTCGGCCCATCTTTTTTAGCTACCGGTACTCTTCAACCTAACACAAGCATCTTTACTGCAGAAGCTCATGCGATACTTGCGGCCGTTAAACACATGAAACAAACAAAACTAAAAAGTGCAGTTATACACACCAACTTCCTAAGCATGGTGAAGGTCCTCAAAACCCTAAAAGAACATAAAAATTTCATTCTTGTATCTCTTTCCTCGCTCCTATGCCCAGTATACTCACTGAAATAGCATGTCGTAGTGTGCTGGGTGCCAGGGCACTGCGCGATAGAAGGAAACGAAGTGGAAGACCACTTGGCTGCATCTGCCAAACCAACCAATGCCAATACAACAAAGGCAATCCTTGCACTCGACCTGAAAAATCTCCTCAAACGAAACCTCGGGGCTTTTTGGCAGTGAACATGCGATGCGCACTCACGAAATAAGCTCCATGTTACTAAGCCGCAACTTGGTCAGTGGCCAGCAATATCTAAGTCACGCCACACACAGGTTACACTAACATGGCAAGAATAGGGCACATACACGACACACTTACACCTTTTGTCTGGTGAGGATCCACCAGTGTGCGAGAAGTGTGGCGAACCTCTAACTATGCTTCACATTTTATTTGAAAATAATTAGACACCCTTAAAAACTATTCTTCCCATTGCGCTATCAGCAGCAAATACCATTCTACCCTGCAATGTTCATTGATAGAGAACCATTTCTCAAACTCATGTCATTACTGTCATTTTTAAAACAAGTGCAAGATTTTCAAGTATTTTACCCAGAGAACTCGTAGCACGACCTCTGCAGAAAGGTCACTATGGCGGTTATTACAAAAACACAGCACATGCCTCCCAACACTTGTTTACGAAGGCGTTCAAGAGGCGTTTGTGCTAATGCCAATAGTCACCACAGTTTTATTATCACAATACTTCGCCATCCATTCCCATCTTTACATCACTGTCATAATTTTGATTCTGCTATGTTTTACCCGCCACACTGCATGGAATTTTAATGCCCTTATACAGCCACCTACCAAACCATTGCCCACATTCCTTAACTCATGAAATGGCACTTTTTAGCCATCATATGGCCCTTGTGCCATAAAGCACCACACATCATCATCATTCATCCCTTATATATCACATTTCAAAAATAGAAAAAACAAAAATGCTACACAGAGAAAGCTGCTTCATCACGCAGCTCTTGTCGTTCGGATTAGGAAGTAAAATAGCACCACTATGAGACATACACATATACACATTATTTCTTGAGAGGGCAAACAGGCATATTGAATGATAGAAAAAAAACATTATTACGTATCAAGCTACTTTGGGCACTGGGCTCCCGCCTAAGCATCGTCTACAAAAAAGTTCGTACAAAAATAGACAATTTGGGATTGAAAAAGATTATTCTGCGTAAATTTGCTAGGAAAAAAGAAGTAACTATGGGCTGGAAAGTGAGACAGTTGCTCAATAATTACAGTGCCAACGTTCCCGAACAACTTGCCTAAGCTACTGCGTTCTCTTGTACTCAAGCCTTGGGGAGCAGCTAGCGGCACATGAACAGAAAAAAAAGTGGTCAAATCACAAAACAGTTAATACCGTAAGTTGCTCCGACGTATTATTTTCCAGCCTTTATTATTGCCACGGTGTCGTGACGTGGATGAAGGGAGCAGATTGCAGGTCGGATAATAAACTGGGGCTAAATTCATAAAGCTTGCTCTTGGCTACGCATTTATTTAGGCAAGAATTCGCTTATCTGGAGGGATTGCTAAAGTGCGGGTACAAATTTAACTTATTCGGCACTTAAGAGGGCGAGAACACACAATAGCCGATGAAACGACAAGGAAAGAAAGAAGTGTGTGCCGATAATATCAAGGTAGCACGAATAGCGTCTAGCATCGAGAGTATACGATGATAACCAATGATTTGCTGCAGCTATGTTTCAGTTCCGTGAGCGTCTGCTGCAGCTCTTAAGGGATGCCACGGACATTGTAATAGACGTTTTGGTATGCTGTGCAAAGCCAAGCACTCGCCTTTCAACAACGACTGTAGCTAAAAAGAAATTGCTCGATGGCCTTAAGACATCAACCAATCCATGCACTATTTCGCCAAGTACAAGTAAACAACAGTCCAGGTGCACCACATCAATGAAACCACGCGTAAATCGATGCATTCAATGTTTGAAAATGTGCCTCAAGTGTTGGGCTAGCGTTCGCAATTCGACAAGCCAGTCATTGAAACTTTCGTCCTCTTTTTTGTCTCGGGAGCCGAAGCGAAATTCGTGGTAAGTGAGGTTCTTTGCGGGCTGGTAGAAGTCTTCAAATTTTTTAATTATAAGGGTTACATCGGTTGTGTCCTCTCCTGGCTCAAACTTGAACGAAGCGAAGACTTTTCTAGCCTCTTCCCCAATGGTCACTAAAAGCGTCGCCGCCTGCACTTCTTTTGGTTGCTTGTTCAGCTGAGTTGCCGTGGAAAACAGTTCAAACTCACTTTTCCAGGTCTTCCACCCAAGCCAAGCGTCTCGCGATGTGTCGAGAGGCTTCGGAGGTGGCAGGAGCGTTGTCGGCAATGCAGGCGGTGTCGGCAACGTAGGCGGTGTCGTCATGCTGGCTGTTTTCCGCTGCCACCATGTGAACGAGACGATATCATGGGTCGAACAACCCTTTATTGCCTATAGTGACGAGTTTAAGTAGGCCAGGCGGGTGACGTCACGCTTACGTAGGAGCGACAGCTTGCGCTCGCTATCGCGGCCGTGCCAACTCGGTTACACAGACAATGCATGAATAACACAATTCTACGCTACTAAGCTCATAGATGCAAGTGGTGTTTATATTGACAGCTATAGACCTAAGTTCGTTTCCCAAAAACACTCCTCAAAAAGACTTCATAGTTTGCACATCAACACAGTTCCCAAACAGCTGTCTCTTAGTATGCTTGAAAAAAATTCAGTTCACTAGTGGGCAAAGGCTGTACACCAGTTATCTGAGGTGATGCTCTAGTTCACTGCACGCATGCCTTGCTGCTGGCCTCAACTTTGATGTTGCTCAGCACATATGTGTAAAATCACAACTAATATTATGCCATTGCAAAGTAATTATTGGTCATTTGCATGAAACAGGAACCGCAATAGAATAACATAGGAACATTTACGTTCACACAGTTCAAAAAATTCAAATACTATTCTATACTGTTTTCAAAGCTCATCTGACAATAGTAATATAGTTTATAAATACATTGTTACTACCACCAGCAAACTATTTTAAATACCAGCTTCAGTACTAGAGTATACCAGTACCTTTGTAGGGCTAATCAATTGTACAGGCACCTGAAAAAATTATAAGTAAATGCATGCTATAACTACATATAAATTAAAATCCATACATATACTTCTAGGCTGAGTAAGCTGCATAGGTGAGAAGTCACTTGCATAGTACACAATTACTTTATGAACAAACCTATTCAAGCAAAGTATATTGTCGCAGCGTGTAAAGAACAGGACACAACGCTTCCTTTCGACGTTAACAGCAAGGCTCTATTGGCACACAAAAACAAAGCGGAAGAGCAGACGCGCAACGTCGTCTTCCTCGAAAACGCCAGCGACCGCAACACGTGATGCTGGCTTCTTCCCCCTTTTTGTGCTTACGGCTAATAACCGTGGCATTAGCCTCCCTCTCCAGAAGGCATCGTCCCGATCCTTAGTCGTCATGGCGGAAGGTTTTGTAGTCACTGGCAGCCCACGGGTTCATTAGGACAAATAAGGTTTGATCCGAACCACGTGCACAACTTCTAGTGCATGTCTTTGACGTCCTGAACAATGTGGACTGTCGGAAATCACCTCATAGTTAACATCACTGAGATGACGGAGGACTTTATCCGGCCCAAAGTACCGTCTCAAGAGCTTCTCCAAGAGGCCACGATGGTGAACTGGGGTCCAGATCCAAACTTTCTGTCCTGGTTCATAGGAGAGAGGTCGGTGACGAAGATTATATATATATAGCGCCTTGTATCATAGTCCTGGTGGCGACGAATACGTACGCGGGCAAGTTGGCGGGCTTCTTCAGCAAGCTGAGTTATGTAGTCTGCGCTTGCGTCAACGCCATCATTTTCATGTGGCAACATAGCGTCGAGCATGGTTATGACGTCACGGCCATAGAGAAGGCGAAATGGTGTCATGCGTGTTGTCTCTTGCTGTGCCGTATTGTTAGCGAAAGTGACGTAAGGCAGTATCTTGTCCCAGTTTTTATGTTCCACATCGACGTACATGCAAAGCATATCTGCAAGTGTTTTGTTCAGCCGTTCCGTCAGACCATTTGTTTGTGGATGGTATGCCGTTGTGCGCCGGTGAGATGTCCCACTTAGACTTAAATCCGTGCGCTATAGCTCGGCTGTGAACGCTTTTCCTCTGTCAGTTATTACTAAAGATGGAGCGCCATGCCTCAGGACTATATTCTCAATGAAAAACTGTGCTGCTTCACTTGCTGTGCCGCGCTCCAAAGCCTTGGTTTCGGCGTAGCGAGTAAGGTAGTCTGTGGTTACAATTATCCATTTGCGACCAGCAGCTGAAGTTGGAAATAGTCCTAGAAGATCCATTCCGACTTGAGCGAATGGAGTTTCCGGCACATCAATTGGATGGAGGAGCCCTGCTGGTTTGACGGCTAGCACTTTCCTACGTTGGCACTCAAGACAAGTCCGAACGTACTGTTGAATGATTGCCGTCAGTTTCGCCCAATAATACTTCTGTCTCCCTCGGCATAGCGTTCGTGTGTGGCCTAAATGACCGGATGTCGGTTCGTCATGGCACGCCGTTAGTACTTCTTTCCTGAGTGGTAATGGGACGACAAGTAAGTGTTGCCGCTCGGAGAAAGGTTCACCTTATAAAGGACCTCGTTGCGCAAACAAAACGATTCCACCCCTCTTGCGAAGAGCTTTGGCAGAGCAGATGTGCGTCCCTCTGAGAAATCAATAAGGGGTTGCAACTCGGGATCGTCGCGTTGCTGCTGTGCGATTGTAGACGTGTTGACTACACCGACAAACGCCGCATAGTCATCATCTTCGGTATTTACGTCTTCTATTGGGGCGCGAGAAAGACAATCGGCGTCTGTATGTCGCTTTCCGGATTTATAAACTATAGTCATATCGAATTCTTGAAGCTTGAGGCTCCAGCGCGCCAATCGTCTTGTCCTTCATGTTCGTCAACCAGCAAAGCGAGTGGTGATCACTGATGACTTTAAACGGGTGGCCGTATAAATATGGACGAAACTTCATGACCACCCACACCACCGCAAGACACTCTTTTTCATTGGTAGAGTAATTCTCCTCTGTACGGGAGAGAGTCCGACTTGCATGAGCAATTACTCGTTCGGCGCCATCTTGCCACTGAATGAGCACAGCTCCTAAGCAGACATTGCTGGCGTTGGTGTGAACCGCTGTCGGAGCGTCATCGTCGAAGTGTCCGAGAACTGGTGGGCTTTGAAGACCTTGTCACAGCTCGTTGAACACTTCCTGCTGCTCTTCACCCCACACAAACGTGACGTCTTCTCGGGTGAGTTGTGTTAAAGGTGATGCGATACGCGAAAAATTTTCAATGAAGCGTCGGTAATAGGCGCACAGGCCTAAAAATCGCCGCACCGCCTTCTTGTCTGATGGCGTAGGAAAATTTGCTACAGTGGCTATTTTGTTTGGGTCAGGCCGTACACCTTCACTGCTGACAAGGTGTCCCAAGAAAAGAAGCTCTTCGAAGCCAAAGTGAGTTTTTTCTGGCTTGAGTGTTAGTCCGGCCGATCGTATCGCTTGAAATACCGTGTGTAGTCGCTTCAAGTGCTCGTCAAATGTCGCTGAAAATACAATTACATCGTCCAAATATACTAGGCACGTTTTCCACTTTAGGCCTGACAGGACTGTGTCCATGAGCCGCTGAAACGTTGCCGGTGCTGAGCACAAGCCGAACGGGAGAACTTTAAACTCATAAAGACCATCGGGTGTCACAAATGCTGTTTTTTCTCGATCTCTTTCGTCAACTTCTATTTGCCAATATCCGCTCCGTAAATCTATCGACGAAAAATACCGTGCATGGCGTAGTCGATCGTGAGAGTCGTCTATACGAGGCAGCGGGTAAACGTGCTTTTTCGTAACCTGATTGAGCTTGCGGTAATCAACGAAGAAACGTAAGGTGCCATCTTTTTTCTTCACCAATACTACCGGTGATGCCCAAGAACTTTTTGACGGCTGAATAACGTAATCATGAAGCATCTTTCGCACCTGACTTTATATGGCCTAACGTTCACGCGGAGCTACTCGGTATGGGTTCTGCCGTATGGGTCTGGCCGTTTCATCCGTAATTATGCGATGTTTCGTCAACGGCGTTCGGCGAACTCTGGACGTTGAGGAAAAACAGTCCTGAAATTCATTAATAAGCTTCAGAAGGCTTTGCTTCAGCGGGGACAGTAAACTTGAACCAACGTCGACGGATAGAGGGGCTGACCCGGTGACATCGGCTTTCTCCACAGTCAAGCAGCTTGCAACCTCAATGAGCTCCTCGACGTACGTGGCTGCCATACCTTTTGCAAGATGTCGTCACTCAGTACTGAAGTTCGTAACCAGAACGTGCGTGTGTCCGCAATTGAGGCTTACGACGGCTCTTGCAACAGATAAGCTATGGCTGAATAGCAATGCTGAAATTTGTTCAGCGATGTGGTCGAAGTTGCCTGAGGGGTCGCATGTTACAGCTATGAGAGCACTTGAACGGGGTGGAAGGGTCACGTGATCTTTGAAGACGCGCAGATGTTTACGCAGCTGGTCGTTACATCTCATATCTGGAACTTGATCGGGGGCCATCAAAAATGTAACTGACCTGTCTGGAATGTCTATGACGGCGCCGTATTCACAAAGGAAGTCCATCCCCAAGATCAGGTTTTTGTAGCACTCGGACAATATCACGAACGTGCCAACGAAAGCTGAATCACCAATACTAATTCTGGCAGTGCACTTTCCAGTTTGCGTCATCAGTTGGCCCCCCGCGGTTCTTATGTTAGGCCCTGTCCATGACGTTTTAACTTTTTTAAACCAACCAACAAGTTTTCTGCTCACGATAGAGAAATCTGCGCCAGTGTCTACTAGCACTGTCACAGGGCGTCCGCCTATGTAAAAAGCTATGACGGCGCTTACGATTTCCTGTGGGGTTGGCGGCGTTGCAAGGTTCGTCGTATCGTCGTATCGTACTGGTACTAAACGCATTGCAGCATCTCGACGAGTGGCAACATTCCCTCCAAAGGTCGCAGCTATTAGTTTCCCCGATGAGGGCTTGGGGACCTGCCCCGGACAGCGTCGGCGTAACTACGACGGTTGGGCGAAGAGCTCGGCGAAGGTGATGGAGAGTGGGGTCGATGATACAGAGCGGAAGGCTGTCCTTGCGGGTGCGCGCTGTCACGTCGGGTGTCGAAATGAGGTCACGAAAAAGTCGGCGCATATGTCGGGTATCTTTCTTCACGATATGGGCAGATGTGGTAGACATGTCCAGCTTCTCCGCAATCGAAACACAGTGGACAACGATCGACGGTGCGCCACAGATCCGTCTTCCGAACGAATTGTCGACTGGTAGGCACCTTCGGCGACCAAGTTGCAGGTGTCGGCGGAGGGCAGAACGGCGGGTAGAACGGAGTTTCAGTAGGTGCGTTATATTGCGGAGTCGTCGTCGTTGGTGGTTGTGGCGGCGGCGGTGGGTTGAATATTGGTGGCGCCGGCGTGTTATAAGAATGAACCAGTGCAGACGAGTTGTGCGGCACTGGCGACGGACGACGGGTGGCTGCCGCATAGTTAATAGATCGCTGGGCTGGTAGTGATTCGGGCTGGGAAAATGCTTGCGTGATTTCCTGCCGCACAACTTCTCCAACTGAAGCCGTCGACCGTTCTTGTGGAGTCACAAGGAAGTTGCGGATGTCCTCACGAACAACCTCGCGAATAGGCTCACGAAGAGAACCGTCACTGCCGGCCGTCAGAGCAGAGACGCTGATTGAGGCACCGTTTGGTCGGTCGTAATAGCGACGCCATTGCTGCAGTGCGCGCTCGATAGCTGTAGCCTCTTTGATGAATTCCGCAACGGTCGTCGGTGGATTGCGGAGAAGGCCGGCAAACAGCTGTTCTTTAACGCCTCGCATCAGATGGCGGAGTTTCTTGGCTTCAGGCATATCAGGGTCAGCCCGTCCAAATAGGCGCGTCATGTCCTCCGCAAACATGGCGACACTCTCATTCGGTTTCTAGACCCGAGACTCGATGAGTTGCTGAGCAAAGTCACGGCGGTCGTTACTTGCGAAGGGGCTGAGAATCTGGCGGCGAAATTCATCTCATGAAGACAGCGTTGCTTCGTGGTTCTCATACCACGTACGAGCGTTGTCTGCTAAAGCAAAGTAAGCGCGTGAAAGCTTTAGCTCGGTGGTCCAGCGGTTTGCCTTAGCGATTCGCTCATACTGGGCTAACCAGTCCTCAACGTCTTCATACGCCTCACCATGGAATGTTTCCGGAATTTGAGGCTGCTCAAAAGCCAGCTGGGAAGCACCTGCAGTTGCCATTTTTCCAGGCGGAGTGCTATGCTGGGAAAGTTCCAGGGGGTGAAAGCTTTAGCTCGGTGGTCCAGTGGTTCGCCTTAGCGACTCGCTCATACTGGGCTAACCAGTCCTCAACGTCTTCATACGCCTCACCATGGAATGTTTGCGGAATCTGAGGCTGCTCAAAAGTCAGCTGGGAAGCACCTGCAGTTGCCATTTCTCCAGGCGGAGTGCTATGTTGGGAAAGTTCCAGGGGAATCGCCTCAGGACTAAGGCCTCGCTGTCGGCGACTGTAGCGGTGGACAGGGGTATCCACTGAAGGAACGGGTTCCGGTGTCGGACGTGAAGTGCCGGACCACGGAGGAGTCCCGAGCATCAGTCGTAGAAGCCCAGCACCTCCACCAGTGTCGCAACGTGCAAAGAACAAGACACAAGGCTTCCTCTCGACGTAAACAGCAAGGCTATATTGGCACACAAAAACAAAGCGCAAGAGCAGACGCGCAACTTTGTCTTTCTCGAAAACGCCAGCGACCGCCACGCGTGATGCTGGCTTCTTCCTTTTTTTGTGCTTACGGCTAATAACCGTGACAATATATTAAAAAAGTTTCTTTAACACAGTAGAAACCGAGAAGCATAATGTTGAAGGACAAACAGACAGTGGGATAACGATACGCAAGCACTGAAAGCTACTGTTAGATATTGCCGTGACAGGTTGACCACGTTCGAGTAGCCTGCTGCAATCATTGTGGCACGAGCACCCGGCAAGAACCGGCTGGCATGAGCCATGCGTTCGTGCGCTCGGGCTACGAGGAAGAGGAAGACAATTGGAGCTGTGCAACTCAGCTACTCGGTCTTCGACAACTATAGTCATTAGACTTGTGGACACAATATACCAGGAGTAGTGATGGACCTCTTCCTTCCAAATAAAATAATCCACATAGATTAACTCCCCAGAGCTTATACACACATGGCATCATTGGTGCTATACAAATGAATGTATACTGAAGGATTATATTGACGGAGTACAGCATTACCGCATCCATGGCTTTACTTCTTTTACTTACAAAGAATGGAAGCACAGTTACCATTGCCGACTATGGATGCTGTGATTTATGGCAGTTAAATGCATAGACAGCAACAACTTTGATTAACATGTATGTTAAAAACTTCAGCTCAAAATTATTCACCCACTAACACTACAGCAGCCTTTAAATTAATGTCATAGTTTGGTATCTTCAATGCGAAAATTAAATCACTTGGAATGCAAGCAGAGGAACTGCTGAATAATGCACTTCTAAGAAGTTAAACTGCAGCTGCACCGAATGTTACTAGGTATACAATTCAAAGTGCTCTTGACATAACAATGTGCTCTTTTTGTTGTTGTAAACTTTGAGCAGGAGAACAGTCACTGGCAGTCCCTTTCTACTTGTTGGTATTCTGTGCTCTGTTCTTGATACACTGTACATGACTGTGAAACACCGGATCCTTTGTTACTGCTTGAACTGAGAAAAATACAGATCGTTGTTACAACCACGCTACATGAAAAAGTGTATAGTTGTTAAATATGCGTTTCATATCTACAGATGTCGTATTTTCAGAAGCCGATGACAAGCTTCAACACACACATAAACAGTGAAAACTGAAAATATATTTTGGTATGATACAAGAGCAAAACTACAATGTTATAGATGAAGGCATGAAACGTCTGCCAGGCGTAATAAGCCAATAAAGTTTCTTCTATTTTGAATTCACTAGGTGCAAGAAGCAGACCACAAATAGGTTCACCAAGAAACAAAAGTTAGACTGCTTTAGAACACAACACAGCTAAGGTTCCTGACTTTGAAGCTGTCTGACGTAGCCAGCTCACCATACGGTGTATAGGAGCAAATGGCCAGTCTACAAGACACACAGCACTTGTGGATTATGAGTGCTTGTTGCTGACATCTATTATTCCAAAGTAAGAAAATCTTTCAAAAATGAACTTCATCAAGGGAAATAGTCATACGCAACAAACACAACGGCCTCCTACAGGTGACACAAGCACTGACCATTTTTGTCGATATCAGTGTCTTGCCGGATGGATGTGTTTTGTCCTGCACAGAACACCAAAGGAGCGCTCCATGACTCGGCTTGCATGTGTGCTAGATGCATCGCACTGATGCTGAAGTAGGCTAGCCAAAGACAGAAAGGTGAGAAGCCATGACTTTGAAACACACTGAACATCAATTTTAGAGATCAATAATGCATACTTAGGTCAGGTGCAATTTGTAAGAAAAAATATTGTTACCACATGTGTAATTTAGGTATGTGCACCTGTGTAGCGGGGAACATGGTGGTAGCAGAAGAAGAGGACGTTCGGTTGGTGGCAAGAGCTCGCTGCTGCGCGTTCACTGCGGTATATTGTCGAGTCGACCGTTACGTCTGCTTCGAATAAACCCCTCGTAGACGTAACAGAGTGGTGGAGGTGCCGGGGTACGACACGTCGACGTATCATGGAGCCACAGCTGTTTGGACTTCGCCGGAGCCGTCGTCTTCGCGGTCTGCCGCCGACAACAGTCGTCATGGCCAAGAGCGAAGGTCAGGAATCAACCTCTTCGACTTCGCGCCAATCTACACTGGCTACACCTAGGCCTCACTACATGGAACCCCGCCCGTTCACGGGAATGGCAGGAGAAGATGTGGACGCGTGGCTAACGCACTACAAAATGTTGAGCCGGTACAACCACTGGAACTCTATCGATCAGCTGGAATACGCCGTGCTGTTTCTCACGGACACTGCACAGATGTGGTATGAAAACCACGAAGAGTCCTTGACAACTTGGGCTCTTTTTGCTCAAAAACTCAAGATACTGTTTTAGTGAATCCGACTCAAAAAAGAAAAGCACGGAGCAGACTCTTGCTGGAAGAGCCCAGACTCCTGGAGAAACCTGCACTGCTTATATAGAGGACGTTCTTAAGCTTTGCAAGATTATAAACCCGCAGATGTCTGAAGAAGACAGGTTCGGACACCTATTGAAAGGCATAGCGGAAGACGTTTACAATTTTCTGATAGGCGGGGATGACCTCACCTCTGCCTCCAACGTCCAACATCACTGCAGCACGTTTGAAGAATTGAAGACTCGTCGCATCGCCCCGAAATTCGGTAGGCTGGCAAATGTGACAACGGTTGCCAGCGTCGACGTGAGCCCGCCCACCGACCTTGCCGCTACTATTCGGGCAATTGTGCGTGAAGAGCTGCAGCGACAAGGTGGTAGGGTTAAGGAAACCATTCCTCATCCACCTACCAATCCACCCTACTACACGGCGGCACCATCAGCTCCTTTGCCACCATCGGTATCTGTGGCAGACATTAGCGAAACTGGAAATCCGCGGCCACGTCGTGACTCATTCGCGGCCGACCAGCGATATGGCCAACGCCTTCGGCACGGCCCCGCCACGCAGAGGTGGGTTGCCCCCGCTCTGCAAGCTCGTCACCGACCCTTCACAGCTGAGCGGTCTTAGCATTGGTTCAGCGAGCGTCCTCTACCAGTCTGCTACAAATGTGGCTTAGAAGGACACATTGCCAGGTATTGCAACTACCGGACTACCGGCAGCCGCCAAGGTACGACCGATCACCGATATCACCGTTCTGGCGTTACCCGAGCACCGACCTTCCGAGATCCCAGGACCGCTACGAAACCAATCTCCGGCCTCTGACCGCAGTGTGACACCACCCGCCCCTCGCGCCAACCGATCACCGTCTCCTCGGCGCCGCCACTCCTCGCCTCCTACGGAAAACTTGCCGGTGCGGCCGTTGGAGTTGAGGTCGCCGGACAGTCTTCGATTTCAACAGATATACCTCCGTTAGCTTCCATGTTTACAAATAAGGTTCGAGTGCTTATCGACGGTGTACCAACGATGGCGTTGGTGGACACAGGTGCAAGCGTGTCAGTGATGAGTTTAGTTTTCACCCGCCTTCTTGGACGAAAGGTTATGTTTTGTTGGGACCGTCCTGATACGTTTCCTGGAGTGAGGGGAAAGGTGTTACAACCTGTTGGTGTCTGCACTGTGACTGTTAGTTTGGCGTGCCAGAACTTTGTCGCAGAGTTTGCTGTTCTCCCTCATACTACGCATCACGTCATTCTGGGACGAGATTTCTTGAAGCTATGTGGTGCTACTGTCGATTGCCGCACAGGACAAATTATAGTAGATTTTGATATCCCAGTTTCGTTTATGGAAAACTCGCCCTCTCAAGAAAGTGCTCTTTGCATGTCTGTGGACACAACTGTGCCGCGATTGTCTGCAAAATGTGTCCCTGTTGCCTGTTCACCTGAAAGCCAGAAAACATTTGACGCAACTGTGGAGCCCATGCATCTCAGTTGCGCAAAGAAGACAGTTTTAATACCCTACTGTACATTATCGGTTGCGCAAAGGCATACTGGTTTATGGGTGATTAACTGTTCTAATGAACCAACAGTGCTGCCGAAGGGTCTGAAACTTGCAGATATTCGTGAACACCAAGTATTCTCGCTTGCCACCCTCGCAGAAAGCAATGATTCCCCAGATAAGACCCGTTGCGGTAATCTGCACGCCAGAGACACCACCATTATGGCTATGATTGATAAGTCACTCAGCACCAAGGAACGTAATGAACTGGCGAGTATTCTGCGCAAACATGCCGGTATTTTTGATTTCGCTCAGCATGATTCACCGTCATTCCCTGCTTCTCGTATAAAGCACCGAATCGACACGACATCTCACAGACCTCTCCGACAGAAACCATATCGTGTATCGCCTTCGGAACGCGCAGTGATCAATGAACAGGTTTGCGAGATGCTCAAGCAAAATGTAATTGAAGAATAATATAGTCCGTGGGCTGCTCCAGTAATTCTAGTGAAGAAGAAGGATGGGACATGGCGATTTTGTGTTGACTACCACCGTCTCAACGACATCACTAAAAAAGACGTATACCCACTCCGCGGATTGATGATGCTACCGACTGTCTATCATCGGCCTCTTACTTTTCGTCTGTGGACCTGAGGTCAGGCTACTGGCAGATTCTAATGCACGAGGAAGACAAGGAGAAAACGGCATTTGTTACAACAGATGGACTATTTGAATTCAATGTGATGCCGTTCGGACTCTGCAACGCACCCGCAACTTTTGAGCGATTAATGGACAACATTCTTCGTGGATTGAAGAGGGAAGTGTGTATTTGTTACTTGGACGACGTTGTAATTTTTGGGCGCACCTTTTGTGAGCACAACACACGCCTTGGCCTCGTACTGGACTGCCTAAGCAAAGCACGCTTGGTGCTCAACTCAAAGAATTGTCGTTTTGGAGAGCGCCAAACACTCGTACTTGGACACTTAGTAAACAAAGAAGGCATAAGACCGGATCCCGCCAAGACGGCCGCATTGGAGGCATTTAAGCAGCCAAACTCGGTGAAAGAACTGCGCAGCTTTTTGGGGCTTTGTTCAGACTTTCGCCGATTCATTCCTGGCTTTGCCAATATCGCAAACCCGCTCACGTGTCTGCTTCAGAAAGGTGCGCAGTTTGACTGGACCCCGGAATGCGAGTCTGCTTTTTCGGAGTTGAAGTTTCTTTCGACGTCCCATCCGATTCTTCGACACTTCAATCCTCTAGCTCCCACTGAGATTCACACAGACGCCAGCTGTATTGGTGTAGGTGCTGTCCTGGTTCAACGCTTGGATAATCAAGAACACGTCGTAGCGTATGCAAGTCACTCGCTCAGCAAGTCCGAGCGTAACTACACTGTCGCAGAGCAAGAATGCCTTGCAGTAGTCTTCGCAGTACAGCGCTTCCGGTGCTACCTGTACGGACGCCCCTTTACCGTCGTGACAGACCATCATTCTCTCTGCTGGTTGGTCAACCTGCGTGACCGATCTGGTCGGCTGGCGCGCTGGGCACTTCGTCTACAAGAATATGACTTCATGGTTTCCTATAAAAGCGGCTGACGTCACGCTGACGCAGATTGTCTTTCGCGACTACCGCTTCCAACGATGGAATGTGACGCGGACACCTTCGATACCTACATTGCATCACTCGACCAACCATTTCCCGATAACAAGACCTTTAAGGATGAGCAGCAAAGGGACAGCACCATACAACAGATTCTTGCTACCAAACCAAAATCATCGCCTACGCGCTTCTGCGTCCGAGAAGGGCTAGTTTACAAAAAGAACTACACCAACACTGGCTCACGATATCTTCTGTTGGTTCCGAAGAGTCTTCGCGTTTATGTCTTGCAGGCTATGCATGATGACCCAACATCCGGTCATCTAGGCACAACAAAAACTCTTTGCCGTCTTCAAGAAAGATTCTACTGGCCCAAAATGCGCCAGACGACGGAACAATACGTGCCTAGCTGTAACGAGTGTCAACCTCATAAGCGCCCAACATGTGCTCCTTTAGGGCGATTACATCCGGTGCCGGCCCCTAGAACTCCATTCGAGCAAGTCGGGATTGACATCCTTGGACCCTTTCCCCGGTCTTCTGATGAAAATCGCCGGATAGTCGTTTGCACCGACCATTTAAAACGGTACTGCGAGACAGCTGCCATGCCATCGGCAACTGCAACCGATGTGTCTTCCTTCATGCTAAGTTTTGTAATTCTTCGATATGGACCTCCCAAAATCGTAATCAGTGACCGTGGCCGACAATTCACAGCAGACGTGATGGAAGAGATGCTTCGTGTCTGTGCTTCAAGGTTTCGGCACTCTACGCCATACCATCCCCAAACGAACGGTCTAACTGAACGAACAGAACTCTCTCGAACATGCTGTCTATGTATGTTGCATCTGATCACAAGGACTGGAACAGTATTCTACCCATTATCACATATGCATTCAACACCACTCAGCATGAAACTACCGGCTACAGTCCTTTCTTTCTTCTATATGCTCGACCACCTCGTCATACCCTGAATACCATCTTCCCGTGTTTGGACCACCATGATCCCTGCATATCCGAGATCATCTGTCGGGCAGAAGAAGCTAGACGCCTTGCTTATTTGCGCACTCTTGCTTCGCAAGACCGCTCGAAGGCACATTTTGATTAACGACGCCGACACGTGACGTACAACCACGGCGACCTAGTGTTAATGTGGACACCAACTAGAAAATGCGGTTTGAGCGAGAAACTGCTAGCGCACTATGCGGGACCTTATCTTGTTGTAGACCGTATCAGTCATTTAGTTTACCGCATAGCGCGTCTCCATTCAAACGGCCGACGGTCTGCGAAAACGGAACTTGCCCATGTTGCACGTTTGAAGCGTTTTATTTCTCGAGAGACTGTTTGACTCTCCCAGTGGGCTTCGTCTGCGCGGAGGGAAGTGTTACCACATGCGTAATTTAGGTGTGTGCACCTGTGTAGCGGGAAACATGGTGGTAGCAGAAGAAGAGGACGTTCGGTTGGTGGCAAGAGCTCGCTGCTGCGCGTTCACTGCGGTATATTGTCGAGTCGACCGTTACGTCTGCTTCGAATAAACCCCTCGTAGACGTAACAATATCACAATGCAATCGTGGTTAACAGGTTCGGCTTAAACACAACATGTCACAGCAGTGAGAGAGAAAAAGCTACATCAATTAAAAGATGCAGTGACTGGCCCTCTGTCGTTAGAGGCTTGTTCAATGGGTCTTTCTCCATGCAAGTGTTGAACAGCCAGGCAATTTTCACCTACTTGCTATTTTATTCCATAGCACTTGATCCATAGAGTGAGTCACAAGCTCGAGAGCTCAATAAGGAATCAAAGTATTTGTGCTCATTCAAAAGCACGAGCTTTTGCGCCTTAGGTGATTGGAGTTTCATTCATAAGCTGCAGACTTTCAACTTCCAACATTCTCAATTATCTCGCAGTTTGGTTCAATTAATGTTCAATAAGCATTATGTGTGACAATACAGGTATCCACTGCAAGCAACCATGCTTGGATCTTCAATTTGTGCACAGTAAGTGGTGTTTACCCAATCGTTTGCATTAAAGAAAAACTAACCTTGCAGGCAGCCGTTAGGCAGTTTTATGCCCTAGAAGCTCCCAAGCAGATCGCAGCCCTTCCAGATTATCATGCCATGCATGCTTCCAGGCCAAATCAGGGCCGTTAAATGATAATAGTCCCAGCAGAGACATAGGCTTGCACAGTAAGGGAGCACGTGTCCTTCCTATTTTTGTAAAGGTGCTCCAAGTCATGGCGAGGCTTGATGTACCAGTGTGTGCAACCGATGCATCACAAGATCTTAAGAAACTAAACTCTGCGATCTGTGAAGAGCCAAAAACCAGATATTTAAAAACAATCATTAAAAGCACTCACTTCTAATACTTATTTGACGAAGCTATCACTTCGTCAAAGTGATCAAATCTGCTGTACTCACTTCGAAACAAACTGAAGCCTCGTGTAAAATTTGCGTATCGCAATATATAAGTCCTAGTGAAGCATAGTGCTACCACAGCGGTAATGATCTATAGAACTAATTGTTTCAAAATAAGATAAATTCCTTAAGTGCAACCTGGCTCCTAGAAAATAAATTCACATTAACTTTCCAACTATCAAACGTGGTAAATTGACAGGACGTCCTAATAATCAAAGAAGAGGTCACTTATATCAAATCACCTAAAAATTTCTGATGTATTTGCCCGCCTCTCTATAATATATGTATATAACTGTAGTAGTAAATTTTTCATGCATGACCTTAACATAGGGAAACATTACAACTGATGGGCTTTTTAAAAACTTGCACACGTTATCGTGTTGCATGAATAGCCACAAAATTAGTTCTGCAAGGTCAACTCACTGATGGCAGCATTCAGTGGCCGTCAGTGTCATGAGGTACCAAGTGTTCTCTAGGGCCAACAGGCAAAGGACATCTGCAGACTGGAAGCTGCCGATGACAGCAATGAAGGGCTGGCCAGGCGTAAACGTCCATTGATATGGCCTAAGAACTGGCCATGACCAGCTGTTATCAAGGCTCTAGTGCCATGCAAAACAATGGCCAGACGAACTCGGAAACCTGTTGATAGGTGGTACTGGCCTACAAGTTCATCCAAAGCAAGGCACTCGTGAAATCTTTGTTCTTTTGTGGGGCCGGAGGGAAGCTTGACGTTCAAAGGCTCTCACTGGCACATAGAACTCTCAAGTTCTTACCGAAGAACAGTCTAGGCGCGCTGCCAAAGTAACACTATCCACAACAAAATGTAGCGTCTCGCAGCTTCGGTTCATCCCATCACAGCGCTAGGACCATGCTTGTCACAAAAAAAGAGAAGTGACGAATTAAGAAACAAAAGCGCCAAGCTCCACCACTGCAACTTCGCAGTGCAAAACAGTTATCAACGCCGTCTTTCAATTTTCGGTCACACGAGTGCAGCTTCTTCACAAGTTTGGGAAACGTCAACACAGCGCCACTGTTCACAACGAACATCGTTTAACTCCCGAACCCTAGATTGCTCACAAGAAAAAAGAAGCGTACGGGCTAACCAGTGGCGAAGCAAGAACCGAATAAAGCGCGTAGTTCTTTCCGTACGTAATTGGGGTCACTCAAGTAACGTGCTGAAACGCTGTCAATCGGAAATGTCGCACAGCACCCGACTAAGAGACTGGAAAGTCAAGCGAATGAACTGTTAATAGCACACAAACACACATTGCAGGCTTCTCGAGTGCTAGTTGTCGTCGATACACCAGTGCCGATCCCTGCTTGATAAACACACCGACGCACAGGCTTCGATGCGCTTCACCATACATCATTGCACTGCCGCAGATTTCCATACTGCTTAGACGCACTGAAAGAGCAGCCGTAATCACAACGCCTCCGGTCTAACGCTGAAATAACTCGCGTGAGAAGCGTTGGCTAAAATTCACACCGACCGATATGCTGTTTACGACGTCATGTTGTTTTCGACAACTGCGCAACACGTAAGAGAGCTGTTAGAAAGTACTTGTGCATTTTGTGACAACATTTGCTGTTATGTGCGAGGGAGGGGGGGTAGATAAGACGAACTCGAAACGCATGCCAGATGAAAAAAGTCAGGGTATTGTTGAGGTATTCCTTCACAACCAATCACAAGCTGTGCCTATCAGCCAAGCCGTCGTCTGCTTCAATCAGAGCATGCGACGAGGGATTTGCCTTCACAACGCACTTATTCCCAGGTCAAGTGGTTGCTGCGTCGTACAAAATATATATCATTGTAAAAGAGCTTGTTGTTGGGCTAGTTGGTACATCATTTCTAAAAGTTCATTCGAGCACGAAAACACGACACGATCACTCACACACGCACACACCCATGCATCAAACACACACAGCGCTCACTTCCAACTATGAGCTACAAGCTATTAATAAATTCAGTTGGAAGTGAGCGCTGTGTGTGTTTGATGCATGGGTGCGTGCATGTGTGAGTGATCGTGTCGTGTTTTTGTGCTCGAATGAACTTTTAGAAATATATATCATTGGCTTGCTCTACCTTTGAATGATGTTCGTGCGCCAAGTTAAACGGCTGGCAATTATCGCAGAGACAAATGAAGCCAAGCTTTGCTTCAGAATCGTAAGGGTTTGCATATTTACGGTGTCTTTAAAGTTACTGGGGTCATTTTATATTGACTGCTTGCCATGTTATCACGGTCCATAACGGCTTCTGAACAGTGAAAATGCTTTATTTGTTTTAGCTACATGCGTAATCACGCACATCCCTAATACGCTTCGGTTTACAATGTAGGCGTCTTTACAGATTGTCCCAAAGCGTATCGACAGCAGTATTTCAGAGATCGCACCCTTTGGACCATTAGAGCCAATCGAAGTGCATTAGAGCACAAGCTTTATGAATCACTTAATGAAAAGTTCCTCTTATTTTTATTTCCGATAGCGTGCAAGGAAGGTGCTCCCATTAACCTTTTTGGTGGTAATTTTTACCAATCAGACAAGGATCTCGTGTCGTACTTTTAATTGGATGAGTTGGGGTGCAACACAACAGCATAACAAATAAGGTTGATCCTATGCCGTGCCGCATTCGAATGCACCGACCATTCATGTAGCACATTGGTTTTCATCAAACCACAAATCTTTACATGCATAACTTTACGCCATCCACGCCCAATAGAATTCTTCAATTACTGAAATTTCGAATTTATTGAACGACGGTGGTTGTCAATACCATCCACTGCGTACAAGGGAAACAACACACGAAACTAAAAGCACCGAAAGAAATAAAACGCACCAGCACCCTTCATGGGCGTGATTCAACTCAACACCAGTCAGGGCACCAAAGTATACCACTGCGGCGGCAGGTTCTAAGTAGCCACATTGTTCCTAAGAGTGCCCCGCCGCGGTGGTCTGGTGGCTAAGGTACTCGGCTGCTGACCCGCAGGTCGCGGGTTCAAATCCCGGCTGTGGCGGCTGCATTTCCGATGGAGGCGGAAATGTTGTAGGCCCGTATGCTCAGATTTGGGTGCACGTTTAAGAACCCCAGGTGGTCTAAATTTCCGGAGCCCTCCACTACGGCGTCTCTCATAATCATATGGTGGTTTTGGGACGTTAAACCCCACAAATCAGTCAATGTTCCTAAGAGTGCTCCGGACCACTCTTACGATTTTTTCTTGGCCACACTGTTTTTACGCAAAATTTTGCTTCTTGAATTCACTTTCGAGCACTTTTCGGTTGCGTAGGCATATATAGCAACTGCATCACCATCGCTGACATGTTCCCGGGCAGTCACGGCGCTCTTTATTGCAGTGGCCGGTGTGGCGACGATGGCGTCTTACGACGTTTTTTTTTAGTTTCGTGAGTCGACTTACACAACGACATTTTTCTCACGCAGAAATGCTTTCGTAAGTGAGTTTTGTGAGTGCGTCCTCTGTTTATTTGGGTGAAACTGTGGCCAGTAAACAGAAAGTCGGATTACAGTAGCAGTCTTGCACTGATAGCGCCAAACGGAGCGTCAGCAGTCGATCAAATGACAAGCGGCGAAGCGTCTTCGCACTTTTGCCTTTGCCATCGGATATCGAAGCGTTATTGCTAGAGTTGACGTAGGTTCCCGAATAATCTTTGACGTTCCCGAAGTGGGCATAATTTAACAAAACAATCTACTAAAGCTTCGAAGCTTCTCGAATATTTTAGGGGCGGTTTGCGCTGACCATAGTGTAACGGGGTGATAAAACTTGAGGAAAGGAACGTGGCATTTCCCCTCTGAAAAGGCATCGTCCCAATGCATTAACAAAAAACGAAGGTACAATATAAAGACAATAAACAAAAAGTACAACAACAACAAAGTGCAGTCCTCACGTTCGCGCATAAAATGGCTTGAGGCGCACGACATGGACGACTCCAGGTCGAGCACGGCGCCACTGAGAGTTCGTAATGCCGTCGGAAACAACCTTGTAGTCGAGTGGGCCGAGACGTTAAACTACTCGAAGTACTTCGCAGAAGTTTTTCACTGAGCCCACGTCGGCGTATTGGCGTCCATACCCAGAGACAGTCCAGGCGCTGGTACTCAACGAAGCTTCGTCGATAATTGTAACGGCGGCTGTCGGTCATCTGGTAATTCTTGATGTCCAGGCTGGCGAGTTTACGAGCTTCTTCCGCACGCTGAATGTAAGTGACGACGTCAGGCCCCGGAAACTCTCAAGTTCAAGTGAGCACCTGTAGAGGGCGAAAAAATCAACCGCGGCGCGTTTCTGCTCAAATACCCAGAGTGGATCTACTACCCTCTGTTTCCACTCGCGCTATTGCACTTTCTTGTAGGGGCGCCCTCGTCGGGGCCAAGTTTCAATTATAAAATGATCAAGTACTACATCTTTGCGTACCGCTACACATAAAAACAACTCTTTCTTATAGCAAGTTGTTTTCTTCAAACATTTGTTGCGTCATCAGTTTTTTGTATTAGCTTTCGCTCCAGCTGACTCAAGGTCAGCTGCAGCCTATCGACATCATTATCCTCATTTCAAAATATATGGCAGCCAACGGTTGCAATGGCAGCTAACGACTCGCAGTACGTTCGGATGTGTCTCGCACTGCTTTGTTTCTCTGTAAATATTTCGAGCCACTGGCAAGTGACAGACTCTTTTTTGTTTTGTTTATTTTGACTCCTTCAAATGCTTTCGTGAAGGGAACTTAAGTGACTTCAGTGGAACGAAGGTACTGTTGAAGCTTTCATCGGATGAACACCCGTTGCAAGCCCGGGCCGGTGAGTAGAAACCATTTCTCTTTTTAAGGACGGTTGCTTGCTGGGCTAGTTGGTTCATTTCAACGTATGTAGTTTTTTTTGCAAATGACTGCGTAGGCATCCCATGGTGGCAGCGCACTGCAATAATAAATTGCAAAATTTTTAACGCCTCAATCTGTCATCGGAAAAAACGTGCGTCACTTGCGGCGTGGCTTCACATGGGAACGAGTCACTGACTCAACAGTTTTCTGAAGTACTATCGCCAGGTAACATAAACCAGACCGTTGCGATGATAGAAGGCAAATACATCACTGTCGCCTCACGTGTGTTTTCGTATATAGCTTATATATTAGTGCAAAAAAACCCACAAGTTCATAGTCTACCACAGTCGCATTTGAGAAACATCACATAATTATGGGTCTGGTTTTGCTATAGTGTGACAAAGAAAGTGTCACATAAATGAGAAATACTTCTGCCACAGCCTCCTGGCCCACCTGACATGAAAGCAGCTGTGTACAATAGGCAAGAAACCTGCTACATGAGATGCCTTGAAGAAGCAGCCCTGACTGATACACGTGTTATCAGGTACCAATACATATATGTATGAAAGTACTGCTGTTTACTAGATAACTGAGTTTATTTGCTTAATTCGGAAAATTTCATGCATTGATATCTGGTGCTCTTATTTGTTATTCCAGACTGTCATGCAACGACAAGATGACTACACCCAAATATCCACTCTGCAAGCACGCTGAAACATCTGAATGTCCACTACAACAAGTAATTTCGAACCCAACACATGCAATGCTGTATTTGTGAATATTTTACCGCGCATATCGTAGAGGGGTGCTTTATATTGGCAACAAGCATTGGCTGTCTACCGTGGCATGGAATCTACACTTCAATAACATTGAAACTGTAAAACTATTAGAGTGTGTGGCACTGCTGAGGTCAAGAACACAGGTTTTATCAGAGCCACGGTGGCCATATTTCGATGGGGGTGAAATGCTGAGACGCTTGTGTGCTTAAGGGTTTGTTCAATTCGTCTGCATCATATGATCCATTTTACAAAGTAATGCACCTCGCCATTCGTATCAGTGGCATAGCACTAGCATCTTCTAAATCGTACCATTAATTAGAAAAAGCGAAGGAGAGGTACGGCACCAAAACTAGTTCATGATTTTCCTGTACCTCCTACTCTGACGGCACTGGTTTGGTGCAGCCGCACGCACAACTTAACAAACAACATTGCATTAGACGTAGGTACCGTAGCCACCTCTACAAACGTAGCGGGTTTTGCCATGATGTTTGCACCTCATTCAATTTAGTGAACAAAGGTAAAGATTCTGCCTTGTCGTCACAATGTCATTCACTTGTGATGCCTCACTGCTGAACTCGTGCTGCACAAGTTCTGAACTTTTCGTGCACAGCTGTTAAGCAGTTCCAATTGGTGCAGGTGAACTAAACTGGCCTTTAAAAGATGGAAGCTTGATATATGAAGGATCTGTGAACATGAGGTGCCAGAGCAAATGTTTCGACAAGCAGTCTTTTCTCCTGCGAGGCTACAATGTCATTTGTTTTAACCCCTGGAAGCCAGAATCAATCAAAATTTGCCCACTACTGTACGACTCACGATCACTTCATAGTTGGCATATGATATGCAAGAAATTATAATTTGCATTACAAAATGAATACCCCCGCAGTGAGTGGAATTAACCGACTTTCCAACATTTAGTTGCGCCTTGTGTCAGTTTACAAACAACAAGCAGAACTGTTTTGTCTTAACTGTGTTTAGCTCATAGAAGTTTACAAAAAGATGCGCCAAAGCTCATAAGGCTGCACTCAATTGCCTCAGCTTTGCGCATATGTTCAATGGGCTCCTTAATGAATAAATCCTAATGGTGATGAGCACTTGCAGCACAGTTTCCTTAAAGACGTGAATGCTGTCGTGAAGATCAAGATTGTGTACATTGGATGTGGTACTGTTTTTTTGTCATAAAGCAGAGGAACGTCCTAGATTTCTTTGAGCCCATCGGCTTCTCTTTAAATTAGGTTGTCATAACTATACTGTCTACCACTAAGAAGTAAAATTCTGTGCACTGCTGTTGTGAAAAAAAATCTAAGAACTCACACAGGTAGTTGAAACGTACATGATATTGAATTATCCACAGCCACACTACAAGATAGTGCATGTTTCAAGTTCTAACCCCTAAAAGTAGCAGGGATAAAATAACTTCACCTTTCAAGCTCAAGTGTACTAAAAAAGTAAACACAATACCAAGTGTGTAATAAATGTGAGGCTTATTGATCCAGTATTTGGACAGATTCACATCATGTACCACCAATAGATTTCAGGAGTGCTTGCAAGAGAGTGCTCAAATTCTACCAATATGTCTATGCCGAAAAAAAATTCTGCTCAAAGCTGAGCAGAGAGCATCAACAAAGATGTAAAATCAAGAAAATTGTACAATTCATGCCTAGAGCTTATTTTATTCTAATCGGGCCTTTTAGATCTGTAAGCACACACCTCATAACTGTTCCTGAAGCATACATGTTTGCTACATACTCAGGAGACCGGTCGTTACCTGCGACGACAAATTCTAGCTGTAGTAACTGTGTAACTTAACTCCAACGAGAAACGTAACAAGCCCAAAATATTTTAGGCCCATCACCTAAATACATAATACGTATGATATGGGCTCATGGCTGAGAAAATAAAACTAGTGCCTACCCTGTCGGCACGGCCCCACATTGCACAGTTGTGAAGTACTCTTTGTGACATCGCAGAGCGAAAAAAAAGTCAGAACTGCACGCATCCACAGTTATTTATTTAACGAATTTAGCAAAACAACTTTGCTCTCACTGCACGCGCTATCAATCGGCAATGTGCAAGTTTCCTTCCCAATTCCACATTACACATTCACTCCAGGATCAACACTACAAGGCAAGTGCCACATTTGACGGCCGAATCAGACACTTGTCCTGAAGTCACGCTATTAAACTCGAACGCCGCAACACAGTGAGAGCGACGTTCATTGAGCGATATCGATGTTCAGTTATATGCATATGCTTGTTAATTTTTAAGAGTACTGTGACAGGTTCGTGTGGGACCAGGCGCTCAACCGACAAGGACTAGGGCATAGACAAAGACAGGACGTTTATACAAGTTGGACATAATTGCATACGTGAACTACAACTGCATACATGCACTCCTAACTCGTGCCAGTCCAGTTCGCTCTACAGGTTTAAAACACGTAGTCACGGTTCACGCGGCCCTGACACAGCGAATATAGTTCGCGCACCACTCGACGTCAACCACTCACGCCACTGTCGTCGAGATGGTCCGATGTGTCGCCGCGTCTCCTGGATTTGGAAAGGTCCCGGAGTTGCCGTCACACCATGGCCGTCCCTGGGACAGCTGCTCGCTGTGCGGTGGCTGGTCGGATCCGTGCTCAGCCACGCCCGAGAACACCCGATAGATTGGTCCAGCACGCCTCAGCTTTTCTGACTCGGCAACCCACGTAGGCGCCGACTCACCAGCAGGTCTCGACCGTGACCACGAGCACCATCGTCGCGTGGCGTAGCTCGTCGCCCGAGGACGTCTGCAGTCCAGTCGTGACAGATTGTGCGCCGTGACGGGCCGGTAGCCGCCGCAACCTTCGTTATGCCACTGCTGCCCGACTGCTTCGGTCCGACTTTCTTCTTCAATGTTCCGAAGATTCCGCTTCACGCGCCCGCTCACGAGCGGCGCCTCCATGCACCACACACGCATTTTTGTCTTTCTCTATCTTCATTTGCGTCAATACTTTTGTTCGCACTTTCAGTTTCGGTTTCTTACTACACTCCTTCAACTTTCAGTACGTTCTGCCGAGGAAAGCTTTAGTGTTGACGCGACACAACGGAACACAGCAATAACAGGACCAATCACTGGCACATGCAGAAATATCAGCATTGCAAGCATCTGACACAAAAAACTGCACGACACTTGCTCCGCACACTATCTGGGAGGTTGACGCACTTCTTTCACGTTTGAACACGGTTGGCAGTGACACGTACTACCACGCACCGGCGTCCCGTGTATGTGTCACAAGCAGGTGCACTCATACTACTCGCTCTATGAATAAAGCACGCGCCGACACTCAGCACCACAACGCAAGATTCGCAACACAGGTGTCTCGTAACAGTGGCGACACCGGAGCATACTTCTAGTCAGCGTCAATAAGTATTGTCACGTCGCTGGTACGTCTTGCTCGGGTGTCGTCAATACTGACACTGGAAAGACGGTGTTCGCATTAATGGCAAAGGCGGTGATGGTGAGAGCCGCCCTACATCGCACAGGATCCTCGTGCCATCGATATGAAGCGTGATAAGCCCCGGCCAATTCTGAATGCCCCAGCTGCTTCTGCGTCACTCAAAGTAGGCATGCTGCCTGGCTCGTCGGTGTAGCGGTAACCTGGGCGTTGGGTCATGAGACGAACACATGTCATCTTATGGGGTGACTATACTGTGGAAACGCGTCACACCTGGTCGCGATTTCCGCCATGGCGAGGCCGAAAGCAATGAAGATCGATACAGACGTGCACTTGTTTGCCAAAGCATCGCGCATACCATCTGGGTGTCGCTGTATGCTATAAAAGCGCTGCTGTCACTGGGCCCGGTCCTTGGTGCACAGGGTTGTTTGGCGGTTTAACTCACGGTGATTGGATGTCCTCGCTTTCCCTGACGACCTTTTGACTTCTTCGGCGTTATCACGTCGATGTCCGCGCATCGACTGGAATTGCCCGTCTTGTTTTCTCTCATGCTCAAGGTGTCCAGTGATAGGGCTGCTCTGATGTTTCCTAAGACTACATCATACAAGGGGTCTTGCATGCACTTTGCTCGAACTTCACCACTAAAAAATGGTGTCTCCAAGAAGACCACAGCTTCGGGTAAATATTGTACTAGGCGATTGAGGAGGAATACCGGACTACAAGTTCCAGTCATTTTTTCCTTAGGTACCAGCACCTGTCACACTACAACAGTGTTGCAGCCTGTGTCTCGCAGCACTGTAACTTCATGTTTATCCAAGAACCCTTTCGTCACTGGCATGTTTCGAGGTCCACCAGCAGTAACTCTTCAGCTCACCGTCGCATTCACAATCGGGATTGTCTTTCCGTCCTGTAAGATGACATAACCTTCGTGATCCGTCGTGACTTCTGCTTTATCTACTGAGACCTCGAACGAGTCCCCTCTCTTGCCCTCTCCTCCGGGGGATAACTTGTCCCTGTTAGGACGCAACTTTTCGCCTGTTTGACCTCGGTCTCTGTAATTCACTTTTGTGCGAGACAAACATTCGGCTGCCCATGCCCCTTCTTGTCGCATAGGAAGTAGTGATTGTCTGCTCGAGGTGTTTTCTTTGTTTGATCCGCTCTCAAGCTGGGCCCTTGGGTCGCTTCCTTCTCTTGTTGCTTTCGACCAAAGTTCAGCAAAGTTTGGGCCTCGACGAAATTGTCGGCTGCCTGAGAGAGTGCCTGTATGGTTTGACAGTTTCTCTCCTTCAGGAAAACCCTTAATGCTGGGGAACAGCTCTTGACAAATTGCTCAGCAATCATTAGTTTTCTGAGTCCCTTAAAGCTTTTCTCCAACTCCGCGAGCTCCAACCAATGATCGAAGTACCCCGAGAGCCTCGAAGCGTACTGCTTGGCAGTTTCTTTATCTTCGGGCCTTGCATAACAGAATTTCTCCCGGTACCCGTCTGCCGTGTACAGGGACCATTGGAGGAGTGCCCTTTTGAGCGTGTCGTAGTCCAAGGCTGCGGTCGGCTCAATGCGTCCGATTACAGTCAAAGCTTCCCCGGTCATACAAAAGCTCAATAAAAGTGCCCATTTCTCGCGCGGCCATTCCTGACAGGTGGCGACACGTTCGAAGCGTTGTAGGTACACGTCTAGGTCGTCCCTCTTGTCGTTGAATGGAGGTATGAGTTTGTGGGGACTGCACACGTTCGATGCAAGGGACGCGTTCGTGCTCGCAGCATTTATGTTATCAGCGGCCTGCAGACTAGCGGCATTCTCTTGAAGCCGAAGCTTCAGTTCGAGAATATTTATTTCTTGTTCTAGCAGCTGCTGTTGCTGCTCCGCTTTCTCGCAAGCTGCAGCGCGCTCCTGTTCTATCAGCTGCTGCTTCAGTGCCATTTCCTCTTTTAGAGCATTTCGCTCTTAAGCGCACTCATCGCGTAATCTTGTACGCTCTTGCTCCACCCATGCCCTCAGTTCAGCATCTTTTAGTCCTAACTTTTTCCTAATACTGACGACGCTGTCGTTGTCCCTGTCTCAGCCCTGTGTTTGAGCGTTGGCTACAGATGTTGTTAGCCCATCCTGGCAGGCTTGTCAATTGTGAGAGGTTCGTGTGGGCCCAGGCGCTCAACCTACAAGGACTGGGGCATACACAAAGACAGGACGTTTATACAAGAACGGGACATAAATACATACATGAACTACAACTGCATACATGCACTCCAAACTCGTGCCAGTCCAGTTCGCTCTACAGGTTTGAAACACGTAGTCACCGTTTACGCGGCCCTGACACAGCGAATATAGTTCACGCACCACTCGACGTCAACCACTCACGCCACTGTCGTCAAGATGGTCCGACATGTCGCCGCGTCTCCTGGATTTGGGAAGGCCCCGGAGTTGCCAACGCACCACGGCCGTCGCTGGGACAGCTGCTCGCTGTGCGGTGGCTGGTCGGATCCGTGCTCGGCCACGCACGAGAACACCCGATAGATCGGCCCAGCACGCCTCAGCTTCCCTGACTCGGCAACCCACGTAGACGCCGACTCGCCAGCAGGTCTCGACCGTGACCACGAGCACCGTCGTCGCCTGGCGTAGCTCGTCGCCCGAGGTCATCTGCAGTCCAGTCGTGACATGTTGCGCTCCGTAACGGCCCGGCAGCCATCACAACCTTCGTTATGCCACTGCTGCCCGACTGCTTCAGTCCGACTTTCTTCTTCAATGTTCCGAAGACTACCTTTCACGTACCCGCTCACGAGCGGCACAGCCACGCACAGCACACGCACTTTCGTCATCCTCTATCTTCAGTATGGGTCAATACTTTTGTTCGCACTTTCAGTTTCGGTTTCTTACTACAGTACTTACGCGTGCGTTGAAAGCTCTCGATATGTATGAGTGACCTTTTTTTTGGAACCGACCATATACATTGGTTGTACTGGCTTGGACACTCGCAATAAACTATGCAAACCTTACTTGATTTATGTTGTTTTTGCCAGTCGAGGCTAGCTAGGTCACCTGGCGATAATGACAGACACAAAGTGCGATTTAGCATTAAAAATACCAAATACCAGAGGAAGCGCGTAGCGCGAACCAACCGTGATCTCCCACACCTGCAGTAAAAAAATGCGTCTGTTTATTGATGATGACAGTTTTACCAGTGCTTTATCGCCTCAAGCATAGCAGTTCTGTATGCCGCCGCTACGTATTTGCATGTTATTTTGATATAACAGCCCAAAGGTACAGTTTCAGTTCTTTACATTGGTAGGTGTTCTGTGGTGACGTCGAGGTTCTCTTCGTCAGCGACGTTTGGAGGCATAGGCTCGAGCGTCATTGCCGGGTGCTTTGCATAGAGCAACTTGTACGGCGTCATCTGCGTCGTTCCTAAGAGGGTCGTATTGTACGCGAAGGTCACATGCGGAAGGATTTCATCCCAAGCCTTGGGCTTGACGTCGACGTGCATACATAGCCACATGATCAGCGATAGTGTTATTAAGACGTTCGGTGAGGCCGTTGGTCTGTGGATAGTAGGCGGTGCTGCAGCGGTGGCTTGTCTGACTGTACCTTAGGATCACCTGAGTTAGGTCTGACGTAAGGGCTGTACCTCTAACAGTAATGAGGACCTGTGGGGCTCCGTGACGCAGAACAATGTTCTCGACAAAGAATCTCGCAACCTTGGGAAGGACATTTGTTTCAGCATAGCATGTGAGGTAGTCAGTACTACGATAATCCATTTGTTTCCTAAATTCGACGTCGGAAACGTCCCAGTAAGTCCATGCCGATTTGATGGAACAGCCGGTGAGGTGGCTTGATGGGCTGAAGAAGTCCGGCTTGCCTAGTCAGTGGCGTCTTTCGTCGCTGACAGTCGCGGCAGGTCCTGAGGTAACGAGTGACGTCCGCCGCAAGTCATGGCCAGTAGTACATTTCTTGTATTTTTGCGAGCGTCCGGAAAACACCGAGGTGTCCAGCTGTCGGGTCGTAATGCAGAGCTTCAAGTACTTCAGGTTTACTGCTGAAGGAACAACGGGAGAGCGTTTGGTTTGGAGGGGCGAGAAGTTCTCCTTTAAGAGAACTCCGCCTCGCCAGAAGGACGACTCAAGTCCTCTCTTGAAGACATTCGGAACAGTCATGTTGTTACCGTCAAGGTATTCCACAATGCTTTCGAGTTCCGGGTCAGTACACTGTTGCTCGGCGAAGTCGTCAGCAGTTATCATATACCTAAGAAGCTGTCCTAATCGAAGCCGTCGGGCAGCGGTGGTTCAACGGGGGCGCAAGACAAGCAGTCGGTGTCCGAGTGTGTTTTTCCAATTTTGTAAACGATGGCCACGTCAAATTCTTGAAGTCTGAGGCTTCACCATGCGAGGTGACCCGAACGGTCTTTCACGTTAGCTAGCCAACGCAAGCCGAGGTGGTCGCTTCCAACTTTGAAAGGCTTGTCATAGAGAATCAAAATATTTGCACAGCGCAATACTACGGGGAGTTACGCCGTAACTACAGAAGAAGAGAGGACACAAACAGCGAAGGCACTTTTATTCAAAAAGGAGGAGTGTACATCAGTTAATGCATAGCATCTGTTTTAAGTGACATTTTTCTTGCTCGTCTTGACCGACTCTTGGCAAGCCGCCTCGGCAGAACGGCTGTCGAAAGGTGTTTCATTTTGTTGACGATTTTCTTGTGCTTTTTGACTGCGATAATCGGGGCTTCGAAGCTGCATTTTCAAACATATCAGGTTTTTCCAATGAGTGCATGGCACCTCTTATTCTGATGCATGAGCTTCTGCAGGATGCTTTGTTAAGGTTTTCAGATTTGGGATTAAACATCTCAAATAACCACCTTTGCTCGAGTTATGAGCCTAGAGGAAGCAACTTTTACCGTACTTGTCGGCCCATTCGAAGCTCGTAAAGAAAGAGATTGCTAAGCACTGTTTAAAGAAAGCCCTCCAAAAGTCGTGCGGCCACTTGTTAATCAACAGCTTCGTTGAGCAGGCTTCCCGTCTGATTAGCGCTGGTTTCCCTGATTATGTGCTGGTTTCAGTGGCGGAAACGTTGCTTAGGACAACTAAACAAGGACGAGAAGCACCAGTGTCTAGTAGTTCGAAGCACGTGGCTAGTAGCTGAAAGAACGTGGCGGTGATTCCCTATTTGCATAGGATTTCATTCAATTTAAAAGAGATAGGTGATAAGGTAGATGTGAAGGTCATTTTCTCTCACTTGGTAATCAACAGCTTCGTTGAGCAGGCTTCCCGTCTGATTAGCGCTGGTTTCCCTGATTATGGGCTGGTTTCATTAGCGGAAACGTTGCTTAGGACAACTAAACAAGAACGAGAAGCACCAGTGTCTAGTAGTTCAAAGCACGTGGCTAGTAGCTGAAAGAACGTGGCTGTGATTCCTTATTTGCATAGGATTTCACCCAATTTGAAAGAGATAGGTGATAAGGTAGATGTGAAGGTCATTTTCTCTCACTTGTTAATCAACAGCTTCGTTGAGCAGGCTTCCCGCCTGATTAGCGCTGGTTTCTCTGATTATGTGCTGGTTTCAGTGGCGGAAACGTTGCTTAGTTCAGTTCAGTTCAGTTTATTACCTTAAAGACCCCCCCTTTTCTAGTAGTCCAAAGCACGTGGCTAGTAGCTGAAAGAACGTGGCTGTGATTCCCTATTTGCCTAGGATTTCACCCGATTTGAAAGAGATAGGTGATAAGGTAGATGTGAAAGTCGTTTTCTTGGCCCCAGAAAAGCTTTCAGTGCTCTGCAAGCGGGTGAACGCACAGTCTGCACGAAGGAACTGCTGCACAATCAAACATTGAAGGCTATTCGTAGCATGTGTGATAGCCATCGTTTATGTGCTCCCATTGTCATGCGAGAAGATGTATTTTGGGCAAACGGGCCGGTGCCTGAATGAGCTTTTAAAAGAGCATCATTACCATGTATACTCAGCTGTGCAAGGTCATTTCGGTATCCGTTTTAGAGATTGTGGTTGCAGACCAGAATTCCAAAAATGCACTGTTGTAGCCAAACACCGTCAGCACCAAACTCGAGAGATTATTGAGGCCAATCAAATGTTAATGCTGGGTGATCGATGTATCAGCATGCCTTCGCTTGCTCAGACTAAAAAAAATCGAGTTTCTAATCTTGACAAAATAGATTGTGAATTTGCGCGGAGGTCTGGTGTTGTAACCATATAAAGAGATGATGATTGTTTTGCTTTGATGTAATAGGTAGCGCGATTGCGCAGTGATGTTCAGTCACGAGTATATATTTCCAGCGTTTTCGCTAATGAAAATTCAGTTGAAACCAGCGCTTTTTTCTGTCCTTGTCTCTTCTGTATTTACGGCGCAGCTACTCACAGTCTTGCACTGTGCAAGCATGTTGATTCTCAATCACCAACTAACCAAAGCATCTTTCTCATCAAGTTCTTGTCGTAGAGGTAGGGGCGAAACTTCGACACGGCCCAGATGATAACAAGGCGCTCATTGTCTGTTGCAGAATAGTTGAATTCATCCTTGGATAGCGACTGGCTAGCATAACTGATAACCTTTTCCACGCCATCAGTCTTTTGCACATGGACGGCGCCGAGCCCTACGCCACTTGCATTGGTGTGTATTTCTGTTTTGTCGTATTCATCAAAATGCACAAGTACCGGTCGGGTATGGAGGCGGCGTTTAAGTTGCTGAAATGGTTTTCTTGTGCCGCTTTCCACCTGAATTCGACGTTGCTTTTCGTGAGGTGAGTTAGCGGCTCGGCGATCTGTGAAAAACGTTTGACCAAGCGCATGTAATAAGAGCACAAATTGAGAAATTAATGCAGAGCCTTCTTCTCAGTTGGCTGCGGGAGATCAGCGATGGCACCTGTTTTTCGTGGGTCGCGATGGACTCCAGACTTGTTAATGACGTGTCCCAAGAACATCAGCTCCATCTGCGCGAAGCGGCACCTTTCTGGCTTGAGAGTTATACTAGAGGTGCTGATAGCTTGAGCGACCACTTGAAGGCGTCGGAGATGTTCGTCGAAGGAGGAGGAAAACAGGAAGGCGTCTTCCAAGTACACGAGGCAAGTCTGCCAGTTCAATCCAGCCAGCGTAGTCCATAACGCGCTGGAACGTAGCAGGCACCGAGAAAATGCCAATTGGCAAGACCTTAAACTCGAAGAGGCCGTCTGGTGTGGTAAAGGCCGTTTTCTCTCAATCTCTCTCGCCAACTACAATTCGCCTATAGTTTGTTTTGAGGTCCGTCGAGGAAAAGTACTTCGCGTTGTGTAGTCAGTCTAGGTTGTCGTCAATACATGGAAGAGGGTACACGTCCTTCCTTGTGATTTTGTTTAGGTGGCGGTAATCGACGCAAAAACGCAGGGTCCATCCTTCTTTTCTTTAATGCCGTGGGTGACGCCCGCAGTCTTTGAGACGGCTGAATGATGTCGACGCGTAGCATTTCGTCCACTTGTTTTTTCACGGTGCGGCGTTCGCACGTCGAGTCTCGCTTTGGTTTTTGTCAAACTTGTCAAACACTTTCTTCTGGTATGATACGATGTTTCACGACCAGGGTTTGTGGAATTCGCGATTATGACAAGAAGTAGTCCCTGAATTGCAAAAGCAGGATAATAATCTGGTCTTGTTTGCACTTTCAAAGGCTCGGGTTGACATAAAAATCTTGTTCGGGACCCAGGTTTGTCAAAGCAGCATCGGGAGAATAAATTGCTAGCGTCCATAAGTTTATCGTTGTAGGCAACCGTCGTACCAAGCTTGATATGCCTGTATTCGTTACTGAAGCTTGTTAGCACCAGCTGTTCTTTGCGATCACGCAGCTCAGCTATGCCTTTTAGACGCACATTTTACGGTTTAGAAAAAGGCGCTGATCGCCCTCGACAATGCCTTCAAGGTTTTCGGCTTTTTTGGTGAAAACCGTAATGACGACCCTGGAGAAATGCTGCAGGGTGACATCTTCTTGTAGCACATTCAATGCGTGATTTATAGGCGTTGTACGGGTCGGCAGCGTGTTTTCTGATGTTAGTGCGATTGACTGAGACCTCAGGTCGTTGACAACGCCGTGTTGACTTAGGAAGTTCACTCCAAGTATGACATCCCTAAAGCAATTTTGTAAGATTACAAAGCTTGCAGGATAAGTCTGGTTATTGATGGTTACTCTGGCTGGGTACACTACAATCAACATTATTAAGTAGCCTGCAGCAGCCCGGATTTTCAAGCCCTTGCAATGCAGTCCTCACTTTTTTTTAACTTCGTCGCAAAAGACCCACTGATGGGGAATAGTCGACTCTAGCATCGACGAGATCAGGGACAAGGTGACCACGAAATATTACGTCGAGGTCACTGGTTTGTCGTCGTGCAATGCAGTGGGGTCGTGTCGTCACATTAGGGCTACGTATATTTTCTCTGCTGATTCCAGGCTCGACGTCAAGACACTTTTCGTCATGCAGTGGGTGCTTTCGATTTCGTGGCGTCGTCTTCGTCGTTAGCGGCGGAGGATCTTCGGTTGTTCGTCGTGCAGTGACCGCACCTCCATCGGTTGTGGCCCTTAGTTTTCCGAGTAAGAGCTCGGAGATCAGCCCTAAACAGGGCTGATGTATTCCACGCGGTGCGGTGAGGCGTTGCGGCTTGGCGACGGCAAACGATTGGGTCATCGTGGTGTCGACCGTGCTGACGCGAGGTAATTGGCGATGTCATACAGTTGTTCACCCCGTTGTGTACACGGTGTGTTCATGTCGAAGCCCCGTAGACCCATCTGGCAACGGCGGTAGGTGTGCCCGGCCTCGCAGCAGTGGTAGCAGAGCGGGCGGTTTTCAGGCGCATTCGAAACGTTGGTTTTCCTTGGCGTGCTGGGATGGCTCGCTGGCGAATGGTAGGACATCGATGGTGGTGGTGGCGGGGGTGGCGTCTAGCAACGGAAGTGCGACGGGGTGGTGTCTGATAGATATGTGAGGTGTAACTGCCCACAACCACCATATGATTATGAGAGACGCCGTAGTGGAGGGCTCCGCAAACTTCGACCCCCTGGGGTTCTTTAACGTGCACCCAAATCTGAGCACACGGGCCTACAACATTTCCTCCTCTATCGGAAATGCAGCCGCCGCAGCCGGTATTCGATCCCGTGACCTGCGGGTCAGGAGCCGAGTACCTTAGCTGCTAGAACACCACGGCGAGGTGACGGGGTGGTGTCTTCGCGTGGGCGTGGAGGAGGGGTGTGACGGCGGGCTGAAGCAGCATAGTTCATCGCTTGCGGCTAAAGCTGCAGTATTTCTAAAACCTTAAGCGATTGCCAAACTTTTTCACGGGAAATGTCAGCGATCGAGTCCACTTGAGGTTGCGCTTAGGGTAACAGCTTGCGCAGCTCCTCCTGAACGATCAGATAGTCTCGCGCAGATCGTCGGAGCAGAGTGCTTGCGTTTCTGCGTACTCTGGCATAGTGCGGTGATTGAATTGTCGGGTGCGCATTTCTAGCGTCGTTTCAATCGTTGTCGTTTCCGAGATGAATGCCTCGACACAGTGCACGTTGAGGTTTGGATCAGACCCGTGAACAGCTCCTGCTTTACTCTTCGCATGAGAAAGTGAATTTTTTTTTCAGAGATATCGGGGTCTGTCATGCAGTATTTTACAGCGCAACGGGTAAATACGGCCAGCGAATGGACACAGCGCTGAACTCTCAACTGAAGCTTATTTGGAAAAAGAAAGAACATATATAAGAGAGAATGTATCATCAAAACTGTGTGTATGGGCCGTTTTACCGTACAACACCCATGCTTTATCTAACAGGGAGTTATATTCTTCATCTTGAAGAGCGATAGATGAATGACTTATGCACTTGTTATTGGATTTATTGAAAAACGCTCTGGCCATCTCACGTGCGCGATGATCCACATGTCTATATTTGATGGAAGGTTTCTGCAAGTAGGGCACACATGTCCATGATCTACAATGCGCTGCCAAATGAGACGTGTTAGCAACACCTGAGAGTGTCAGCTCATGCTCTCGTTAGCGCACGTCAATGCACTGGCCTGTTTGGCCTACGTATTTGCAGCTGCAAGATAGTGGAAAGCCATTAACTACGCCAGTAGCACAAGGCGCCGAGCTGACATTTGTGGACATGATTAGAGAGACATTTTCCCTTTCTCTGGCTGCTGAAACAACGCTCTATCCACCAAGGCACACACACTACCTACTTTAATGCGTGCTGAGAACAACACGTTTACGCTTTAACGAGCACCAATGTTTTTCAAATCATGCGTGGTTCTGTGTGCGTAGATAATAACTGCATGCCTCGTTTTCTCGTTGACCTCTGGAGCATTTGAATCATGGTGGTGAAGCTTCTTGATTTTTGATATAAGTTTTTTCGGTACGGAGCAAATCAAGCCACTCGGAAAGCCGGAATTTTCTAGGTGGGCAATTTGTGTATTGAAAGCTTGCGACATAAGGTATTCATATGACTTCTGCAGAGCGGCACCCAGCACAGGTGGCGCAAAACTGAATGGCCATAATTCAGGTTGAGCAATGGCGTAATGGATCTAGGTTGGTATTGAAACAAGTGTGATCCTTGATGAAAGCCAGTCTTAAGTCGATGAACTGTAGCTCATCGTTTTTCCGGAGCTTCAAAGTGAAATGCAGACGCATGTTCCTTAAAAAACCTTCATAATATCATTAACAACCACTACAGAGCAAATGTTAGTGTCCAGTACAACTAAGAAGGCATCGACACGCTGATAAACGTGTGATGCTAACTCATTCTAATGTGTTTCAGTTTCAGTTTATTCATTCATTCAAAATACGAAATTCGTAGAATGTAGTATGCAGTACTACATGTAGTATTGGAGCTGCCTGTCTACAAAACAAAGAAATGTATCACTAATTACAGGTACTACACATGATCCAATGCAGATGCCAGATTTCTGGACAAAATTATTGCTCACCAAAGACACAACGGTTGAATTCAGGTACGCCTGCACGAGCTCTGGGAACGACTCAACGAAAATACCACAGTGGCTTTGAAACAGCACCTAATCGTTATCCTCTCTTACGCACTGCTTGATACATTTCAAAACATCACATTGGGGCAAAGAACAGTACAAATCTTTTACGTCTATACTGAATGCGTAGCGATACAAAGAAGGCCGTTCTTTTAGTATTGTGATGACAGATTCTGTGTTTGAAACTCTTAGGGGATCACAAATCTTGAAACAGTTCAAATTTCTTTGAAAATACTAAAAAAACTATTTGACAAGTGTCTTTTTCTGAGACAATCACTCTTAGTGGCCTTCCGACTTTCTGCGTCTTTACTGAAAAAATCATAACAGACGGTTCTTGCTCTTTTGCCTTTTTCACACTTGCGGCTAAACGTTCCAGATTAGGCGTTAGTAACAGGGCATGAACCTGTTCCTTCAGTAGCCCGCTTTTTCCGTATTTCTCCGTATATAACCCGTTGCGCTGTAATATATTCCATGATGAACATCCACCAGCTCGCCCAACTTGCGATTCTGCTTCAGCATATCAAAGTCAGCGTGCCAGAAGTGTTTGGTCATCTCTTTCGCGAAGAGCGTCACGTTTTCGTGTGGAAGCTGTGAACGGGTTTCAAACAGCGCTTCGGCTCTCTCCTTGCGTAAGGCGCTTGTGAATGTAGCTAGGAACTTTGTGCGGTATGTGTCCCTTGTTGTTAGGGTTCGCTCCTGGCTTCGAATGAGGCACGAGTGGCATCTTGTAAGGCGAAGTACGCATGACGAAGCTTATCTTCACTGGTCCAGGCATTGATTGGCCAGTCAGTCGTATGCCTCTAGCCAACTTTCTGGGTCTTCAAGGGTTGAACCGTGGAAGCGTGGCTGTTTGGGTTGCCGGAGCCGGATCTTTGCAGACGGCACAGTGTCTGTCACCGTTGCTGCGGCCGTGGTCAGGGTCTTGGTCTGCTGGGTCTTCTCAGGTAGATGCCCGAATTCTGGCGGTATGCCTTCTTGCCTGGGGCTCGCTTACTGCTCGGGATTGTCGTCAATGTCTTCACGACTGGCGCTGACTTCATGGCTTGACGGGGGTGTCCGGAACCCAAAAGCAGCAGCTCCACCACATATCGCGGGGTTGTGACGTAGACGAAAGGAGCAGACTGCAAGTCGGATAATAAACTGTTTATTTGGGCGAACTTGTGCCCAGTAAGTCGCGTTACAGTAGCACTCTACAGGAAGTCGCGTTATAACGCGACTTCCTGTAGAGTGCTATTGTAACGCGACTTCCTGTGTAACGCGACTTTCTGTGTAACTTCCTGTGTAACGCGACTTACAGGAAGTCGCGTTACAGTAGCACTCTTGCACTGATAGCGGTCAACGGAGCGTTGGCCAATGATCAACTGACAAGTGGCGAAGCGTTGATTGATTGATTGATATGTGGGGTTTAACGTTCCAAAACCACCTTATATGATTATGAAAGACGCCGTAGTAGAGGGCTCCGGAAATTTCGACCACCTGGGGTTCTTTTACGTGAAACGAAATCTGAGCACACGGGCCTACAACATTTCCGCCTCCATCGGAAATGCAGCCGCCGAGCAGCGAAGCGTGTTGGCATATACCCTTGACATTGAATAGTCCAGCGTTATCGCTAGCGGCGACGTAGACTCCTGAATAATCTTTGACGTTCCTGAAGTAGGTGTAATCTTAAAAAACAATCTACGGAATCTTCGAAGTTTCTCAACATTGTAGGCGCGGTTTGCGCTGAACAAAGTGTAACGGGGTGATAAACCTTGAGGATAGTAACATGGCAATATCGGAAGCCTGGAGTTTTCATGTCATGAATTACGTGCCGCAGGTAAATTTTGTATTTCCGTTACGCAGGTCGCTCTGCCATAAAGTAAATTTTGTAAGTTTATGCAATGCTACATATGCTAAACTGTTTGCTTGTTTTTGCAGAGCCAACTCAATGCGTAGACATTACACACATAAAAGACTAATATATAACATCTAAAGATTGTGCATAGCAAATATTGTTATGAAGTTGTACCACTGAGAAAATAAATTTTTGAGATCTAGAAACGGCTGTCGTTACATTAAAAATAACCGCAACAAGCATTAGGCAACCAACTATGTCTCATTAAACTTGAATGAATGCATACCGGGTACTGCTAGGGTTTCTGCACTATGTAAATATTGATTAAAACTGTATGTACAGTTCAATGCAGTACAACTTCAATTCTGACATCATGGGCAAACTGCATTATAACCACAATTACCGACTTGCCAGTGTAGATTGCCTGGTCATTTGGCTCCACAGGTTCATGTTGTGAAGTACACTCGGTGAGGACTTCCTAAACAATAGACTCAGCTTACGACGACATCCGATAAGTCACCGCATCCTCTACGGCTAAGACTTGGCATTGCGGTGTTGTTGCTGCCTCTTCTGAATTCGCAAACACGAGCGTTTTTTGGGGAAGTAAGTGAAGATCGTGTTCAACTGGCGCTTCAACGAGGAGGCTTTGGCGAGGTAGCTCATCGCCAACGCTAATTCATGCAGCAAAGAGAAAAATAGGTTCTAGCAAACGAACTAAACCTGGCTATCTGTGCATACTAAACTTTATAGCTTTCGTCGTCTATAAAAAGAAGTGGTAAATAGAAAAAGTGAGAGAGAGAGGTTTGATGAAAAAGAAAACACGGCACCCAAAGTACCTTTCGCACTTGCCCGAAATCCTTTCCTTTCCTTGCACCCAAAATCATTGACTTATTTTGCCCCGTGTTCTTGCCCCACCCAAACACGGATGCGGTGCAAAAAAAAAAGCAGTGTGGTAGTCTGGGTAGGTGGAATCATGCGATGCTGATGGCGCACGTGCTGTACTTCGAAGATGCCACACCATCGTAGTGAAGACAGACGAAAAATGGCACTCATGCCTTGAACAAGCGTACTCAAAGTGATGCTAGCTCCAAAATGCAGTAACAAATATGAATGAGCTTCAAGTAATATCATTGTGTGCTCGTACGTGCGATGCAGCTTCCGTGAGGATGCTGTCGGTTTCACGAACAATCTGTGTGTGAGGTCGGCTTTTTTCTTGCCGCACTAACGCGCGCCGCGTCCTCCCGCTGTCAATAGGATTCAGGAAAATTGCGAGACAACTCTGTTGCAGCCATTAGGTGACAGATGACAGGATTAAGCTGCTTTAATATAACAGGCAGACAAAAGGGATGCCTTCGAAGTGGTTTCTCATTGTTTTTCTGGTGTTTGCTAAGGGGCATGCCACGGAACAGGCCTACTCCGCTGCATTTATGCAGCCACTGGAACGTCCATATCGAGGTGGGAAATTTCAGACAATGAACCCGCAGTAAGTGGCTCACATTACAAAAGAAAATAGGAAACATGCGTATCGTCATCTGAAACTTACTTCGAAATCGAAAACTTGTGTCTGAAAATTTGGCGAATGGATCGGCTGCGGCGAAAGCAAATTTGAGTGGGCATTGTGGAGACTATGAAACCGCATGGGTCTTTATTCAACGTTTGCAGGAAGAACAAGCATGAAAGAGTGTTTCGGGTGGTGGTGGTGTATGTCGGTAAGAACAAAGTAACAGGAATGGACGGGTAGGAATGAGTTTGAAGGTGGGGAGTTGTTAAGAAGTGCGGATGTGTCGTTAAGCAGGTGGGCAGAGAAAGGGGGATACTTGAAAAGCCGGGTTGTGCAAGGCTGTTCTCCGACGTCTTTTTTTCTAATGTGAAGCATTTCTTAGCGAACTTCGGTGACTTTGAGCGTATCTATCTATCTATCTATCTATCTATCTATCTATCTATCTATCTATCTATCTATCTATCTATCTATCTATCTATCTATCTATCTATCTATCTATCTATCTATCTATCTATCTATCTATCTATCTATCTATCTATCTATCTATCTAGCCGCCTACGACTTTTAGCTCTCCTGGTCGTTTGGAAAGTAGTATCGATACCAAACTTGACATGGCATACCATGACTGTATGACAAGCGTAGGTGACTAGTCATAACATGAAAATCGTGTCATGTATGTCATGAATGCCATGATTAAAAATTCATGGTTTTGCTGCTCTTGCGGTGGTTTCGTTCACATGACATGTTGCAAAACTGGTATAGCATGACTATGCGAAGGTATGTGACTTACGGAAGCATAAAAGTCATGACATGCGTGTCATGTAACAACATGACTACACGCCACGCTTAGGACACGCTCGCCGCCGTTTAGCTAGCTTCACATATACCAAGGTTTGTGTTACGGGACGTGGATGAATGGCGATATGTGACAGGTGCAAACATGATAATCATCTGGTGCGTGTCATATAACAACATGACTACATGCCGCACTCACAATAAACACGCGGTGGCCGTTTCACTAGCTTCAGAAATACCAAGCTTGGTAATACGGGACGTGAATAGATGACGAAGGTATGTAAGTGGTGCCAGCATGATAATGATGGGATGCGTCTCATATAACAACTAGAACCCATGCAGCACTCATGATGTACTCGCGGCCGTTTTTCTAGCTTCACATATCCCAAATTTTATATTACGTCACATGAATGGATCACGAAGGTATGTGACTTGTGCAAACATGATAATCATGAGATGCGTGTCATGTGAGAAAATGACTACTTGCCACACTCAAGGCGCCAACACACTTCGACGTTACTCGGTGCGCGTGCGCGCTGGCGTTCGTTTGTCGCTTCAAGCCAGCTATGCCACGCCAGGCACCGATCAGTCTTCCATATACTCGCAGGTGCACGCCGTGCTGCGTACCTTTGACACATGCACGTGCGAGTGCTCTTGGTGTCACTCTGTCACGAATAGAGGCAGACGCAGTGCTGTCCGGGTAACGCCATCAGCGCGAAATGCAGCATGTCGCCTTTCGCGCTGGTTTCTGCCAGGCCACACCGACGGATGCTATGAAGTAAAAAACTTTCTAGGGGGGGGGGGGGAGACACGTGTTTGATATGTCATTCCCTTGCTATGCGACTGGCACCCAGCGTTCACGCACGTCAACGTTTAGGAATATATTTCACCCTTCATGAGGCCGCCGCGGCCGTTTCGCTATCTCTATATATACGAAATTTGGTGTTACGTGACGTCAATCGATGACTGGTGCAAACATGATAATCACGACATGCGTGTCATGTAAAACACGACAATATGCTACGTTCATAGCGTGCTTGAGGCCGTTTCACTAGGTCCACATACACCAAATTTGGTATTTTGTCACATGAATGGATAACGAATGTAAATAATACGTCCAAACATGATAATCATAGCATGCAAGTCATGCACAGCATAATTTACCTTCGTCTCGTTACAATGTGCTTAGTTTAGAGTGGCATATCAACCTTCATCATTGGTGCTTCACACCCCGCCGTGGTGGTCTAGTGGCTAAAGTACTCGGCTGCTGACCCGCAGGTCACGGGTTCAAATCCCGGCTGCGGCGGCTGCATTTCCGATGGAGGCGGAAATGTTGTAGGCCCGTGTGCTCAGATTTGGGTGCACGGTAAAGAACCCCAGGTGGTCAAAATTTCCGGAGCCCTCCACTACGGCGTCTCTCATAATCAAATGGTGGTTTTGGGACGTTAAACCCCACAAATCAATCAATTGGTGCTTCACTTATCGATTCCCACTGCACGTGAGATCTGCCAATTTTTTTCCCATGTTGCACTTCACGAACAGGAGCGAAGGCACAGCGTGTACGCAAGAGGCAAGTTGCCTTGAGTGAGGTTAGCGTTGCTTTGGGCTCTTTGGATATGTGAGGATTCTTTTTCGATAATTTTTTTTTCATTTACCAGGACAGCAGCTGCAGAAAGATTGACTCGGTGGTGTACGTCTTCAGAATGCTCGGCTAAGGGGTTGTGATTTTCTGCGATATTGAGGATGTCATTTCCGATTTTCTTTGAGGTTCTCGGTTTCGCTTACGAAGTTGTCGCTGCAGGCAGAGCGAGTGATTTTCGAAGACCATAATCTTTTTTTCAGCAGCTGGTTCTTGTGAGGAGGTAGAAAGGTGGCTATTCTCTTCGCAACCTGCGTGCAAATCAAATCCCCAGTTTTCTGAGGCTGCGAGAGATGGTTTCGCTGGTGCCTCGGATATCGCGGTAAGTGACGAATTTCTGTGGTGGTGTTGATAGGAAAGGCGTGATGCTGAATTTATCAGCTAGCGTGGGGGTGTTTGTTGAAAGTATTGCTTTTGAATAAAAGATTTCGGGTAGCCATATTTGGTGATTGTTCTGAATGTTGTGCCTTTTCCTGTTATTTTTTAATTTGTGTGCTGAGGTGCTTCGGCTCCCTGCGGTAGTGTTCTTACGAATGATGTATTCTGAGTTTTTAAATGGACAGGAGTGAACTGACCATACCAACTAGTGAATCTGTGTTTCCATAGTTTTATTTTCAGGTTGCGAGAACTCGCGAAAGAAATAGCCGGGAGTCTTCCATTTAAAGGGTAATGAAATTTTAGTTTGATGGGATTTAGATAAGCACAGGAATTCACGACTTAGAATCTGTTAACGATTAACCAACAGTCATTCAGAGTATATGAGAATAATTTTCAGCTGCGGCTAAAATAGGTTGAGAGCTTGTTTCTTGCTGTCTTCCAGAGTTATATTATGGACTCAGAATTTTAAAGAGTCCAAAAATTTTTTGTTCAAGTTTTATATTTTCCAAACGTAATGCATCGCCTTAAAGCACACACACACACACACACACACACAAAATTTGATGGAAACCGCAGATTGTGGCCAAGATTTTGGACGCAGTTTACATAAGCAGTCCACAACTACAGCTAGTTAAGCACAGCTGACAAGTTCAGTACCTGAGAAGTTTGGTTACCGGAGTGGCAGCGTCGGCCAAATTGAGATTACACGCTACCTAGGAGTGCTATAAAGACGCTATTGAAATTATAAAGAAGCGTTTCGGAGATCAACAGATGATTTTGCAGGACCATTTGCAAGGCTCGCTGTATCTAAAGCCGGGGTCATCGTCGGCAGACGTCCGCCAACTGAGGAAACTTTACGACAAAGTACAGGCTCATATTCGAAGCCTTGAGGCGCTTGGCACAAACTCCACAACCTATTGCTTCATGCTCCGGAAAATCTTACTAAGAGTTCTACTAACTTAGATGGTACTGCGTTTCCGCAAAATGCATAAGACATCATTACTGACTGCATCCTCTTCGAATACGCAAGACAATTCAAACCGTGTAACGGTTCCAGAAGATAACGATCTTTGAATGCTTCTGGAATTCTTCGACCTTCAACTCGCTTGTCGGGGAGATGTAATGTAAGAGAACTTGTTGTTGGGTTAGTTGGCACATTTTTAAAAGTTAATTCGAGCGTGAACACACGACACCATCACTCACACACGCACACGTGTTTACTGCCTGGGTGTGTGCGTGTGTGAGTGATCGTGCGGTGTATTCGCGCTCGTATTAACTTTTAGAAATGTCGGGGAGATGTTGCTGAACAAGAAACAACAAAAATTCGTCCCGCAACAAATAAAGGAGGAATAAAACCCAGTCATCCACGTGGCGTTTCACGACAGCTGCTCTACAAAGCTCAACAAAAGTGCACAACAGTGCCTGATCTGCTGGTCTGAAAAGCATTCTGCCGAAGTCTGTGATACAAAATATATCAACTTCTCGATGAAAAAGAAGATGCTCATCAAAGCGGGACGATGCTTTCCTTGCCTAAAGCAGGGTCATATGGCAAAATATTCCAGAAGCCAGTTAAAATGTGGCAAACGCAAGAAAAGGCACGCAACATCTGTTTGCGCATATGACGACATCAAAAACGACAAGAAGGTGATATCTTCATCGGTCAACCTAGTGCACAAGCAGGCAAGATCAGTCGTAATGCTGCAGAGTCCGACAGCCACCGTATCATGGGCGCCAACTCATCCGGTCGCTACCGAGGCCTTTTCCGTGGCGGAACTCGGCGCAGCTTCATTACTACTAAAGCTTATAGAAAACTTTGTTGCGAACTAGTAGAAGAGAAAACATTGACCGTCTGTGTGTTTGGGGGCGATAACACAAGAAAAACCATGGATAACGTACGTGTATCGATTGTCCTACGAACCAGAAGTTTGCGATTTCAATAGAGGGGCTGGTGGTGGACACCATATGCACTGAATGAATTACGGTATCAGATAAAAACATTTTCAGAGAAATTAACAAGATGCGCTTAGATATGCGAGCTCTCTTCACAAGAAGCAGAATAGAAACAGATTGTGGTCCTTATTGGATCAGACTATTATAGGGATCTAGTAACGGGTACCGTAAAGCCTGTGTACGGAAAGTTGAAAGCTGTCAGACCAAACTGGGATGGACTGTACAAGGACCATTGTCTATTGCAGCCGATGTTATACAGTGTGCCAGTATTGCAGTCCTACAATCCACAGTGACTGAGCAAGACAGCTCGAAACTTTTGACTCGTTTCTGGGATCTAGAAAGCATCGGTATCAAGGCCGATTACAAAGGAACAACGGCCGCCGATATGGTGCTGGCAAATTCTTAGAACAACAATAATAAAAAAGACAATCAATATGAAGTGGCGCTATTGTAGAAGGAAATGAAAGATCTGGGTGAAAACTACGCAGTTCTTCTCAAACGTGTACACTTTTTGATGAAAAATCTAAAGAAGGGCAGTGAGCTCTTAGAGCGGTACGATGCGACTACTTGAATGTACTTCGAAGCAGCGTTTGCTAAAAAAGTACCTACAAAAGAGGACCAACCACTTGGACTGCGGTATTATATGCCACACCGAGCCGTCATACATGATGACCGATATACTACGAAGGTACGCATCTTGTTTGACGCTTCGCCTCTTGAATCTGGGATGAAGTTCCTAAATGACAATCTAGAAGCCCGTCCAATTCTAAATCCCAGCGTAGTGACGCTAATGATTTGTTTCCGACGCTACGAAATAGCGACGAATGCTGATATTGAGGATGCATTCCTACAAATTAGTCTGCGAGAACCCGACGGAGCTGCGATTTGCTTCTTGTGGTACAGGACTTCACCTCAAGTAGACAGCCAACTGCCGGAAATAGAAGTTTGGAGAATGACTAGAGTGCCCTTTGGAGCTACCTAAAGTCCTTTCATAATGAGTGCTAACTTGAAGCACCACTTCAGGTCCGAAGAAAATCACTACCTTACGACATCCCGGCTAATACAAGACTTCATATATATGAATGATCTTCTCATTGGCGCTGACACTATTGAACAAGCTATTCAAATGCATCAAAAGATAATTGAAATCTTCAAAGATGCTTTGAGGAACATTTGTAATTGGGCCAGCAACGACCCATTGTATCTGCCATCTTTGAACAAGGAATCACTTCTTCCGAAATATCAATTTGCTCACCCTCAGAACCCCTGAAAGTCTTGGAACGTTCCTGGAACAAGCAGACGGATACCTTTTTGTTTAGGCCCCGTGATATCCTACAGTATATGGAGAAGCATTAAATTACCAAACGCTTAGTGCTACGACTCAGGAGCCTCACAGGATTCAGCACTTTCAAACGATTCAGCAGCCTCACAATATTTTAAGATTATTAGCTTCGGTTCGCCGTTATATAAAAAAGCTGAAGAGGAAAAATGATCGGTTTGAGGAGCTGTCTGCTGAAAAATTTAACAGGCGTAGTGCTACTTGATTCGCGTAGAACAGAGAGCTCACTTTGGTAGCGAAGGCAACTGCGTCGGACACAATAATCTGATTCTTTCCCAAAGTCCAGTTGGAAAATTAAGATTGTTCTTCAACAACAATGGGCTGCTTCGAGTTCACGGAAAAGCTCAGATGATGGACGGCTCGTACAGTTCTCGCCATCCTATCCTCCAACCAAAATGCTCTTTCCTCAGTACTTTATTATTGAATTATGCTCACGAAAAAGACTTTCATGAAGGAGTACGAGACACACTGACTCGAATCAGAGAACGATATTGAATTCTACGATAACGACAGCTGGTGAAGAAAGCAATACGACGGTGTGTCGCCTGCCAACGCCTTCAGCCTAAGCCAGCTGAGTAAGTTTCACCTTATCAGCCCCAGGATCGTTGTAATCGAACGCAACCATTTTGGTGAGTGCAGTGGATTTTGTGGGTCCACTATTCATCAAAGGGCATCATCACGAGCGATCTTACATCAGTCTTTTTACTTGTCCTGTAACAAGAACTTTTCACTTGGAACTTGTGTAAGATTTGACGACGGCGAATTTCCTTTGCATACTTCGCAGATTTGTATTACGCCGAGGCCTCTGTCATACAACTTACAGCGACAATGCCCAAACCTTCGTCAAAACGTCCAAAAATCTACAGAAGCTCTGGCGAACAGTTAGGCCCCTGATATACTCGCATTTTTCTCTTCTTCGAAGATTCAGTGGAAATTCCTTTTTTTCCAAGTTCTCTTTCGTGGGTCGGATTTCACTAAAACCTCGTACGTTTTGTGAAGACCTGCTTGAAGAAGATGCTTGGTTGACGTCTTGTCAATCAGACACAGTTGGTTACATTACTAACGGATGTTGTAGCCATAACAAATTTTCGACCTTTAACATATGCGTTTAATGACGTGGATGAACCGTACCCCTTATCTAAAGGAGATTTTCTCATTGAAAGAAGACTGACAACGCTACCGCCTTAAGACCTCAGTATAAACACTGAGTCGACTAACGATTAACTGAAGAAGCTTTGGAGGAAGAGAGAAGAGGGCTTGCTGAATTTCTGGTCTCGTTGGTTAGAGGAGTACCTCAAGGAACTCACGAACCAAGCAAACCAAGCAAAAAGAAATCACATATTGAAAAAAGGCAGTGTATTTCTACTCGCAGAAAAACGGCGTCCAAGCCAACCGTGGAGCTTGGTTCGCATAGAACTGATCGGTGGACGGGATAACGCCATCAGAACTTGCCCTGTATTCTTGCCCAACGGCACTGTGGGGAAGCGTTATGTGCGGCTGCTGTAAGCACTGGAAGCCACTTAGCGCCATCTGTCAGTGCAGGAGACTGTTGTGACATTCTTCATCCCTCGCAGCAGAAGAGCACCCATCATCATTATTGAGCCCCCTCACGAGCTGAAGCGTGGCCTCGTGGCAGTACCAGCTTACCATTTTCTTTTTCTTCCTTATTCAGTTCCTTTAAATGATTTCACTTTGCAACACGTTTTTTGCTCGATGTGAGCCGCGCCGCAGCAGTAAGGATCAGAGGTCCAACAGGGGTGTTTAGTTTCCTGAGCGAGTGAACACAACCCCAATAATAGCCTGTTTCAAATACTGTGAGATATCTTTGGGCTGTGGGGCAATGATAAAAGGAACAAGAAAAGAAAACAGGCGACTGCCCACTATGTAAAGGTATCTTTTTCATCTAAAGCTGCTTCACTACACTGGAGCACAAAGCTGACAGTCATGCAGTTTGCACTCATTCAATTTTAACCCGTTGAGTGAAAGCAGCGCCTTCAAAGTCATTCAGGAAATATTAACCTCAAATCGCATACTGCATTAAAATCACAATGTCAACAGGGTCCTTGAAAGCGTACGTAGAAGATTCGGCGACAAGATTATTGGGGCATACCGGGGGAGGAGGGTTACAACCCCCTGACCCCCCCCCCCCCCGTCTTTGGCACTGCCAATGATCTGTTCCATCACAGTTAGAGACTGTCACACAAAGTCGGCTTGCTGCCTTTTGGCAACAAAAAATGACAGCATAACGACGAAGTGAATGATGGAGAGTGGGGCAAAGCATTCGTCCGTCCATTCGTTCTTGCTTCCGTCCACCCATGTGTCCGTCTGTGTGAGCGTCCATGCGTCCATCTGCCCATCCTTGCATGCGTCTGTTCGTGCATCCGCCCCTGCGTTCGTCCATGCATCCACCCCTGCGTCCATTCATGCGTCCATCCATGCATCTGTCAGTGTGCCCATTGGTCCATCTATTCAACACTCCAAGTATCACAATCTCGCATCTTTTCATCATATATTCCCCATATGGAAGCACCACCATCCAGCGGACATTCCAAGGACTAAACGAGAGGTGGCTCGCGCACACTTCTTTACGGCTTGCGCTTCGGGTCTACTTCTCACCTTCAACCACCTCGAGTTCATGGTATATACTAGTTCACTGTATTCATGGCACTGCGGCCCAACGCCCGATAAACCTTTCTAAAACCAAGGAGGTTACGCCCAGCGAATATAACGTAGCAACCTTTTCCTATCAGATAGTGCTCAATGTACATGCCAATGGCTGCTAATGGGAAATGAGGGACAGGAGCATTCGGCTTTTACTTTCTTACGGCTTGCGCTTCGTATCTACTTCCCACCTTTAACCACCTCGAGTTCATGGTATATACTGGTTCATTGTATCCATGGCACTGCGGCTCAACGCTCGCTAAACCTTTCTAAAACTAAGGAGGTTACACCAACCGAGTATAACGTAGCAACACTTTCCTGTCAGATAGTGCTTAATGTACATGCCAATGGCTGCTAATGGGGATCGCAGCGTGCGCGTTAACTAAAAGCCGAATGCTCCTGCCTTTCATTCCCCCTTAGCAGCCATTGGCATGTACATTGAGCTTTATCTTTTATTGTTCAACAATGCACAGAAGAAATCCCTCACTGGCACCTCCTTGGAGGTCACAATGTTATACTTGTTACACACTACAACGGCTACGAGGGACGAACGGGTGGCGCTATAAAGAACTTCGCCCCTAAAACACGAAGAACGACACACTGCATGCGATCAATCGATGGGTGAGCAAGCCGGCGCAATCGTCCACGCGGCCACGCTCTTGCTTTCAAATAATGATAGGGAACGAGAGTAGAGGTGCCATATAGCATCAAAAACCTCAAACGCTTCTTTCAGCACACAGTTAATTGCGCAGAGTGTGAGTGAGAGTGATCGATGTTCAGATGTGTCAGAGACACACGCTTTCAACGCAGAATATTGCATTAACCACAATTGCATCTTCACTAAAGGCGGATTCACGCGAGAAAATCGCAGCGGACAGTGCATCACGTGACGTTTGCGTCATCGAAACTTTTCGTCCTTGCTTCATCCACTCCGCTGGCGGTGCGGATGGAAATGCGTCCCCGCTAGTTATATCCGTCCGTTTGACGGTCATCTGCCCTCGATCGAGAAGAGTCAGCGTCAAATCTGTTAACGTTGGTAGGTTGGCTGCCGGCTTACAAGCCACTTGTTTTAGTACTGTGGTAACGACCGCTTGTGTTTCGTGTGACACTGGAGGAGGCGAGTGGTTTTTGTCACATAAGCACGCTTCATAAGCATAGGAGTCGAGAGTATGCACGACGATTCCGCAAGCGTAGCTCCAGCTGTTTGCATGCGATGTCTCCGCCGCTGCGCCGGATTAAACTAATTTCGTGACTATTCAGTTCGCGGAGCAGCGGGGTTTCGCTATCGCATATAAATCTAGCTTACAAGTAGTTGATATAAATGTCACACACTTTCCGCTTGTTTATAATTTGTGAACACGCTTGTTTATGGTTTATACTACGGTCAAAGTATGTGGGTCATGAAATTTGTAACGAAAAGCCTCGAAAACCTATTGCCAAAGGCTAGAGATACTTAATCATAAAAGTTGCGGAACTCCCCATAGATTTCATGTATTAAAATCCGGACACGGACACCTCACTGGCCTCCCTGTTGGGAGTGAGCATATTGTTACACTACGTCTTGTTCTGCACGCCCGCTATTAAACGCATTGTTTGTGTTTTGAGTTTTTGCTCCCAAGTGGTGCACACATCAGCTAACTCTCCCAAGAAATTGGGCCAACAGCGTCTCCGGATTTTGGAACATAGTTTCGCAACTGCTATAATTGAATATCTCTGCCCACAGGCATCAACGCCCACCAACGATTGAAGCGCAGCCAAGTGAGGAGGGGAAATAAAACTATAAACTAAATTATTGTTTTTTTTTCAGATAGTTGTAATTTTACATATGTCAACTTTATGGCTTATCTGACTTCTGCTAAAATGATTGATTGGCCTAATTTTTGGTTGATTGCCATGAATAAGAGAAGGGGGCTACCCAGGCAATCTGCTATCAGAGCTCCTGTGTAGTTCAACGCATTTCCGGGTCAACGTGGCATCGCTAAATTTTGCGTAGTTGTTTCGTGCATACGTTCCGTAGTGTATTTATTTGCTTATCTACTGTTTACTGCTGTGACATTTCAGAGCTGAATTAGTGCACAGAATGTGTTGATAACCACTTCTGTGACGGCCGACTGCATTCGCTGGCGCACGGCCGGCGTGCCCTCGCCTTTGGTGACGGTGAATGCGACACGCTAAGCAACGAGGTGCGGTACTCTGCGGTTGTCAAACCAATGTTTTCAAAGCTGATGTTTCGCTGTAGTGGTTTTCGACAATTGGGCAACGTGAGTTTTCGAAGTATTATGCTATTGTACTCCTGAACAATTGTCTCACAATTGCATCTTCGAAGTTTCTTGTGCGTATTGCGAGTATGTCAATTGGCTGATAAAACAACATTGCTTCCTCAATTTTTCTTGCCGGTCTTTCTTTTCTCTCGCGCACGCAATGAGAGACGCATAAGCCGCAATAAAATCACGTATTTTTACGGCGCGTAAAAGGGCATCAATTAGAAAAACTGCCTATTTCGCGCCATATAGGGCGAATTCACAACGTTGCTACTGCTTCAGGTGTTGATGTCATATTTTACGTTTGATTTTGTTAGCTGCTAGCTGTCCCCTCCACACGAGGTTGGCGATGATGGCAACAAGCATCTCGATAAAGAATTTGCAAAACAGTCTATCAAAACCAGTTGGCTTTAATGAATGCGAGCCAATATGGGGGAGATTGAAATCACCCGCCAATACCTGTACACCTTTGTGTAGCCTGTTCTGTACCACGTAATCTCTCACGACGAGAAACTATTTAGTATTAATATGTAAAGGAGGTGGTAAATTGGGCCCGACACAACATTTAAAGATCCAACTATGACTTTACATCATAGTGACTTAGTACACGAAAGGTGAGGCAGAGTGAATAAATCAATGAGTTTCTTCACAAGAACACTACACCACCCCCCCACCACCAATTATGCCTTTCTGAGTACACACGTGCTTAGGCAAAAATTTGCTATTATTGTGCCATGTAACCATGTTTTCGTCAGTCATATCACAGAAGGAATGTGCGATATAACTAAGCAGTTGAAGTCTACGACTTTATTGACCAGACATTCCGCGTTAACGTTGAAAAAAAAGTGAGGCGCTTTTGAGGAAGCAGTGAGACAATGCATCGCAAGCCGTAGGATTTCAGAACACAGTATACGCTTCATCCCATTTGTAATGTTTCTTATTGATAACAACAATACCAAGCGAGCGGAGCGGACTTCGCACAGTTTCTTCAGTCAGTCGAATGCTGCCCAAAAGTTTTGTGCAGGAGGCAGACACGAGCCGACTTGATTGATTGATATGTGGGGTTTAACACCCCAAAACCACCATACGATTATGGGAGACGCCGTAGTGGAGGGCTCCGGAAATTTCGACCACCTGGGGTTCTCTAACGTGCACCCAAATCTGAGCCCACGGGCCTACATCAATTTCGCCTCCATCGGAAATGCAGCCGCCGCAGCCGGGATTTCTTCCCGTGACCTGCGGGTCAGCAGCCGAGTGCCTTAGCCACTAGACCACCACGGTAAGGCCAGATGCGAGCCGAGAAATTATATAGTTTATTGATGTGTTAGTGTCAATGAGTGCAAGAATTTTTTATGTCTAGTTTAGGCATGTAGTAAAGCAATTTTATTATAGTAGGACGTCCTTTCTTCTGTCTTTGAGTGCGGTTTATGTGGCAGTCCTCTATGGCGTCGCAATCAACACCCAGTTCATCTGACTGTAGGCAAGTGACAAAGTGAGGTCCGGGGGTTCCGCGTGGTGGTTCAATCAGGACATGAATAACCGTGTTACTCCGTCTTGATTTGTTCTCCGAGTCATCAGCTTTGATGCCTAGTTTCTCCATTTTGCTTTTATGGCTCATTAGGTCCACTCGAGGTCAAGGAGGCGCTGGTTTTTTTTCTTGCTTGAAGCAAGCAACTCTCTTTATGTCAAGTGGTCGTTGAACGAAGATACCTCGGCAATTAGGGGCGCTATATCGACGATGTTGATCCTGCCCAACTGCTTTGTTAACAGTTTTTTGGTGTTTCGTCGAGGGATCAACTCACCCGCTAGAAAGAGCAATTTTCTCAAAGAGCGCAAAAAGCAAAACAGCAAAAATAGAGAACGAGCAGGGTCCAGCAATCAAACAGGAATGTTGTTTAACATTTGTTTTAATACTGTGCAACATTTCATGGTATATTAGCTTTAGGTAATATTAAACTAGGTTGTAAAGTTCCTTTTTGTGGATGGGATTACTGAAGTAACAGCCGTATTTCGTCTGTACAGCTATTGTATCAAAGTATTACAAATTAATCAGAAGCATTGCACAATGACTTCCTTGAGCTTCTCCCAGGTTTTTCGACAGTTTTGCATTTTGTTGCCAATCAATTAATCAATCGATCAGTCACTCAATCACTCAAATATTACAGAGAGAAACAAAGAAATCCCGAGAAAAAAAACTGGCCGACCCCACGTACCGTGGGAATCGATGACATGCGAAGCAGGAATGAGAAATGTTGCTATGCCACTTTAAAATCAGCCGAATGTTACGAGGGGGAGGTAAACGGTGCTGTACATAACTTCTGTGTCATGTTCGGATGTGTCGTTTACCTTCGTCATCTATTCACGTCACGCGATACCAAATTTAATATACGTGGAGCTAGCGAAACGACCGCTAGAACGCTATGAGCGTGGTATGTTATCATGTTCTTACATGACACGCGGATCAGGATTATCATGTTTGCACCAGTCATATATTTTGTCATCCATTGACGTCACGCAACACCAAATTTGGTATTTAAGGAGCTAGCAAAACGGCTGCGAGCGCATCATGAAGGGCCCAACATACTCCAAAGTAGCGTTGACGCGCGCGCACCCTGCGCACAGCGACGCTATGTTGTCAAGGCGCAAGCACAGTCGGACGCCAGGCGCGACCAGCGTCCATCGGCGCGGCCCGATAGCAACCAGTGCGAAAAGCGAAATGATGCATTTCGCACCGATGCCTGCAGGTAACATTACTTTATGCCGATGCGTTACCCAGACTACACTGCGTTTCTGATGTTGTAGGCCCGTTGATTGATTGATTGATTTGTGGGGTTTAACGTCCCAAAACCACCATATGATTATGAGAGACGCCGTAGTGGAGGGCTCCGAAAATTTCGACCTCCTGGGTTCTTTAGCGTGCGGCCAAATCTGCGCACACGGGCCTACAACATTTCCGCCTCCATTGGAAATGCAGCCGCCGCAGCCGGGAATCAAACCCGCGACCTGCGGGTCAGCAGCCGAGTACCTTAGCCACTAGACCACTGCGGCGGGGCTGTTGTAGGCCCGTGTGCTCAGATTTGGGTGCACGTTGAAGAACCCCAGGTGGTCTAAATTTCCGGAGCGCTCCACTACGGCGTCTCTCATACTCATATGGTGGTTTTGGGACGTTGAACCCTACATTTAAATCAATCAGACATGACTGCGTCTCCCTTTCTTTTTGACGGAGGGATGCCGGAAGCGCTGAAACGCGCATGCGTCAATGCAACGCAGCGCGGTGCGCCTGTGAGTATATAGAGAGTTTTAGTACTGCGGAATGGTGCTACGTACGCATCACGCAAGCGCCTTGCGTTACGTGACGTCGTTTGCCACTAATCGGCTTTTAGTACGCCGTAGTACCTGCGTACGTAATGAGCGTGAAGCGGGTTGCGCAATCTGGTGTATCAAAATAAAAGCACGTGTTGTTGACAGCCAATGTGAGCCAATCCGAATGTTATAGCCAGATTATGGTCATATTTTAAGCCACAGAGCAAGTCATTGCTTGCCTTCGATGCCGCCATTTTGCAAAACGAAGTCTCGCGCTGTCGCGAACTTGTTCGAGAGCGGCGCCATCACCTCCTACGTACGCACGCACGCATCTCATGCGTGCGTACCTAGCGGCTGCGTACGTAATGCGATACCTGTGCGTTCCGGTCCGCGCATGCGCACTACGCAGAACGTGGCGTCCTTACGTACGCAACGCCGCCACGTACGCAGCGTACGCAGTACTAAAACTCTCTAATGGCAGGACCGGTGGCTGGCGTGGCAACGCCGGCGTGACGCGACAAAATGAACACCGGCAAGCACGCGCACCACGTCACGTCGAAATGTATTGGCACCTTGACTGTGGCATGTAGTCTTGTTCTCACATGACATGCATCTCATGATTATTACGTTTGCACCAGTCACACACCTTCGTCAACCCTTGGTATAACGTAATACCAAAATTCGGCAGATGTGAAACTTGCGCAACGGCCGTGAGCGCATCATGAGTGCGGCATGTAGTCATGTTACATGACACGCATGTCATGATTATCATGTTTGGATGTGTCATTTACGTATATGGTCTGTTCGCGTCGCGTAATACTGAGTTTGGTACATGTGAAGATAGCGAAATGGTCGCGAGCGCATCATGAGCGTAGCATGTAGTCATGTTGGTACATGACACGCATCTCATCTTTATCATGTTTGCACCAGCATCACACCTTCGTCATCCATTCACGTCTCGTAATACAAAATTTGGTATAAGTGAAGCTAGCAAAACAGCCGCCAGCGCATCCTGAGTGTGGCATGTAGTCGTGTTGTTACATGACATGCATCTCTTGATTATTATACGCCCCGCCGCGGTGGTCTAGTGGCTAAAGTACTCGGCTGCTGACCCGCAGGTCGCGGGCTCAAATCCCGGTTGCGGCGGCTGCATTTCCGATGGAGGCAGAAATGTTGTAGGCCCATGTGCTCAGATTTGGGTGCACGTTCAAGTACCCCAGGTGATTGAAATTTCCAGAGACATCTACTAGGGCGTCTCTCATAATAATATGGTGGTTATGGGACATTAAACCTCACATATCTATCAATCCATCTCTTGATTATGAAGTTTGCACTAGTCACATATTTTCATCATCCGGACACGTACCGTAATACCAAATTTGGTATATGTGACGCTAGCTAAACGGCCGCGAGAGCATTATGAGCATGGCAAGTAATCATGTTGTTAGATGACACGCATGCCATGATTTTCATGTTAGGGTCTTTCGCTTGTGTTCGCCATGCAATCATGTCATACCGTTCCGGTTTTGCAACATGCCATTTGAACGAAACCACCGTAAGAGCTGCAGGGCCATCAAATGTAAATCATGACATTTATGACAAAAATCTCATGATTTTCATGTTATAAGTAGACAAATATGTTCTACATACAGTCAAATTACGCCATACCATGTTTGGTATTGATACCATTATCGAAACGGCCAAGAGAGCAAAGAGTTGTAGGTGGCTAGATAGATAGATAGATAGATAGATAGATAGATAGATAGATAGATAGATAGATAGATAGATAGATAGATAGATAGATAGATAGATAGATAGATAGATAGATGGATAGATAGATAGATACGCTCAAAGTCGCCGAAGTTCGCTAGGAAATGCTTCGCAATTAAAAATGCAGACTCCCTTGTTTTGTTTTTTTACTGCACGAACGCACACAGCTGTAGAAAAAACAAGCTTCCCCGACAACCGCAGCATTCTGAGATGGAAACAAACAAACTGAAACAAGCTTAGCACGGAGTCCCTTGTATAGCGTGTCCTTATTGTCACTGCTCGTTACTTTTTCATCGTGCTTGTAGAAAAACTATCGATGAACTCGAGTATGTGCGGCTTCCATTTTTCAAGCATTGGTCCCACAAATTGGTCATAAAATGTTTCTGGTGGTTTCACCTGTATAAAAAGAAAGATTGCGACAAAATCAATAAGTATGTAGAACACACTAGCAGGAACACCACAAGTTTTATGAAGTATTCAGAAAACACCCAACACGCGCGCTGTTTTCGGACAGAGTTATGCGATCGCGACAGTAGTCGTTTGAGTGGAAAATTAAGGACATGACGCTGATTTATACTCTCTATTGCGCGGTGTTTCTCTGCCTAACGCAGCGGCTTCGCAATAAAGGCCCGCGTGTGTTTCACACTCGCCTACTGTAATTAACGAGTAAGTGCCCACGGCTGTAAAACAACATAATTTGTTCTAGAAACTACTGACCACAGAAGACACAGTGATAGGGCCTGGAGCGTGTTGCTCTAAAGCGTGGTTGGAAACTATGGTGAGTGTCCACAAAAAAAGAAAAAGAAGAAAGCGATGATAAAAAGTGTGCTACTTCTTAATCTCTCTCACTTATGCAGATGCTGGACATTGCGCTGGCGAAGGCTGTCGACGAATGATGAAAAAAGTAGAGATAGAGCTCTGCCAATTTTACAACTTGTTTCGGGGTTGCATTTTATAATATAGGCAATCAAGTAAACTGCTTCGCTTGCTAGATATTGTTCTTCAGTCTCAAACTCAAACTGACATGATACCTGGAGCAGCACCTCAATTTGAAATTAGTTTATTAAAGTTTCTCCCCCCCCCCTCCCCAGTTGTGGCGGGGCGCGTATTTGGAATTGCTGTTCACGCATCGCACGAAAGAGGGAAAAGAAAGAGTGCGAGAAAAACTCCAGCGCGAGCATCAGGACTGCTCGCGTGTTATTGGTTCTTCTCTGTAGAGGACGTGCACGTATAGAGGAGACCCACGCCGAGGTAGGCGCTGCGGTGCGTGGCGCTGTCAGTCAATGTGGGGAGAAAACTGGTTACTTGAGTGTTGGCCTCTCCGCTGTCCCATTCAACCTGCTTGAAAACGCGTTGCTTTGCTCACACGGTGCACGCGTTCTGCACGTGCTTTTGAGAGTCTCGCGTCGCGCGCGGTTATGCTGTCCGCATTTAATAGGATGCCGCAATCGAAGATTTTTTTTCGTGGCAGCAATTTGGTAAAAGGGCAGCGAAGCAAGTTGTAGCAGACGACGCCGGCCTCGTCAGAGCGAAGTGCGTTTCGCAAGCAAAAGACAACGCTGTTTACGACGTTAGAGGTGAATAAAACTTTCTGTACGTTCATAATTATATACCTGCTTTATTTGGTTTACTGTGTGTACTATGCACTATGTTTGTTACTGGATGCATAGTTAAGGCCGCTTCTCGTGCTTTAGGTTAAGCGGTTCTTGCGCTTTGACTGCTATTAGTTAAGATACCTTAATTTACTAGCACCGACCCAAGTTATCGTGCGGTATATTCACAGCACTTCAAAAATAAATGGTCTATTTGAGACTTATTTCTGACCCACAACGAAAATTGACATCTATCTCACGTGTCTTTCCTTGCATTATCACCGTTCTCATCTAGGGTACTTTGAGTTCACGAACAGCGTGCGTACCATCATGATGAGCGCCCAGCTCTCAGAGAAACTTTTTTGTGTGTGTCTAATCTGCAGGGAAATAGCGCATTGCTATAAAGGCATTTTATCTTGGTCACGTATCAAAAATGCACCGTGTTGTTCGGGCTGCCCCTGCACACTCAGTAACAACTAGTTCACTGTATTTGCCAACGGACGTGCAACAACGGCTAATGCATTTTTTTTTTTTTTCATTTTTTTCATAGTTGTCCAAGCTTTTGGCAACCACACACTTCCGTCGGCGCTGCGTAGATTTAAAACTATATAACAACACATTACCAATAGCACATGTGCACACAGCTTCAACTACTACGTCCCCACAATATCGAATACTAGTAGCAGCATAAAATATTTCTTCGCTATTTTTGAACAGTGCTCTAAAGACGGGCGTTGAAATTTTATACTTTTAAGATGGGGACGTGCATCTCCCAGTAACTCGATAGATTAGAGGAACGGTGACGCAGGAATCAACACCCGTAATTTTGAATGCATTGTGCGCGTGCTAATTTTTATGAGAAAAATTGTTTACATACTTTTTTCGGCGCACTGCTTTAATCCATTTCTGTCGTCTGCTTGTTTCGTACCATCGGTTTGGGAATCGGTAGAATTTCACTGGTGGAGTCGACCTCTCCGTGTTTGCATGGTTATTGTGACAATTGACGACGCAGCAATGTCACCCCCTTTTCTGTTGGGGTGACATCGCGGAACGAGGGACGTTTCACGTGCAGCGCGTGCTTCGCAAATGCGTGGAAGCCAAAGGGAGCGAAAGGGTCGGAAGACTCTACTGTTGTGCGCTTTTTCTGGCAGGGGAAAGGCGAGCGCTGGCGTCGCCGGGCAAACTTGAGCGGGTCTCCACGCACGCACGCGCCCGCGATGGAATGTGCGAACTTTTTCCGGCTGTTGCATCGTAGAGAAGCACCCACAACCTGCCGCCGCACTCTTTCGCTACCTTTCCCTTCTGCGGCAGCATGGGCTAGTTGGTATGGCATGACGATAGTTATAGCGCGAGAACAAAACGATGACATAGAGACAAGAAGAAGACGTCTCCTTCCTGTCTTTGTGTCGTCGTTTTGTTCTCGCGCTATAACTATCATCTTCCCTTCTGCCTTTCTGCATCCCTCTTTCCCTCTCCCTGTAAGAGCTGCGCCGAACCATGCTACCCGCAAGACGATAGTTATAGCGCGAGAACAAAACGACGACACAGAGACAAGAAGGACACAAAAGACACGAGCGCGTCCTTCTTGTCTCTGTGTCGTCGTTTTGTTCTCGCGCTATAACTATCGTCACGCCATACCAACTAGCCCAAGCTGCTACACTACTAAGTTACCTGCACGAGTTGTAGAAGAGTGACTTTTTTGTTTTGTTTAATTCAATCAACCACTACATCATACGTGCTACTTCTGGCATGGTCGACGCTCATGTGCGAATTAAAGTTATAAATTACCATCTAACGTTCAATCACATGCATCGCACTTCTGTCACACACCATACCAGTTGCAACTGCCCTTGCAGAAACGCGATTCCGACTGTAATGGCAGACGCCCAGACATTCACATCTGAATTAGACGCCTACACATCAAACGTGAAGCGTGTTTCAGTCAACGACGCAGTTCCGAATGACACGGTAGCCGCGCCCACATTTATGTGCGAAATAGACGCCAGTTTGACCGGCCCATCTGACGTGAAGTGCCTCCTCGTCGACCTCTGCATGCACGAATGCGCACGAGTGCCTCGCCAGCTACAGCAAGGCAGCTAATACGACGATCCAGGTCGTGTTAATGGAATTGCTGCTGTATGTGCTCAAGGCGTCGCGGAGGCACTTCCTGTTGACAGTCGGAACCTCTTCGCTCAATGAAACCATCACCATGCTATCGCCATCATATCAAAATTCACTCGCTCGCGCTCTCGCCGCACGGTAGCGATCCATCCAAGACACCGAAGGGGCGAGGGTGCTTCGGCACGGTGCGAGTGGTTCTTAAGATAGAGAAAGGAAGAGAAAAGTGAGTCCCGTTATTGTCTGCTTCAGGAGCGACACCGCCACAGAGCTCACAAGGGATGGGGGTGAGGAGGGATAAAAAGGGTAGAAGTAAAGGTATAGAAAAGAGGAAGAAGAAGCAACAACAAACTGAGGGGATAGGAGAGGCAGGAAAGATGGAAGCACGGTCACTGGAGTCCGAGGACAGGGTACACTTGTGAGATATGTTGTCGGCATCTGTAGATGGCGTATAGCAGGTCCAGTAGGTCAGAGCTGCACTGTCGTCGAAGACCGTCGGCGACAGGAGGGGACGTAGGGCCAGCCCAGTCGGCCAGGGCTACGATGACGCCGAAGGTCGCGAGCGCGCAGAGCGCGCGGGCGCACAACCTGTCGGCACGGAATCCAGCGAGCGAGAGGGAGCGACCTTCGGCACGGTGGAACAGCCGTAAACACTTCTCTGCGTTTCCGCGATCCCGCGACGACTACAGTGACGGCTTGTCTTCGGGAGATAGGTGGCTGAGCGAAAATTCGCCCCATGGGTTTGCTTCAAACGACCATGAAGCGGGCAATATTGGGGGAGTTAAGAATGCCCTCTCCGACGCTTCCGCGGCGTCTGAATAGGCAGCTCGAGCACCCGAATGAAGTCTTTTCTTTGCTACCTTATTGTGTAACCCAGACTCCGTCTCTCGTTACCACGGATTATGGCAGGGGCTGCGCCGCTTAGCCGGAGAGGGTCTATGGCAGAGTGGGGACCATCACGTCACCTCCAAAGACGAACCAATAGCGCGCGAGCCATCCTGAGGCCGGCACAAGTGTCCTCCTCGCACTCTTTCTTTTCCCTCTTTCTTGCGATGCGAGGCCAGCAATTCCAAATGGGCCGGCGGGGCACCATAGAGAGTTCCATCTATGTTCTTATGAAATTTTTATTTCATAACGGCCTCGCGTCTTCTTAACTAATAATGCAAGCTGGTTCAATATGTTTATATGATATCAACCACAACGTGTTTCTGCAACACATTATGGTGACACAAATCCTGAGAAATGTCATGGCAAGTTACTTTACGCGGGCATATCGACAGTCAAATGAAAGTTTTTTTTTCATATACATCTTATGAAGGCTATCGTACATTATGAACCACAAGCAGCTAGCCAAGCTTTTTTATTTTTCTCATTGACGCTCGAGAAACCAATGACAAGAAAGGAACTTCTAGTGCATTACTGCTACAATTAAAAATATGTATATATATATCGTAAAAAATGGGACATGGAATGTATGCGTGACATGAAGCGTCTATTAATAGATTCGAGGAGCCAGCTAAGAACATTAGGGAAAGTGACCGGGCACATTTTCTAGCATACTGTAAAGACCTTCAGTGCTTTGTGTGCGCCGTGCTATGTGCAAGTCTTGGTTATGAAGTAAATAACCAGTAAATTAGAGAGAAAAAATTAAGCTGTGTATTAATTTTGTACTATAGAATGTACTCACAATACAGGCATAAGACGACTGTCCACCTGCTACTTCAGTAGTAGCTATATATTGTATAATATGACGTGTGCATTTAGGCAGATGGCCGATGAGTGCTATGATCTGTGAAGGCAGCGTACCTGAATCCAGACTAGGGTAATCAGCCGGACGCAATCGACCAGCTCCTTCAGAGGACCACGCCCCAGCTGGCCGGCCACGCCGTCGACGGCCAAGTAGGAAGCCACACCGACCCAGTACTTGAGGCAAACCGACTTCTGCTGCGCGTCTTTATCCTCCAGACTCTTGTACGTGTAGTACAGCGGAGCCATAAGCCCGAGTGCAAGAACAAAGCTTCTGCAGAAGCTCAATCGCATTTTCGCTTGCTTCCTTGCTTGATCCTCTCTTGTAGCTCTTACCCACTAGGGGAAATGCCCAGCGGTTAATGAAAATGAAAAAATTAGGGTTATTCAGGCTAGAGAATTACGATTACTTTGTTTTGACAAGATGGGATTATTTTCGTAAAATGTGGAGAAAAAAGTGACAGAAAAGAAATATTAGGATTTTTTTTACTCTTCTCTGGTACTACTTCAACTTTTCCGTAGCTCATACCCACTGCTATAAATATCTCGCTGATGAATGGAAAAACGAAAGTGAGAACACATGTACATGCACAAACACTTGTACACGTAGTGTTCCTCACGTAGTGTCAACAGCAGAGAGATGCCTCTAGAGCCGGTAATAGCTACATTTTCTCGATATACTAGTCGGGCAGAAATCGAAGCGTAGCCGCTAATATATAGGGACCAACCGCTATCTCTTAGTCGACTGCAGTGCCAAACATTATGGCATTTCAAACATAGCACATAGGGTGGTGTATCATGGCTGAGTCACTCCGACGTCAGCGGCAATTTCGTTAAAATCACGTGACCTGTTACGTCACCATTCTTGTATATATATACTTCGTTTCAACTACAAGAAACGTTGTTCAACACCCGACTGCAGGCCCGCTTACATGGTGGCAGCGGTGCCTAGCTGAAGTGGCCACGCCGCCAGCGATTTTGTCATCAACAATCTTGCCGATCTTGCCGCTGCCAAAGCCACTGGACACATCGGGCAACACCTGGCTTGCATGGAAAGCTTGGAAGAGTGAGTTCACGCTATTTTCCACTGCTACCCAGTTGACAAAACAAGCGAAAGAAGTGCAAGCAACCACGTTGCTAGCACGTTGGCGAAGCACGTTGGCACGTTGGCGAAGAGGCAAGGAAGGTACACAGCACCTTCACGTTTGAGGCTGAAGAGAACAAAAATAACGTAGACGTCTTAATTGCCAAGTTTGAAGAGTTCTACAAAACAGAAACGAACTTGACCTATCATAAATTTCTATTTGGGTCCAGGAACCAAAGGGAAGGCGAACCTTTCAATGAGTGGCTGACAGAGCTACGAATGTTAGCCACAAACTGTGAATTTGGGGTTATGGAAGACTGGATGCTGCGCAGTCGTATACTTCTGGGTATTCGTGACAAGAACTTTTAGCAGAAACTGATGGCGGAAAAGCCTTCGTACAAGAAGACTATCGATATCTGTCGGACGCAAGAGCAAGGGAAACAGCAGTTTCTTGAAATCAGTGAAGCCGCAGGAGGCAGCGCAGGACACGGCAGTTAACGCAGTCGCTAAGAAAGGGGATGCCTGCGGCAGCAGCGGCTATCGCGCACACCGCGGCGAAAGATGCCTCGCCACTGGTAGAACATGCAATAAGTGCGGAGGATTTAACCACTTTGCCCGAGCATGCAAATCGGCAACGCCTTCGCGAACCGTTCCTCACAAGAAGAAAGAACTACTGGAACTATGCCCAGAAGATGGCGATTTTTTTCTGCAAACATTAACTGTGAGCACGGTCAACACAGACCACTGGAGCGCGACGGTGGACATTGAAGGCCAACCAATGACTTGCAAATCAGACATGGGGGCTAATTTTTGCGTCATTTCAAAGAGGGACGTTGAAAAGCTACCGGATCTACCAGAGCAGGCTTGCCGGGTCGCGCTAGCAGCAGTTTTCTGCCGCAAGGCAACCGCCCAAGCAAAAGTGCACCTGCAGCTTTCAACCGATGAGAGGGTGGTCCACGAAACATTCTACATCATAGAGCAAAGTCTACCAGTGACTCTGAGTGCTTCAGCAGCCGAACGCCTTGAGTTTATCTGCCGGGTACAGCACATTGATGTCGATCAACTTTACCAGCCAGCCCAACCTTTCGCAGATATCTTCCCAGGACTGGGTGAGCTCAAGGACAACGAGTACGAAATAAAACTCAAGCCCGGGGCCGTGGGTGTCGTCGTACCAGCTGGAAGAGTTCCCGTGGCCCTGAAGGACAAGACTAGAGCGGAACTTCAGCGTATGGAGGATCGGGGCGTCATAAAAAAGTAACTGAGCCTACAGAATGGTCCAGCCATATGGTTACCGTTGTTAAAGGAGACAAAGTTTGAATTTTCCTGGATCCAACATCGCTCATTCAAGCCATACTCTGTGAAAACTATCCCATGCCAACGTTTGAGGATGTCGCTCCTAGGCTTGCCGGAGCAAGATTCTTTTCTACGCTTGATGCAGCGTCAGGGTTTTGGCAAATTCGGCTTAGCGAGTCGAGCTCCAAACTTTGCACCATGTGTGCTCCATACGGTCACTATCAGTTCCTTCGCATGCCGTTCGGAATAGCTACGGCCCCAGAAATATTCCAAGCAGCAATGCACCATGTTTTGGAAGGCTTGTCCTGTGCGGTGGTTGTGATGGATGACGTATTAGTATGAGGCAGAACTAAAGAAGAGTATGACTGCAGCTTAAAACTTGTGTTATCCCGGTGTCAACAGCACAACCTCCGACTTAACCCCAAGAAGAGTGCGTTTCTGCAGCCGGAGGTCCGGTATCTGAGACACATACTCACTACAGAAGGCCTACACCTTGATCCGGAGAGGGTACAAGACATACGTGTAATACCGGAATCAAAGAACAAGAAAGAACTGCAAGTATTTCTTGGTACGATGAATTTCGTGCAGTGATTCATTCCCAACATGTCAGAGGTAACCACTCCGCTTCGAACACTGTTGCGTAAAGACATTGCATGGGTTTGGATGGAGGTGCAGCAAAAGAGTTTTGAGACCTTGCGTCAATCCTTGACGAAAGCACCCGTTTTGGCTTTCTTCAGCCCTAAAAAGCCTTTCAGTCCCTTGGTTGACGCAAGCCAATGAGGAGTCGGCGCAGTACTCATGCAAAACGGCCGCCCCATCGCCTTTTCCTCCCGGTCGCTCACAGAAGCGCAAAAAACTATGCACAAATTGAGAAGGAAATGTTGGTGATAGTGCATGGTTGCACGAAGATCCGTGACTAAGTTTTGGTCTGGCAGAAGTGATTGTAGAGACCAACCACAGGCCTTTAGTACCAATACTTAACAAGCCGCTGCATCGGTGTCCCCTTCGCTTGCAACACATGAGGCTGACCTTGCAGCGCTATCCGATCAAACTGGTTTATAAGCCAGGCAAAAGTCTTTTTCTTGCTAATGCTTTGTCGCGTCTTCCGAGGACAGTGAGCATGTGCGAGGAAACTGCGCAGTTTCAAGTAAATGCGCTGGAATTTGTTTCAGCCTCGGAACCCCGTCTAAAAAGAATTCTTGTAGCAACCAACAACGTTACCGTTCTCTCTAAGCTGCGGGAATATGCGCTCACCAGTTGGCCTGACAAGAAGCACGAGGTTCCAGAAGCCATCCGCCCATACTGGTCTTATGAGCAGGAGATACACGCACAAGACGGGCTCCTATTTCGCAGAAACAAGGTGATCATACCAAGTTCAATGAAAGCAGAAATATTGGCTCTTTTGCACGTCGCACACCCCGGAGCCGATAAGATGAAAGCGCGGGCACGAAGCTTCATGTTCTCGCCGTGCCTGGCAAGCAACATAGAGCAATTTTGCCGAAACTGCAAATTGTGCCAAAAGCATCAGCCCCGAAACACAAAGATGCCACTTTTGAGCCATGAGGTTCCAAACTTGCCCTGGGAAACTGTAGGAATGGTCCTATTCTTTTACGGGGGTTGACAGTTTGCCATTATTGTCGACTTATATTCCTTCTTTTTTGAAATAAGGAAATTTCGCCATACCACTTCTAGTCAGCTGAAGTCTTGGTGCACAGAACTTTTTTCAGTTCATGTATACCCGCTTAAACTGTGCAGCAATTATGGGCAGCCATTTAACAGCACAGAATTCAAAGACTTTTTATATGGGCGCGGCATTACCCCCGTAACGTCAAGCCCATATCATCCACGCTCAAATGGTATGACAGAGAGGGCTGTGCAAGAAGCAAAAAAAACTATTAAAGAGTTGCTATCTTAGAACGCCTGATTTCCACGTGGCTCTGCTTGTATGGCGTAATACACCGCGAGATTCTGTTTTGAGATCCTGTGTGCAGAGACTGATGGGAAGGCAGACGAGGACCCTGCTGCCCGTACTCTCAAGCCACCTGGTGCCGGAAACTGTGCCCAACCGAGCCGTTGATAACCGTCTCCAGGAAATCCGCAAACGCCAGAGGATCTACTACAATCGCCGCTCCTGACACCTGCCACCTCTATCACCTGGCCAGAGGGTGACTACATACCATACCCATGAAAAGACCTGGACACCTGCGGTCGTTCTAAGGCCAGCTGAGACGCCGCGCTCTGTGGTGGTGAAGACGGAAGAGGGCCAGGAAATTAGACGCACACGCGAGCATCTGCGAGATGCACCTACACATTCCAAAGAAAGACCTCGTGACGGGTCCGAACTACTAGACGACGCCCAGCCCGCTCAAGAGCTACGAAGAAGCGCAAGGCCACGCCGGGAGCCCTGCCACTACCCACAATCAGAAAGACCAGAGTAATTATTCGCTTTCCTATGAAAAGGAAGATGTAGCATGGCTGAGTCACTCCGACCTCACCGGCCATTTCGTTAAAATTACGTGACCTGTTACGTCACCATTGTTGTCTATATCTACTTCGTTTCGACCACAATAAACGTTGTTCAACACCCGTCTTCAGGCCCGCTTACAGGTGGCAGATGAGTTGCCCGGTGTCAAATATGTGGAGGACAACCCCACGCCGATGAATGTGCAGCCCAGGAAAGATCTTGTTTTCTGTGTGATGGCCCTCACTCAGCTAATGATGGTAAATGCCCCGCGAGACCTCCGGATTCAAATAAGAAAAACAATTCAACAGAAAAAGGCACAGCTTGGCCACAAAGGCGGAGCAATGAATGTGACAGCAACAAATTGGATTGGCCTGCAAAGAATGGCAAGCAGATCAAAACGTGCCCCGCGTTGCTCACGCGAATAAGTGTGTCTGTTAATACTTAGCTGCGTCTTGAAAGCGCACCCTTTTTAAAAACGGAGACTGCGCAGTGAGTGTAGTGACGTTTGTGCGCCCGGTAACTACAACACAATCGTTCCGGTGAAAGCCCAAGGTGTACGGTTCTCCCCACCGCGAGAATAGCGCGCGCACGCATGAACATTCACTCCCTCTCTTCTTTGCTGGCCAAAGTACGCGTGGGATAGTAGAGCGCGTGCTGCCGTGTCGTCACAATCTGATGATGCATGCTCATTGCATCATATCACTGGTAATGCTGAAAACACAGTTGTTACCCCATGGCCTCCGAAAAGGCTGGTGCGCGGCGTGTTTCTCTCCGGCCGTCCCAATCGCCGCGCTCCCCAGCGAAGCGAACGAGTATCATCTAGCGTGCAAGGGTACCGCAAGAGGGTGTGGATTCCGGCTGTGGCACAGACTGTGGCAGACAGCAGAGCACGTGGAATTTCAGCGTACAAATTGCAACAGAGTTTATTAGCAGAGCAGAACGCAGAAGGCGAAGCAGTCAGCAGCATCCGGCCAAGCGCAGCAAGCACGAGCTTATGCTGATGGCGGTACCCCTGAGGCGCCGAGAAATGCCGCTGAGGCCCCTCTTCTTCACTACAATCGCCCTCCGCAGAAAAGACGCCATCCTGGCGGATTAGGGAGAAGAAAGGACTAATGGGTCAAAATATGGCTTGAGTCGAGAGACGTGGGCAGTGTCGCGACCGCGGTAGCGTAGGTCTGTGGATGGGATGATGGGCTCCACGATATAGTTTACAAGTGACGTTTGCTCTACAACGCGGTAGGACCCTATGTATTTGGGAAGAAATTTCGCGGAGCGGCCAGGTGCGGTAGCATGTGCCTGAAGCCATACCAATGAACCAGGTGGGAAATTTGGAGCCGAACGGTCCCCAGTCTGGTGGAATTGCTGCTGCCACTGGTCCTCGGTAGAAAAAGAGCGGGCAAGCTGGCGGCATTCTTCAGCATGTCGAGCAGCTTCGGACAAAGTTGTACTTTCAGACTCATAAGGTTTATATGGGAGAATAGTGTCTACTGTATTTAAAGGTTCTCGTCCGTACAGAAGAAAGTATGGTGAAAACCCAGTAGTAGCTTGTACGGCAGTATTATACGAGTAGGTGACGAACGGGAGAACTTGGTCCCAATTTCAATGATCACAGGCGACGTACATCGACAGCATATTGCCAAGAGTACGGTTGAAGCGCTCCGTCATGCCATTTGTTTGAAGGTGGTACGCTGTACTTGTGCAGTGCACGATTCGGCATTCGTTGAGTAATGCCGTCAAGGCGTCAGAAAAGAAGGCACGGCCTCTGTCACTTAAAAGCTCGCGAGGGACACCATGACGTAGAATGAAACGTTGCGACAGAAACGTTCCAACGTCACGGGCTGTGGCAGTCGGCAGCGAAGCTGTTTCGGCATAGCGTGTCAGATGGTCTATTGCAACAATAATCCAGTGATTACCAGCTAGAGTTGATGGTAGTGGTCCGTAAATGTCAATGCCGATGCGATGAAAAGGTTGACTAGGACAAGGAAGAGGTTGTGGCGGGTAGACTTGCCCGGGAGGTAACTTTTGTCGTTGGCACTGAGCACAGGAGCGAATGAATTTCCGCACGTAGTTATACATGCCACGCCAATAAAATCTGAGTCGAAGCCTAGCGTATGTCTTGAAGAGGCCTGCGTGGGCGCACGCACTGTGGGTCTGCGTGAAAAGCTTCGCAGATAGCAGCTCGAAGATGGCGGGGTATCACAAGGAGACACTTGCGACCATCAAAAAGGTAGTTGCGTCGATAAAGAAGTTCATCCCTTAGGCAAAAGCTGCTGGCCTGGCGGCGGAGAGCGCGAGACGGCGAAGGAGTGAGAGGATCAGAAATAATGCTTATGAGGCCACTGATCCAGGGATCCTTTCGTTGGTCCATGGTCATGTTGCGCAAGGCGGATGACGCAAGTGCAGGCTCGAGGGAAGAGAGGCAAACATCTTCATCCGATATGGGTGAGCCAGAAAGGGCGTTGGCGTCTGTGTGCCTACGACGGGATCTGTATATAATGCGGATGTCATATTCCTGAAGTTTGAGCGCCCAGCGAGCAAGTAGTCCGGAAGGGTCTTTAAGTGTGGATAGCCAACAAAGGGCGTGGTGGTCAGTGACAACGTCGAATGCGTGAACATACAGGTAGGGGCGAAATTTTCCAAGGGCCCAAATAATAGCTAAACACTCTTTCTCGGTCAGGGAGTAGTTAGCCTCGGCTTTCATCAAAGTTCGGCTTGCGTAGGTGACGACATATTCATCAAACCCTGCCTTTCGTTGCGCGAGCACAGCGCCAAGTCTCCGCTGGCATCAGTATGAACTTCCGTGGGAGCGGCAGGATCGTAGTGGCGGAAGATGGGTGGTGAAGTTAGCAGGCGGCGTAATTTGGTGAACGCATAGTCGCATGCTGGTGACCAGGTGGAAAGGTCCTTGTCGCCGCTAAGAATGTCCGTAAGGGGCGCACATACGGAAGCAAAATTTCTAATAAAGTGTCGGAAGTATGACGACAAGCCGACAAAACTTCTAAGTTCCTTTAAGTTCTTTGGCTTTGGAATATTGGCGACTGTTCGAAGCTTGGCGGGGTCGGGAAGTATGCCGTCCCGCGATACGACGTGGCCAAGAATGGTGAGCTGCCGGGCACCAAAACGACACTTCTTGAGGTTGAGTTGAAGGCCGGCGTCGGTGAGGCGTGTGAGGACGTGCTCGAAACAATTTAAATGGGTGTCGAAATTGGTGGAAAAGACAACTACGTCATCGAGGTAGCATAAACATGTGTTCCACTTGAGTACTCGTAAAATAGTGTCCATCATACTTTCAAAAGTGACTGGAGCGTCACAAAGGCCGAAAGTCATAACGGTAAATTTGTATAATCCATCAGGTGTGACAAATGCTGTCTTCGGTCGGTCAGATGCTTCCATAGGTACTTGCCAGTATCCAGACCGTAAATACAGCGAAGAGAAGTATTCTGGTCCCTGCAAACAGTCAAGGGCGTCGTCTATTCGTGGTAATGGGTAAACGTCCTTATGAGTGATCTTGTTTAAACGTCGATAGTCCACACAGAACCAAATGGAGCTGTTCTTCTTCTTAACAAGAACGACCGGTGACGCCCAGGGACTGTTAGAAGGCTGTACAATACCCCGCTGGAGCATGGCAGCAACCTGGTCGTAAATAACACGGCACTCCGATGCTGAGACTCAGTAGGGGCGCTGCCGTAAAGGCGTATGGCTTCCTGTGTCAATCTTGTAAGATATGTTCGATGTGCGACTGAGGCTAGAAGTGTGGCTGTCAAAAGAAGTACGAAACTTTTGCAGCAGGTTTACCAACTGGCTTCATTCTGAAGAAGACGTTGCGACATCGATGGAGTGCTGGAAAGCGTCAAGGAGTGACTGGTCAACAACAGAGTGAGAAATGACTGCGCTGAGGTCCGTAGAAAGTAAACTAGATGGAGCGTCAAAAATGTGACGGGCGTCGATCGGATGCACGTGACCGAGACATTCACAATAGAATAGAGATAAAGGCCCTTCTAGCGTATTGTACACGAGCGTCTTTGTGACGCCATGGTGGAGAGTAAGGAGAGCAGTGGGCAGTGGGGAACATTTGCGTTGTATGAACAGGGCAGAGGGTGTAAATAGAACATCATCGTCGGAAATAGCGTCACACGACACAGTCACCAGCAGAGAAGAGCGTGGTGGTACGGTGGTGTCGTCGGAAACAGACAGTTTATAATACGGCAGGGAGGTATCGACAGCGTCGACATCAGGAAGTGCAGATAGCTCAACTTCAGCGCGACAGCAGTCAATGACGGCATTATTATTCGCAAGGAAGTCCCAGCCGAGTATGTTAAGGGAACACGAGGGCAGCACTATGAATTCGACGATATACATAATTCCTTCGATGACGACTCGTGTGGTACAGGCTGCGAGAGGTGTTACACTTTGTGCGTTAGCTGTTCTAAGAGAGAGGCCGAATAATGGCGTCAGAACTTTGCGGAGTTTGCGGCACAGGTTGATGGAAAGGACGGATAGAGCAGCTCCGGTGTCGACAAGCGCCATGACGACGATACCATCGACTGACACTTCAATGACGTTAGCTGGACAAGGGCGAGAAATTGTGTATGGGGACAGGGACGCAGTTCGTGCCTCAGGAACTGCGGCTGTTAGTTTTCCTAGTCGGTGGGTCCGGAACGGGGACGCATAGGGGAAAGCGAACGTCGACGTGGAGATGGGGAGCGGTGGGTGGGACCGTGTGGACGATCAGAAGGAAAGGAAGAGGAAGGAGGGCTTGAAGGCATAGAAGAAAAGTGAGGGTCGAAAGAGGGTGTTCGTAGAATGTTCTGAGCAGCCTGACGACGACGACAATAACGTGCCACGTGACCAACAGCGCCACAAGCAAAACATATCGGACGGTTGTCGTGGGTCCGCCATTGGTTGGAGAAGACTCCGACTAGCGGCTGGGGGGCAGAAAACTGCGGCCAAATAAGTCGGCGGCGAAAAGGGCGGCGGCGAATACTAAAGCGCTGGCTGGAACGTAGGCTTTCGAGGTCGAGCAACGGCCTCGGTGTACGTGAGAGGTGCGGCGTCTGGCGGCGGTTCATGGGCGGGAGGAAGAACTTGTGCGACCTGGTCTTGAATGAAGTCGCGGAGTGTAGACGTCAATCTGCGTGGTTGATCGGGTACGCAGGACATCAAAGAGAGCTGACGGGCGGCCTGAGCGCGGATGAACTCTTGGATCTTGGAGAAAAGAGGGCATGGTCTTCTCCTATGCCAAGGGTGGACAGGCTGCACAAAGAGTCGTCGAGCACCGAAGGACGTCGGGTGGAAAGACGTTGCCTGCGCAACTCGTGAAAACTCTGGCATAACTCGATCAGTTCTAGGACAGTGCGAGGACTCTTAGAAAGCAACATTTGGAAAGCATCGTCCTCAATGCCCTTCATGATGTGCTTGATCTTAAGGTCTTCGGACATTGACTCGTTGACTCGCTTGCAAAGGTCCTGAACGTCCTCAATATAGCTTGTGAAATTCTCACCAAGCTGCTGGGACCGAGTATGCAAGCGTTGTTCGGCACGGCGTTTGCGTACCTCAGGCCGTCCGAAAACTTGTATGAGGCTCGTTTTGAAGACCGACCATGTAGGGAGTTCCGCTTCGGGGTTTATAAACCACAGCTTGGCCACGTCCGACTGGTAGAAGGAGATGTGGGCCTACTTGGCGGCGTCATCCCATTTGTTGTGAGTACTCACTCGCTCGTACATTGAAATCCAGTCGTCAACGTCCTTGTCTTCTGTGCCTGAGAAAACAGGGGATCTTGCAGACGCAGAGAACCGGCGCAGAGAACAGTAGGTGGTGCATGTGGAGGCGTTGGAGCGGCGCTTGCATCGGTAGGCATAATGGATGGTAAAATGTGATTTCGAAGCTCCAGGGTGATCAAAACCCAGCAGACTCCACCACTTGTAATGGGGTTTATCTGCAGAGCAGAACGCAGAAGGCGAAGCAGTCAGCAGCGTCCGGCCAAAAGCAGCAAGCACGAGCTTATATTGATGGCGATGCCCCTGAGGCGCGGAGAAATGCCGCTTAGGCCCCTCTTCTTCACTACAAAATGATTTGTTTCTCCACGTGCGAGCAAAAATGACCACCAGAATCATCTGGCTGAACTGAAGGAAAGCATTTTTTTGTTACTGCACTTCTTTTAGTCTAATTACGAAAAAAAAACAAGACAAGCGGTGCATTTTTCTGATAGGTAATTGCAAGAAAGTATCACTTCCTCTGTCAGAGCATTATTTTTTTAATACGGTGCTCTTAGTCTTGGTGCTAAATGCCTTGGTTTGAGAAATATGGAGGCGTTCTACCGTTCATCCTATCTGAAGACTTGTATAAGGAAAAACTGCGCTAATTATCACCATTTATTCGTATTACTTTCTTATTTTGTATAATAATTTTACTGTTATATCGCGTAGAAATATTTATGAGGTGGTGAACCGAAGTGCAGTTACGCTCTAGTAAGCTGAGTGCCCTGGTCATGTCATTGAAGTAAGGTACGTGACAAGAAATTTTGCCAGAATATTGTAGATGGCTTCGATAAGCCAACCTGCATTCACTCCCCACGTTTTTCACAGCAAGAGCGACCGATTTATCATCTCCTTTTAGGGGTGAAGCTCTTTATAGTGGCACCCGTTCATCCCTTATAGCCGTTGTAAAGTGTAACAAGTATAACATTTTGACCGCCAACGTGGTGCCGCTGAGAGATTTCTTCTGTGCGTTGTTGAACAATAAAAATAGTGCGCAATGTACATGCCTATGGCTGCTATTGGGAAATGAGAAAAAAGAGCATTCGGCTTCTAGTAGACACGCACGCTGCAATCCCCATTAGCAGCCATTGGCGTGTACATTGAGCACTATCTGACAGGAAAGGGTTGCTACGTTATACTCGCTTGGTGTAACCTCCTTAGTTTTAGAAAGGTTTAGCGAGTGTTGAGCCGCAGTGCCATGAATACAATGAACTAGTATACACCGTACATGAACTCGAGGTGGTTAAAGGTGGGAAGTAGATCGGAAGCGCAAGCCGTAAGAAAGTAAAAGCCGAATTCTCCTGTCTCTCGGAGACCACCAGGAGGCGCCAAGCTGTGAAGACATGTTCACACTGCGCTCCGTTTTCTCGAAGCTTTTCTAAGAGCAATTTTGCGCTAACTCATCTAACAACCTTTTAGTCTGCTTTGTGAAGTTCTCCTGAATCCACGGGTACCCAAAGCTTGGGCGAGGATCAATTTTACGAGAAGAAACTATTGCAGGCAGATTGGATTAGCTTGTGGAGATGCTCACCTTAACGACCACGGCCGGCTTCGCGCGTCCCGGAAGGCACTCCGACATGCGGAACACGACGGTGTTGCGTGTTTGTGGGAGCACGGACTAGCATACAGTGAATCTTGGACACTTGTTTTGCTGCCACGGGAAAGAATCGAAGGTGATCGACGTTTACCTCACTTTCTTGATCTGTTTTGTGTTACGACCAAATGCCGGCGGGAAAGCTCTGTCAGCCTAAGCGCTCCGTCTAACTTTGCAGGAGCGGTGGTGACGTTTTCTTTATTCTGCCAAGCATGCCTGGACGGGGCTGATTGCCTTTTTCTAGAAGTTGACGAAGCTTATCCCGGCTCTTCTCGGGCACCGTAATCACTCACTGCTGACACGGACGCGAGTGGCGTCTCGTCTCGGCAGGCAAAGGATGACGAACCAGTGTTTGTTGAGGCGACTCTCGGAAACTAGACTGGCGACGCGACTTGTTCGAAACGCCGTGGATGGACTGAGGATGCCTGGCATACCGTTTTATCGCGCAGGCAAAAGAAAAACCAGGTAAAAAGCAGCAATCCCAGGTGGAGAAGGCTGTGAACACGAACAAGAAATTTGAAAGCGATCCGCCCACCGAAAAACAAATATGTGAAGCTACGCAGAGTTTCCGACGGAAAAAGCTACGCGGCCCACCTCCTCTATCAAAAGAGGACACCAATATTATTCTGAGGCCGCATAAGGGTCTCTGGGTTAAAAACATGTTGGGACTGGAACTCTTCAGGGCTGTGATAGATGCCTGCCAATGAAGTTTCAATGGCAATGACTTTCTGGGGCGGCTTCTCACAGGATCGAACATTGTAATCCTATCTACGCCAAGCATGGAGGTAGCCAAGAGGCTGCGAGGTATCAGTACACTAAAGATCAGGGCAAAAATCCACGCTTTCAATGCATATGTGGCCGACCCCGAAGGCGACTTGCGGGGAATTGTACATGGAACACCGGCCGGGACTTCGCAAGATGAACTAATAGAGAACCTACGTGTTCGGACTTAATGGGTGACTATTGAGAGAGCAAGAATGTTGGGCTCGTCTAAAACGACGATTATCACATTCACGGGCAATGTGCTACTGAGGAGCGTATACATAATGGGTGCCGATTTAATATGCTACCCATACAAGCCAACAGTACAGGTGTGCAAGATATGCCTCCAAACCGGACACCGTACGGACGTCTGTCCAACTCTAAATGTCAATGTATGTCTCTAGTGCGGGGCAAGAGAACCAATGTAAGGACACGACTGCATCCCCAAGTGTGTCCTTTGTGACCGTGAATACCCCACAGGAGGTAGTCTGTGCAAGAAAAACTTTGGAACGTCGCTCCTCCCAACAAATTGAGGACAGATCAGCCAAACGACTGGGTAGGCGAACCTGAATGTACCGGTGATGCCAAGTAGTTTGAAGAATTCCACCCACTAAGGCTAGAGATGCCTCGATGGTTCAGCTCAGACCGGCAAGAACAGCGCCAGTCAAGGTCAAGTTCACGATCCCGATCGAGATCCCAGTCAAGGTCGCGATCGAGATCTCGTTCAAGGAGTGACAGACAACATCATACTAACATAGCACCTCCGGCCCCTGGGAAATCCAGCTTCGCTGGATTTCCCAGCGAAAGCATCGCGGACTTCCGGCCGAGATGGCTTCCTGCCAGGAATCGCAAGATGCCCCGGACAAACATAAATAAGGTGTGCTTTGCGGGGTGTTGCGACCGTCATCACTATTGAACTTTTTCGTCCTTTGTGAACGGGACGAAAATATTTCGACACAATCCAAGCGAAGGTGTGCCGTCAAGACTGGTTCATTTTCTCTCGGCAAAACCTTTACGAGGAATTCGGAACTGGTTAACGCAAAGAAAACGCACGAGCCAAGAGAGGCCATTGTTAGCTCGACTCAAGAAAGACCACTGTGTTTGCGGTGATCAAGGCTTTCGAGGCATACAAGGAGGCAGCTCGGCCTATTTTGAGGTCATCGAGGATCTGGAAATCTCGGAACCATCATGGTACTTGCAATTCAGGCTGAAAGCTAAAGCTATACTGGTTGTGGCTGCATCTTGTGAGGAGAAGCAGAGCCCCGGATATGCGCAGCTAAGCCACAGCTTCTAGCAAACAACGAGGAATGAAATGTGGGTTTGAAGGAAAGGAAAGGGCACTATCTGCTGTAGCCCTTGCGGGAGCCCACCTCGACAGCGAGGGATTAGTCGACCACTCCTCCTTTCCCCATTCTTCATAACATCAGCTGAATGGGGTGGCATATTTTGACAATATGCTGGCACACCACTAGATTTTCCTACCCAAACAGTCAGGCAAGTTTGACACGTGTACTGGCAACCGGTTTTTAGATGCGAAAGCATCTTATACTCGCGCCTTGTAGTGCGCCGTCCGCGCCGTCCGCACCGCTTCTCGAACATTCGACAGCTGACGCGCGCGCATGCGCCGTCGCGCCGTCGCCCACCATCTGTGCCGCGCGCGCTTCTCCTTCGAGAACATTCGACAGCTGACAGCGCACGCGCCGTCGCGCCGTCGCCATCTGTGCCGCGCGCGCGCTTCTCCTTCGAGAACATTCGACAGCTGACAGCGTATGCGCCGTCGCGCTGTATATATACTCAAGGTCGGCGCTCGCTCGCTCAGTTGCCGCTCGTCCGTTGGTTTGTACGGCGCGTCGACGTGCGAAGTCGCCGTGAAATGAATGCCAACGAATCCACAAACACAATGATCGACGTCCCTTCGACCAGCGCCGCCCTTTCGCATACGTGTATACGTGTTCACTCATTTAACACCCCCTCCTACAACCACGTTAACCAATTTAGCCATCGACCCAAGTAAGTCGCAATTTAACACCCCATTTCACAACCACGTTAACCAATTTAGCCATCGACCCAAGTAAGTCGCACTTTAACACCCCGTTAACCACTTATATGCTCCGCATCCTCCTCAGTGTTCCCCCGAGGGAAGCTGCGGGCAATTTTTTTTGAACCTCACCCAACTGCCAGAAGAATCTTGAAAACCAATATCATGGGACGAGCGCGAAACTTGGCGACACGTGCGAAAACGTCAGTGCAGTGCGTTTGTGACCATATTTAGGCATTGTGTAGACTGTGCCCTCTCCACATGCATTGTGTGGTGTCTTTCCTCTCCTTCGTGGGTGGAACACCTAGACCATGGAGCGCCCTATCGGTTGGAGCCGTATACAATGCGCCCAGGGTTGGCAACGAGGCACTATTTAAGCCGAAGGCCTTCGTGTATTTCAAGCTCTACAGTTCAACAGCTCTTCTGTACAGTTTTTGACTTCGCGTTCTTCTTTCCAATTCTCAATTACTAAACGTGTGAATGAATTGTTGTCGTTTTTACGAGTGCCACATCTGAATTGTTCGACGATGGGTCCTAGGACGGGTTCCCGCTACCAAACTGAGACCCGCAGAACCCGGAGTCGCAACAACTGAAAGGCAGCGGTGGGATAGCGTCAATCCAGGTCGCAACCACTGGATGGCAGTGGTGGGATAGCGTCAACACAGGTCGCAACCACTGGATCACAGCGGAGAAATGGTGTCAACCCATGTAGCATTGGCTCGACGACAGCAGTGAGAGACTACGACCCGATCGACTTCGAGAGGCGATTGGACGACAACGGTCGGATGCTCCGAGCTCATAGACTTGAGAGGCAGCCAAACGGCACTTCTGGGATGAAATGAGGTCATCGACTGCGAGAGGCAACCGAAAGGCACTGCTGAGATGCACGACGCTGGAGGCATGACTGCGAGCCGGGTGAGTGCCGACTTTCTCTGTTAAACTTTACCAGACATTTACTATTGTGTGAGTAAAAGCTGGTAGGGAGCATAGCTTATTTGGTCATTGTGTAACTGGCAACAGGCAGATTGTGAGATAGCTTGTTTAAGCTATAGTCTGTGGGTGATGGCAATGTTCACAGTGACAGAGCTATTTTAGTCATTATGTTAACAAATAACTTGCGTCGGGCAGGTAATTGTGAGATAGCTTGTTTAAGCTATAGCCTGTGGGTGACGGCAAGGTTAACAGTGACAGAACAGGATTCCGTGTAAGAGCTTAAGGAAGCTTTTGCAGACTAAGTTAACCGGTAAATTGTGGCAAGGCAGAGAGCTAGAGCTGTCGTTGTTGTCAGGGTTAATTGGCTTTAAGACAGGAATCTTTTGTGGAACAGAGAACGGTACCGCAAGCAGTCATGAATCTGAAAGCCCTGCAAAAACCTATATTGCTAGCGATCGCAAAGGAGATGAAACTAGATGTGTCAGACTCCTCAACAAGAACAGGACTGCTCGAGCGGATCATCGGGACAGGGTTGGACGATGAGGAATCTCCGGCTATGTCATGGACAATGAGGAAGCAAATGCAGAAGCCCAGAGAAAAGAGGCAGGAGCCCAGAGAAAAGAGAAAGCATTCATGAGACTTAAAGCCCTGGAAAAACCTATGTTGCTAGCGATCGCGAGAGAGATAAACCTAGATGTGTCAGACTCCCCAACAAGAACAAAACTGATCGAGCGGATCGTCGGGACAGGGTTGGACGATGAGGAACACTCATGCTATGTCATGGACATTGAGGAAGAAAAGGCAGAAGCCCAGAGAAAATAGGCAGAGGCAGAAGCCCAGAGAAAAGAGGCAGAGGCAGAGGCCCAGAGATGAGAGGCAGAGGCAGAAGCCCAGAGAAAAGAGGAAGCCGAAAGAAAACGTATACACGAGGCTAAAATAGGAGCGTTAGATAAAGACATTGAAAGGAGGAAACGGAAGTTCGGGCACAGCATCGGAAGCGTTTTTGGCCATGTACATGTTGGATATGTGTGAAGCCCGAAAGGTGCAATAAAGTGGCGAGTACGGTGAAGTGTGAAGTCACCGAGAAAGCCGCTGTTTGAGAAGTACCACCTGAGAAAGGTACGCGTCTCTATCAGTGAGACATGCAAAGTGATCCTTGGGGAAGAAAAAAGAGCAACAGGTCATTGTTAGTGAAATTGCGCCTCGGGAAAGTACGTGACTCTCCAATGGTACGAAGGTAGTGCATGTAGAGAGTGGGACGGTGGCGGCTATTCAAACTGTGGCAAGTCTAATGTTCCATGTTCCATGTAAGACTGAGGCTGGTTCCAGTCCCCCTGGTGGGGTCATTGAACAGATTGATGAGCTTCGAGGCCACTCTCGAGCCTCAGCAAGAGAATGACCTTTCGGATGTTGAAAGAGAGGATTACGAAGGTAGTCCTAAATGTATCGAAGACATTACGCTACTGAAACCCGACAGTACTGCTAGCGAGGGCGAGCTACTGTTGAAAGTATTTCCTAGAGATAGAGTGGGAAATGTCTCAGTGGGTGAGAGGGTACATTGCGAGGCGGTCGTAGGTGAACAAACAGGCACAAGTTCGGTGGAGGATCCTTTCGAGGAAAAGTCTAATCCCAGCAGCATAGACGGAGCTTGTGAGGTGTTAGAGACATGCCTTGTGCAGCGGCACGCAAGCGATTGGCCGGACGATAAAAACTACCTGGAAATTGAGAAGGACGCGAATTTCCAACAGTACAGATCTGTGGAGGGCCCAGTGTCTGGTTTTGCGAGGGGCAGCACAGATAAATTAGCCCGACGGAGCAATTGAGCGGAAAAATTGAAGGGCAAATATTGCAGAAAGGGTGGTGCACAGGCACATCTGAACTCTAAGATTGCCGATGACGCAACCAGGGAAGTTTGTAACAACCAAAGAAAGGTTGTACGTAAGCGTCACCGCAAAATAAGGAAACGGGGAGGTGCAGCACCACAAAAGGTGGAGGCAGAAAGCACGCCGCAGCGAAAACGGAAAGGTTGGCCATCGGGCAATTCAATAAAATGTCCTTTGACGCGTAGGGTCAGGCGAAATTGGCCGAGAGAGGAGTAGCGGAAAGGCACACGCGTCCCCAAGAAGGAAGGCGCGGTTGAAAGGAACAGGTTTGCATAGGCAACAAGGTCAACAGGCTCTTAAAAGAAATGCTTCTGGTCCTAAATTCAAGGGGGAACCAATTGCCAAAAGACAATGGGGAGTCTTTCATCCACCCTTCGGGAATCTTCGGTGTTACGAGAAAGCCACACAAAATCACGAATGAGGCAAGATAGCAAAGTTGGGCTATGAGCTCGTGCTCATTGTGGCCTCTGGAGATCGCGAAAACGGCAGAGAACACGACCGCCACGTGCAAGACTAAGGTCAGCTAGTCTTGCTGACCTGAACTAAGGTTGCAACCTGAACTAAGGTTGCAGGTCAGCTGCAAGCTTTTCGCAGAATGAAACCAATAGTTTGTGGAAAGGAGCTTTTCTCAATATTTTTCCAGTTTTGAACCATTGAAGTAAAGTTTTCTTTTGTATCTAAGGTTTGATAAGAAAACAAAGAGTGCTTTCAAAGGGTTCATGCTAAACGCGGCTTGTGTTAAATTTGCAATCAAACGCGCGTTTAGATTTTTTAGATGGTACGGACGCGTATCTTTGGTCGTAAAATGTTACAGCGCTCTATAAGTGCGAATCAAGCTAACGCACCTCAAGGAACCCAGCGCATTCTTTATCCAAGGGGCTGGCATTATAAGGTATCACTAACCAAGCAAGACTATTACTGAAGTTTAGTTCCGTCACTTTGGTTTTGAGAGAATGCTTAAGTATCGTGTGATAGTTTGGGCGGAGCGTTACGCGTTACCGAAAGTCGAGGTAGGAGTGACAATTTTGACAGTTGTAAGTTGCAGCCGAATCTAGTGTGAAAGATTTGAGTCTGTCAGGGTGTGTCCTAATAGAGACGTGAAGAAACGGTAACGTTCGAGCTTGGGTTATAGCGTGCGCAGAAAGCTGGCACGAAGGCTTCAGTTTTTCTTCGTGTGTAAACGGAACCCATGCGAGAATTCTTCGCTTTTAGCTTTTCGTTGTTTTGCAAGTGTGCTGTATAGGCGGTGGAAAAGCCTTGATTACTCGATTACCTAGATTACCAAGTAAGTTGTTTAGAGGTGGAGGATTGTCCTCTCTCGAGGCTACTGCCTTTGTTCTCTAAGAATGGCCGCCTGCTGCGTTGAAGCCTCGTTTTGCAACAGTATACGTTTGACATACGTTTCAAAAACAGGGATATCCGATGGCAACGCTGAGTGTTTAAGTCGCTGTCCCTGACGCGAACGGCATTCTCGAGAGTTCTGAAATATTTTTTCCTGACCTAGGGGAGGACCATTGATTAGGTTTTGTTGTTGTTTTGTTGCATTTTAGAGTTCGTTGAACTCATGATGAGTACATTGAAGACACCACTATTCAAGGTTTCAGGTTGGGTGTGCTTCCAGTACTGTTATTCTGTTTCACTCAAACGTAGGAGAGGAATTCAGCATAAATAGTGTACTTCTTTAAATTAGTTGTAAAAGGGTAAATATGCCTGGTGGGGTTTGACAGCATTTTCTGGCGGTCACTAGGTGAGTGGTTGTGTCTCATATGCGTATGTGATGTCTGTTGAGCCAAAATGAAGCAGGTGGTCACTACTTCATCAAGGACAGTTTTCACCAGACCAGACGTCAGCGCTGATCTCTCCGAACTGTGGCTGCAAACCTCAGCCCATCGAGATCTTCCCCCCACCGCGAAAGAGTCTGTTACGACCATCATCATTATTGAAGTTTTTCGGCCTTTGTGAACAGGACGAAAATATTTCGACGCATTCCAAGCAACAGTGTGCCATCAAGATAGGTTGATTTCCTCTCGGCAAAACCTGAACGAGGGGTTCGGGAAATGTTCACGCAAAGAAAACGCACGAGCCAAGAGAGGCCATTGTGAGCTCGGCTCAAGAAAGGCCATTGTGTTTGCTGCAAGTAGGGCTTTCGAGGCAGACAAGGAGGCAGCTGGGCCATTTTCGAGGTCACCGAGGATCTGGAAATCTTGAAACCAGCCTGGTATTTGCAGTTTAGGCTAAAAGCTAAAGCCTAACTGGTTGTGGCGCATCTTGTGAGGAGAAGCGGAGCCCCGGATATGCGCAGCTAAGCCACAGCTTCTAGCAAACAACCAGGAATGGAATGTGCGGTTTAAGGAAAGGAAAGGACACTACCTGCTGTAGCCCTTGTGGGAGCCCGCCTTGATGGTGAGGGATATGTCGACCACTCCTTCTTCCCCCTTTCTCCATAAGATTGGCTGAATGGGGTGGCATATTTTGACGATATGCTGGCACACCACTACATTGTCCTTCCCGAACAATCAGGCAAGTTTGACACGTGTATTGGTAGCCGGTTTTTTGAACCTCACCCAACTGCCAGAAGAATCTTGGAAACCGATTTTATCGGACGTGCGCGAAACTTGGTGACGTGTGCGAAAACGTCGATGAAGTGCGTTTGTGACTATATTTTGGCATCGTGTAGACTGTGCCCTCTCCACATGCATTGTGTGGTGTCTTTCCTCTCCTTCGTGGGTGGAGCACCTAGACCATGGAGCGCCCTATTGGTGGAAGCCGTGGACAATGCGCCCAGGGTTGGCAACGAGGCACTATATAAGCCGAAGACTTTCGTGTATTTCAATGTCTATAGTTCATCTCTCCTGTACAGTTTTTGACTTCTCGTTCTCCTTTCCAATTCTCAATTACTAACCATGTAAATAAATTGTTGTCTTTTTTACGAACGCTCATCTGACTTGTTCAACGATGGGTCCTAGGACGGGGCCCGCTACCAGACTGAGACCCGCAGGACCCAGAGTCGACACAGTGGGCAGTGTCTTCCAATGCTCATATAACAGAAAATCCACAATATAAGAAAATATTGGAAGAAAATAAGAGATTGACTCAAGAGGTCAAACAGTTAAAAAAACAAATGGTCGAAGAGCGAAATAACTTACAGGCAGCAATATCTTCATTAGAGAGACGGCTAGAGGCTCATATGCGACCACAAGACCCGACAGGAATAGCTGAAGAATGTAGTCAAAAAACTAAATATCAACAGTCAATCAAACCCACCCTTTCGGGGGGCAGCGCGGCGTCGGCTGAATGTGAGGAAGGGTTGGTGTACGCAGGTACAACCACCCCTACCCCAAGCACGACAACAAATAACCGCGACCAAATAACGCAGCAAATACAGGTGCAGTTAGACGAAAACAGAGAAGGTATAGCTAACGTTAATAAACTGCTAGTCGATTTCATTATGAGATAAAATCTATTGTCGGCGAGGAATTGAAAACTAAAAGGCAGTACGTAAATGACGCTGTGAACAGCTTACAATGGGCGACAAACAAGCGCTCTCACTTGACCTTCGCTAGAAATAGCAAACAATCTAAGGCGAATCGCGACGACGCGGAAGCACCCATATATCATGGCCAAAATAACCAGAGAAGTGTGGAACAATTAGAGATCTGGCACTGGAGTTGCGTAACTTTTCACAAACGTGCCACAGCACTGGAGAGTTATATCAATGTGGCACTAATTAAACCCGACGTTAAAAGCTTGCAAGAAATTGGTGCCAGAATAGTGAAGCTCAAGGGTTAATATGTTTTTAAGAACCCAAATTATCACCGCGTAGCGACGATGGTGAGCAAGATGATTGCGGCAACAGATGAGTACATAGGAACACTACAGATCAATCACCAAATTATCAGTTTATTCCCCCAAAAGAGAGGCAAAGCGGTGACTATAACAGGGAACCTATACAGTCCTCCAAAAAACAAAGGCGAAGACTTCAATGATCTCCTTGCTGAGACGGTTAAAATCACAGGCAACAAAGGCCGCCCATTGGTTTTGGCGGGTTTTAACGCACCCAGCTTAACATGGGGTTACCCAAAAGACTCACCGAAGGGAACGAGTCTCGAACATGCTGCATCAAGGCTGGAGCTGAGTTTACTGACTCTCCCGATCGCGCCCACGAGAGTGGGCAACAGCGTATGTAGAAACACGTTCCCGGACCTCACTTTCACCTTCAACCTCAAAGACGCATCCTGGACAAACCTGGAGGAAAATCTAGGAAGCGACCATAACATTAAAAGCGTCTTCATATCGACTCCCAAACTACGCAGATTCATAGGCGACGCGACGATCACAGATTGGACTGAGTTCCGGAAACGAGATTCTCCACCCGACTCTGTACCAGACTCAATAGGGGCATGGTCGGAGTACATAAAGTTGGTACATGCAATCACTACGAAGAAAATTGCCAGAATCGTAGAGACGCCAGCAGTAGACAGCCGTTTGCTACACTTATGAAAGAGCAGGCGCAGCCTCCTAAATCGTTCGAAACGTCAACGCCTGAATAGGACACTACTGTGTAGGATCGCTGCTCTTGCAGAAGACGCAAATGACTATGCGAGCAAATCGGCTACCGAGGAATGGGTCAAGTTCTGCAGTTTGCTTCAGAACACACTGAGCACCACAAAAACTTGGTACATTCTAAGAAATATTCTTGATTCAGACAATTCCAAACCCACAACAAGCAGAACACTGCAGAAAATTGCAGAAACATTTCCGGGCACGGACGATGATCTCGTGAAAGCCATCATGGAGAGATAGATTGGCGATAGTCCACCAAGTAATTCGGCTGATCACATGAGTTACAGTGGAGCTAGAAATGAGAAACTAGACGAGCCGATAACAAAGAAGGAGGTCTTTGCGGCAGCCCAGGCAGCCAAGAGGAACACAGTCCCCGGTGAAGACCAAATTACGAATGAGATGATAAGAAACCTTAGCCACAAAGCTATCGAAGGCCTGACAAAACAATTCAATAAACACTATTGACTCAAAAGGAAGGTCCCTACAGAATGGAAAACCGCCAAAATTATAACCATTCCGAAACCTTGAAAAAAGCCCTCCCTGCAGGCGCTCAGACCTATATCACTTACGTGATGTATGGGGAAGCTTTTTGAACGGGTAGTTCACACCAGACTTGCGCTTTTTTGAACGGGTAGTTCACACCAGACTTCATAATTTCATTGAGGACAGGGGCTGTTTCCGGCCACCATGCTGGGCTTCCGCAGGGGTCTCTCAACACAAAGACGCTTTCCTCCTGATACAAGAAGAGGTCCTCAAAGGTGATCCCAAAGGTGGAGAGCATTTGCTGCTTGCTCTGGACTTAAAGGGAGCTTTTTACAATATCCCTTATGAAGCTTTACTCTCAGAGCTAAATATAATTGGTTGCGGGGAAAAGATATATAACTGTATAAAGGATTTTCTCACTGATCGGGAGGATTCAATTGGTATCTGAAGCGTTAGGTCTGAGCCATTCCGAATGCCAAACAACGGAACGCCTCAAGAAGCCATAATATCTCCTCTGTTTAATAGCACCATGCGCCGACTCGCTCGGGCATTGGATTGTGTACCACAGCTAGGTTATACCCTCTACGCGGACTACATTACTCTGTGGGCCACACGGGGGTCCCTGGCCCACAAAGAGAAGACTCTGCAATAGGCGGTACTAGCTGTAGAAAACTTTGCCCGAACCAATGGTCTGAGCTTCGCACGCGAAAAAGCGGAGGTAATCAGAATACACAGCAAACGCTACAAAGTAATGGAAGAATAGAAATCGAAATCGGAAAGCAGAAAATTACAGAAGTAACCATCGCCCGAATCCTGGGTTTCTGGGTTCAAAGCAATGGTAGGTCAAATCACACTATCGGTCTTCTTAAATTTACAACTAAACCAGCGGCTAGGATGATTCAGAGGATCACCTTCCACAAAAAAGGCATGAAAGAAAGTGATATTGTCCATTTAGTTCAGGCGTTCGTAATGAGTGAATTGACATACAGCTTGCCTTTCCACACGCTGAACAAGAGCGACAAAAAGCAAGTAGATTCTATCATCAAACGGGCTTACAAGGCAGCATTAGGCTTACTGATAAGCACTCCGACACAGATGCTTCTCGAGATCGGCCTGCATAACACGTACGCTGAACTGAAAGCAGCAACGTTGATCTCTAAGCGCAACCGCCTCGGTCAGACGAAGTCGGGAAGAGAGATACTTAAGGGGGCGGGTATATCACCGCAACCACAAAACTTGGACGAGGAGCTGGTAGACGTACCAGACCCAGTCCAACGACACATTTCGATCGCCCCTATCTCCAGGAACATGACCAAGGAGCGGCATCAGGAAAGGCGAGAGGAGCGTGTAAAATGGATCAGAAAATTAGTCAAAGGCAATGAGAACGTGCTATACGTTGACGCTTACAGGTATAACTGGAAGCGCTGCATCGTCACAATGGTAAGCAGCGATACGAGAAGCATAGCGTCCAGCGCATCACTGTACACTACATCGACCACCAAGGCCGAGTGTGTCGCCATTGCATTGGCGATTAAAAGTCGAGAGCGCAACGACAGCTAGACGTACATCATAATACTCTCATAATTGCAAAATGCGTGCCGGCTATTCACTAAAGGCCGCCTCCCATTAAACATTTGCAAATTTTTAGGCGGCCAACTGAGCAACACTTATAGGTTGGTCTGGTGCCCGGGTAATGCAGGCCTCGAGGGTAACAAGGAGGTGGACGCTCTAGCTCGAGCGCTCACGAACCGAGCAGAGCAGCAGCCTTTCTCAGTGTTACCACTACCCAGCAACGACGGCTTTCTCGAGGAGGCGGAAAACGACCCAGTTCGGAAGGCTCTGCGAGAGCTTCTAGCTCACCAGCGATGCACGCGGCAGAAATATGGCACCCCCCCCACAAATCTCCCAATGGTGAAGACGCCATAAACTTCCGTAAAATTCAAACGGGAGTTTATCCAAATTTATTACGACTGCACAAAATTCGTCCAACGTTGTATGGGTGCGACTTTCCTTGGTGTCGCGACTCGCCACCGACCCTTTACCACATCTCGTGGAGTTGTGCTAAACGGCCAAATGAACTCGATCGCTTACAACGTATGTATATAATGGCAAACTCTTTGGAGCAATGGGAGGCACTTCTCGCTAGCTCGGACCCGGAGGTGCAACTAGCACTCCGGGACCATGTCCGGCAGGAGGCGCAAGCCAGTGGAGCCTTGGACATGGGGCCCCACCCATCTAGCTCCTAAACCCCTTCTTTTTTTTAACTCAATAAAGTTATTTCTCTCTCTCACTCTCCTGTCTCTCATTTCTCATTAGCAGCCATTGGCATGTACATAGAGCACTCTCTGACAGGAAAAGGTTGCTACGTTATACTCGATGGGCGTAACTTCCTTGGTTTTAGAAAGGTTTAGCGAGCGTTGGGCCGCAGTGCCATGAATACAGTGAACTAGTATATACCATGAACTCGAGGTGGTTAAAGGTGGGAAGTAGACCTGACGAGCAAGCCGTAAGAAAGTGTGCGTGTGCCACCTGTCGTTTAGTCCTTGGGATGTCCGCTGGATGGCGGTGCTTCTACGTGGGGAATATATGATGAAATGATGCGAGATGGTGGTACTTAGAGTGTTGAACAGATGGACGAACGGACACACAGGCAGATACATGGATGGACGCATGAACGGACGCAGGGGCGCATGCATGGACGAATGCAGGGACGAACGCACGAACAGACGCATGCACGGACGGGCGGATGGACGCATAGACGGACGGAAGCAAGAACGAATGGACGGACTAATGTTTTGCCCCACTCTCCATTATTGCCTCCGTGGATATGCAGCCAATTTTTTCGTCATCTGAGTTTTGATTATATTTTGGTAGCACAATGACAATAACAGTTTCGTGTTCATTTATCACACTATCGATTGCATCCAAACCAAAGGGTGACATATTTACTAAACAGCGGTTTTCTGATACAAAACAAGTATTGGCTGATGTAGCCTACTAAAGAAAAAAAGCGCCAATTGTGACTGCTATATAACAACGCAGTGGTTCATACCAAGTACATGAAATTATGAACGCGTGTTGCGTACTTCTTGAACAAGCAAGGCATTTCAATGTTCATTCCTACTTTGGTCTAACCTATTCATTGAACACTGTAAAATTCACAGCGCAAATAGGCGATTATAGGTGGACAAACATGCCTGTGAGAAGCCTGTAGTTGTCATAGAAGCGGCGACGTTCATTCATTCATTGTCTAAACGCATGGCGACCGCCTGCACCCTCCTCCCTGTATCCTACTTCTGGAGCTCGATGAGAGGATCCCTGAAAGGACGTTGCAATGATAAATTGAAAAGCCGCGCTAGTTCCACGAAAGAAAAAACGCAACCCTTTTAATTGAGTGTAACCCGTGAACATGACAAGCGGCACTCTTCTTGCTTCGCTTGTTGATTGGGTTGTCATTTTTTTCCTTCGACAGTTCTCTCCATACTATACCACTTGCAAACATCAAAGTAAAGTAAGTTTCCATCACTTCGAGATCTTTTGCAGAGGTTTCGAAATTATAGTTCCTCTAATATGGGCGGTGCGAATCTAAGGCAAAGAAGTCCCTTTGAGAATATATAGGCTCAAGCATTCACTTTGCCTCTCGTACACCAAGGCCCGAAATTCCGAAATGAGCGCGAACGTATCTACGTATAAGCGCAAAACCATTTTTTTCGCACCACATGCACGCAGGATCTTGCATGTCGCCTGATGATGTCTGCACGTGTCACCTGCAAGACCTACGTGAGTCATCGCCTCAAACATATCTTTTATCGCTCACCGGTGTATCCGCGTTAGCGCCGTCCAACCCATGACGCCACCCATGCGCAACGCAGCTGCTTCGCATCACATTAGGGTTCGCTTCGGGGAGCTGAATGAATTTATTTTGGTATAGTTACGGTTGAATTAAAGGATAGGTGGATTTATTTACAGGATGAGGATGAAGTTAGGCAGTCGCGATAACGATGGAGTCCTCAGGCCGCACCCGACAACGTCGGCCGTCTCTTCTACGTAACCGGCACATACTACAGCCCGACTCATACCATAGCAGTATGGATGAATGCTATAAGCCACGCCAACAGTTTGACTAATGTGGCCACGTGGCAGTATGTTGAGATGTTGACAAAATTGCAGTTCCCCTCTTAGAAAGGAGATAAAAAGAGCGGATGCGTGGAAACGACACGTCGAAGGAACTGATCGTAGATTGCGGGGCCTTGGTGTATTAATACACTCTAGCTAGATTACTATGACAGAGAAGTGGTTTAAAAGGACATTTTTTTCAAAGCCTACGAATTATGTGACCATGGCGCAGTGGCTCGCCTGCCTAGCTTCTGTTGTCGCTGACCCATAGGTCGTGAATTCGACTATCATTGACGGAACTTCTTTTCCTTGTTTTCTGACGTGCCTAGTTTTTACACGTCATTTCCTTGGGAAAAGTGCGTTACTGTAGTGTTAGTGGGGCCGGGCATAAAAGATGCTCGTGTTCAAAACAATGTAACTGAGGGGCGGGATTGTCTGTTATGCGCGCATTGTTGCACGTTCACGTGTTCAGCTATTTTTGACAAGTACACTCTTATTCGCATGCAAAATATCAAACCACACAGCTGATTGTAGAATAGGGTACTTAACACAAGCTTGGCCAAGAACGAGTCCACAACCCCCCGCCCCCCTCTTGATTCCTAATGCTACCACAAGTGCCCACGCTTGAGTATCCACTCAATCTTAGGCATGTGATCCAGCTTACAATAACTCATAGTTGAAATTTAGCGCTTGTGTGTTGTTTCTGTCCCGTCCTCGTAGATTCAGAGCACCGCTTGCCTTTATGAACATGCTACATCAATAAAGCCAACAAGCCCGCCTTCCAAACAAAACTTTCTACTCAGTCCTCCAATGAGTGTGCGCCATGTGCGGAGGTCAAGAAGAAGAACAAGCAGAATGCCTCCCTACTACACAAAAATTATGATTTATGGCTTGTAGGTACCCTAAAATGTGCTTGGAGAAGTTGCCCAAAACGTGTTTAAAGAAGCTTTTCTTAGAAAGGCCACTCCTCGAACTTTTGAACCGACTATGCTGCGCGTTCAGTGCTGACCTGGTGGTTTTTTTATATAATGAGTTAATGATTATATAATGAGTTAATGATCGAATGCGTTATTCGAAGGTCGCAGGTTTGGTTCCTGCCCATGGCAAGTTATCTTTTCACCCACTTTTCTTTCTTCACATTTATAATACAATTGGCCTAATAACTTCTCTTATGCTTTCCTTGGATATTGTCTGTTATATCTCATTACTGTTGTGTCAAAACACGGCAAAACAAGCCCTTAAGTACTCACGTGTTTCCCTTACCTATTAACGAGGGTCTCGTACAGGCAGACTTGGTGCTCTTAGGTTGTATACGAGAGAGTATAGGTCAGCTGCCAGCTCTTAACAAGTTCACGTGCTACAGGACGCCAAACAGGCTCATAAAGAGTGTGCCACACTCGCTGCCATGGGTACTGTTGGCGTGGACGGACACTCCCACGTTTAAATTAACAATTATACCCAATAATAGTGGCTGGGAGGATAGCTGCCATGGTAGCTCAGTGGTATAGCATAAAACGCGTTATTCGAAGGCCGCAGGTTTGGTTCCTGCCCATGGCAAGTTATCTTTTCACACACTTTTCTGTTTTCAAATTTATATTAAAGTAAGCCTAATAACTTCCCCTATAACTTTTGGCATTATTGTCAGTTAGATCTTATTATGACACTTTTAAATATTCATTCTTCCCGTCAGCAGTGGAAGAGTGGAACAAACTGCCACGTGAATGCGTTAATCTTTCCTCTGCAGATTCATTTGTTCGGAATGTAGAAAGCCTGTTTTATGGAGACTAAAAGCAACTTTGTTTTTTTTATGTTTGTGAGCGCTTCCGAACACACTGATCACTGTACCCCTTGCTGATACCTCGATGTTTTGTGACCTGTTCATGATTTTGTACGATTGCTTTCATCGTTCAAGTTTTTTTCACCATCATCTTGTGATTCTGTTTCTTCCACTATGTCCAATATTGCCTGGTTTGTACGCGACTGTGTATATTTGCTCACCCACCCTGTAGGAGCCTGAGAAAGGCTTACAGTATTAAATAAAAAGTAAAATAAAAATTATTACGGTGTCAAAACTTGAACGAGTACAAAGATTGGCCGCGAAGTTTATTTATTCAAATTACATGAGAACACAGTCTGTGTCACATTTTGCTTGCTCGGGCTGACCTTCAATCGTTAGCTACACGTAGAAAAATAGCTCGCTTAAAATTTATTTATGACCTGTATCATAAGAACTACAAGCTGGATCCCAGTGTATACCTGCGCCCCCCAGGACGAGTGTCGGCTCGTACCAATCACTCATTTTCTGACCAAGCTTATGTACCGCGGGTGGATGTATTTAGGTTTTGGCATCTGGTGCGATCTATTGTTGACGGGAATGCGCTTCCTCTCGAGGTGCTTACAGGATGTAGATCCTCACAGGATTTTCAACGACGGCTGGACTTGTTTTTTGCCTAACGTTGTTTGTGTATTGTTCCCCTGTTCACCTCCCACCCCTGCTACAGCCCGCAAGGGCTAGCAGTATTGTAAATAAATAAATAAATAAATAAATAAATAAATAAATAAATAAATAAATAAATAAAAACGAGCCATAAGTGTACACTTGTTTCCCTTATTTATTAACCCAAGTAACGAAGAATTTTATTCCAACGTTTAGTGGCAGCGTCCAGATGTCCGTCAGCAACGTTGCCTAAAAGCGCTTAACGTCCTCTTTTTTGATCACATTCAGGACGATATGGCAACGTTCAGGATCACATTTTCAACATCACGAGAATGTTTTCGCAACATGGCAGCAACGTATGTCAACTTACCAGCAACGTAATGTCGACATACCAGCAACGTGATGTCAGCATTGCTGTGTGACGTGTTGATTTTCATGCGACGTGCGCAAGAAATATATACTACTGTGTGTGCGTTATTGAATAACGGCATGTGGACTTGATACGGGAACCGCCCCGAAGCTTCTGGCTAGAAAAAAAAAGCTGTGATATGGTGTGAAAAATTGCATTAATATTGTCCATGCACAAAAACTGCTTCCTAACAGCTCTGTATCAACGCATTCATAGATGCATAAACAAGTCGTGTTGGATCAGCCAAGCTATAAAAATGTCAAAACAAACTTGTGCATGTCCGTGAGACCAAAAACACACTTTTCAAATCCCAAAGCTTCCAACACATGAAATATACACACTGCATTTTTAGAGCATTGAAAAGTGTGGTTTTGCTTTGTGTAAGCAATGATTACAATAGGTGAACATGTGTATAGGGTGCAGTATTTTTATGTACAGAATTGCAGCAGCTATGAGGACATGAAGTCTCACAGCTTAGGCAAGAAAGAACAAGCCGAGTTGTCTCAATACCATATGAAAGAAAAAAGAAGACATTTATTTACGAAGATTACTTACTTCTTATTTATTTGTCGTGACCGAGCAAGATATGAATGAAAGTGTTACGAAATACAATTTAAGCGTTCAGTAATAAATATGAACAAGGCACCTTGCAAGTTTCTTTCATACTATGTCAAGTGATGGGTCCTAAAAACAAATACAGGAGCAAAATGAAAACACAACTTGTTTACACAGTCTTAGTAAAGGTTTGACAAAAAAAGCTTTTCTCTATAGTATTTACAATATCAGCGGGAAAGTGAATAGACAAGGAAGAAGACACTGGCAAAACTGCTATGTGTAAAATATATAAGAGGACACTAATACCATAGACAGCCATTGCCTTCTCAGTAGTTCTTCAAGAGGGATGCATGCATTGTATACAATGATGGTTGCTACAGCTGTTGACTGTCCATGCCATGATTTCATGAACAGAGACAATATAGCAGCTTTGAAAAACTGGCCAATCCCACTAGGTACAGCTGTCTGTTCCTGCTGGAACTAATCCATTCTTTTCGGGGGTGCCGCTGCTCCCATATCTCCTTTGAAACTTTTCAAATGTGCGTGACGCCCTCCCCCCCCCCCCCCCGCTCTGACGGCGCACTGATCAGGCTCTGACGGCGCACCTGACAGAGCCTCATCAGTTCGCGCACATGGCACTGCATATCTTCTCATTCGTTTCAGAGCCGCAGCACAGTGGTGTGGTAAACGAAGCGATCACACAAAACGGTCGTTGTAGGAAATTCGCACGCGCTCACCGATGCGAGCACTCATAGCGCCAGCATATGTGATGACCATCGCGAAAACCATCGCGAAAAAAGAAGGCTGTTCGAAAACAGCCTTCTTTTTTTTTCACGTTTCGCCGACAGACATTTTGGAGATGCGACAGAAGCCCCGGAGCTTGCAACTTAGCGCAAGGGTTTGAAAAAGGGCGCCCGCGGCTTCGCACGGAATAAATTTTTGTTACTTTGCTAAAGAGTACTCGCAAGCTGCAGAGACGGCACTGGTCTCAACCATTCTTTTTTTCTTGAGGCACCCCATGCGGTCACTATGAATTGAAACTTCACCGTGGCTCGAAAATTCTCTATTTCAGAATCGGCGTCCAGATTTTAGACATTGTGGAAGTCTTTAGTGATGTGTTTTTTTTCGAAACTTGACGTCAAAACCCTTTTGACATCAAATGACCCATTTATAGGATACTGGAAAGGCGTTCTTTTAATGACAACGTTAGGTGACATTTTATTCAAATTCGCTATGCCCCCCCCCCCCTCTATACTTTTACCATCTTCAGTGTCTCGGCACTTGTGGGACTAAATTTCGTGATTGCAGCTCGCTAGCTGATTGAGACCCCTGGCCTAGCGAGTGGAAGCTGCAAAATTGGTCCCGGCACCACATTTGTCATTTGGGGGACGGGGGATAGGCGGCTCACACATATGCCTAGGTCCATCGGAGGGGCACGCTTGAGCGCGCCTATGTTTAGTGCGAACGCCTCATTTACTAGGTGTCTAGCGGCCGATGCCAGCGATACTGAGACGGTAAATGAGCTACGTCGCGCGCTCTGGTCAGTGAAGGTTGGTTGGTTGAAAAACTTTATTTCTGGTCAGTGGAGGGTGCCTAGAAAATAAGACATCACATGATCTACATGAGAAAAAGGATTATCTGCTAAATTTAGTTTTGCTATAGGTTGTTATAAATTGTGCGCGTGTTGTCTATTTCGCGCAGTGCAAGCTTTATTCCTGTGTTTCCAAACTTCAGTAGGCGTCGGGACGCGTTACGTTTGTTTTGCTGCGCGCGGCTGGGAATGCTAGAGTTCACGCAGCCATCCGCACTTTTCGCTGCAGTCGGGGAAATATGGCTCGCTAACTAACGGCTTGCAAAAGAGTTACTGCGCATATGCGAGTAAGCTTGTTTTCCACACGAAAGCCTCAACCACAGTCTAGCAGACGAATAATTTTTTTCCCATTTACCACTAATCCCTGTCTTTCCTTTCTTTCGTTTTCTTCTTTTTCTCAGTGGAAGAGGAAACTTACAATGAGGCGTGACATTCCTGAAGTACGTTTTGAGAAGTCTTGGTGCTGATCCTGCCCCTTCGTATGAATGTGGAGTGGTGAACACGTTTAGAGCGAGAAAAGCAGTCAGGGAAGCAGAAGTTTTACAGGTGTTTGCAAAGTGGGCGCCAGGTGCAACACCCTCTACGACGGAGTTGCCTTGTCGGCGCTTTCGGGAAACGGGAGACAGCATGAACGAATGGATTCGCAGCGCGCCGTTGAGTACACAACGAGCGCGTAGCAATGGGCATTTCTGAGAACGCGGCATCCGCTCCCGTCGTAGTGTGATGACGTCAAAAGGCCTCAGCTAGTCTAAAGGGTATTGGCCAGGGGTCGCTCACTATTTTGCAAAGGCCAACATAAAAAAAGAAAAAAAAGAAAGATTTTTTTGTCGAGCCAGGTGGCACACTTGTCACCACCCCATTATAACGGGGACGCTCATATCATCCATCCATCCAACAAGGCTGTTGCAGTAGTGGCGCGCGACGCAGAGGTAGTGATTTACGTGGACAAAAATTGAAGGCGTGCAGACTAACTATACGAACTGGTACGGGGTGTGTACGCCTGTGGAGTGTTTTAGTTTATTTACTTGATAGATGTTTTTTTTTTGTTCTCTGGTTAGGGAGAATTAATCTTGCCCGCCCGATACAAAGGGATCAGCCTCAAATCATCAGAGTCAATGGGCCTTTTTCAGGTCCGAACAGCGCCTCCAGTGGAGATCACCGAAATCGAAACTGGGAGTCCGTGGCCTCCGAAGTTATCCGCCACGGCCCGGTAGAAAAATCTCGTAGAGCTGGTATTTTTCGAGATAATTTGCAAACGACGCCAGGTGCCCTTCAGTTCGCACCTGTCGCCGCCCTGTGCAACGTTTATAGAAGCTGTTTGGCTCTGTTACTCCCCCAAAACATGGCGTCAAGTCACCACCGCTTGCACCACTTCGCATGCGCAGGCTAGTCTCCCGAAAAAAAGTCCATTGTTATCCTAGTTCAACCGGCGTCACGTGAAATATTCAAACGCACATACACTGTCAGACACTCGTCACCTCCCTGCGATGGGAAAGCGCGCTTCAGATAATGTTCTACGGGCTTCAAAAATATGGGGAAGCAAGGTCCAGATCTTTGTGTCCTTCAAAAACGCTTCTACGGTCACCTGAGTACAAAGGCGAGCAATCAAGCAATTCCTGAAATCTTTGGCACAATAGCCTAACCTGCTGGCTATGCATTCCTGATGTGCAGTGCAACACCCTTTATTCCCTTCTTTCTTTCTCTCTCTCCTTCTCTTTCTTTCTTTTTCAGCAGGATTTAGCCACTGAAGTCTAAAGAAGTCCATCCGTATTTTGGCGGCTTAGTTATGTTTAGAAGCGCCACTTTTGACGAACGTCGGAACTGACGTGAAACAACTTGATGTTTTTTTTGACAGATAGCGCCACCATCAAAAAATGTTTGCGAGCTTTATTATTTTTGAAAAATCTTTTGTTTCAAGCACCGCTTCGTAAAGTTAGTAAGTACTGGTGATTACAAGACAATACATGGTCCTGCTAATGTGCAATACTTGTTGTGAATTAGCCTACAAAAGACAAAAAAAGGAAATTTGCACGAACCTGGCAAGCACAAAAATGAGCTAAATTCACTGCTGTCCTACAAATTTTCTAATTAACTTACGACAATTTTCTCTTCGTAGAAACTTAGGGAAAGGCTTTCTGATTTATTATTGAAGATTTCATAGTTTCAGCTTGGATAGTTTTGTCCCTTCGTCGGTAATTCCTGACCAAGTAGCGCCATAAATTGCCGTATTGAAGGAGTAATAATTCAAGAACTGTTCATCCGAACACAAAATAACTTCACGTACACATAATGTACATTGTAGCCTGGAAACCCATTCAATATTGTTGTTCTGCACAAAATAGAAAAAAAGTTAATTACTCATAAACTTTCATTCTTTTGCCAATTTTTATTAGAGCGTGCATCAATTTCTAATTGCTTTACTGGCAATATCTCTTCATAGAAACCTTGCATAACGCTTCGTTAAAAGGCTAAGCAAATTTCATTTCGTTATGTTGGACAGTTTTGCTGCACTGGCAGTACAACGGAGGCTTGTACAGCAAAAACACTGTTTTTTGCTTACACTGTTTCAATTGCCAAGAAATTACACTCCAGACTAGGCAAAAATACTAGTTGTCATTAGAAAGCGGAGAACGTAAGCTTTCTAATGCAATAGAACTCATATTCTTCCATTGAGCAGATCAAGCCCAGTGAGCCAGTAAACAACGACTAAAATGTCGAGCTCTTGCCACTGGAGTGGGACCGCCAGCTTAAGGCCACAGAAGTAAAACACCTAGCGCTTTCCTTGTTAGAAGGAATGAATCTGCAACGTTTGGCAGCCAGCGTAAAGAGGGCGAAAAACCTGGAGTTAGAAGTTTTCTTTACGGTGAAATCGCACAAGGAAGACATGCCTTTCCGGGCCATAGTCTCGGAAAAAGGTAGCTGGCAGTTAGATATTTCACGTTTTCTGCAAAAGAACCTAGCATGCTTGAATATTGTTGACCCTTTCCGCATACCGAATTCGGATTCTGTGTGCGAGTACCTCAAAAATAACTCGATGAGCCTACGTAGTGCCTTCAGTGTTGACGTAGAAAATTTATATTATTCCCTTCCGCATTGCCAGGTTATGAAATGCGTAAAAGCCTGCATTGTGTTTGACAACGATGAACAATCTTTCATCGATGGTTGCGGTATTTCTTTAGAATCATTTCTTGAACTTTTGTCATTTTACCTTGAAAGTACCTTTGTGTCGTGGCGGGGGGATCTTTATGTACAAAAGTCTGGTGTCTGCATAGGGTCCAGCGTGGCCCCTATTATTAGTGACATTATTTTAGGCTACATTGACAGGCAGCTGGAAGGTCACCTTAGTAAGTGCTGCAGTGCTGTTTTTCGTTACGTCTACGATTCTGTAATTTTTTCCCACAATGACATTCGCCATAAGGACATTGACCACATTCTTAAATTGTTCAGCCAGCATGGTATAGGCCTCACCTTCACCCACGAAGTATGTAAGGATTACGAGCTACAGTTTCTTTACCTAAAGCTAACTTTTGGTAAAGATCATTTGTGTTGGAAATATGAGCCAAGAATCAGTTAAGCCTATCTTAAACTACAAGTCTGGCCATTCTAAGATTGTGAAGAGAGCCATTGCAAAGACAATTTTAATTGCGTCGCTCAGGAAATCCTGTGTGCACGTGTCGAATACTGCTTTTAATAACAAGGTAAAACGCTTAGTAGATGCTGGGTATCCCGACAAGGTGATTTCGTCTGTGTGTGAGTCTATGGTTCGGATCGTTAAGCTCGTGAAACACAGAGCAGCTCAAGAAAATTCTGATGGAAAAAGAAAAAGAGCAGTTTCCCTTATGTACAAAAATTGGCGCATGGGTTGAAGAACGTAGGCTCAAGGTATGGTGTCGACGTTCTTTTTTTCCGCCGAACATAAGGTAGGTCGCATTTGCCCGATGGTTGATAATGCGCTGAGGAACAAACAGGCCAAAGGAACATGCGCTGTGAATCATAAACACAAGTACATCGCATGCGTAAAGAAAGCTGTGTATTTAACTCCATTATTGTGTGGCAGGGAGTACGTGGGACAAACGAAACGATGTGTGAATGTTCGTTTAAGGGACCATGAGTTATCTCTTCAAGGAATCGCGCGACTTCATCTGCCGGAACATTGCAGGTCATGCGCTTGTCGTCCCATTTTTGAGAGAACCACCATCATCTTCAAGCATCCTAACCAGCTAACTAGAGAAATCGCTGAGGCATATCATATAAAAATTTGGGGTAGCAAGTGCGTTAGTGAACCATCCGTCACACTGCATGAAAAAGAATTAAGTTATTTAGGCCAAGCTTGTTTATTGCCATGAGTCTGATAACGCTACCTCGGTGCACCTCGTATTCTGCGCATGTTGTGGTGTAGGCTGCCGGGACCGATATATACTTTTCACCCCGTTTTTTCCAATAAACAACAGTTGTGAGTCAGCGCCGTCTTTTCTTTCTGTTCTACTCCTTCCCTGTCCTGTATTTTTTCTGGTGTTGCGCTGTAAGAAAGTTCACGATGTACTCTCACTTGTTTGTGGAAGCCATTAGGAAGGACGCTGATTTTTTGAAGGTATTCAAAATGAGTATTTTATCCGAGTACCCTATTTCTCACAAAACTGTACATCATAAGTGTGAACTATAGATACACATACAATAACACTTGTGGTCACTGGAACAGCTGCAGCCACAGGAAATGCAATCTTTTAGAGTAGAATGACAAATGAACACCAACCTGCATCACCATCAGAGAAGCAACTAACAGCCACGACAGTTCACATGCCTAGTGGAGTTCACATACGCAAACTGAGCAGCATGTTGAAGTTGTGAGTCTTTGCTCAAACTTTTGCCAATGTGGTTCGACTTGAGTGAACAAGCTCGCCAGGTCAGGGTACGTCCAAGAGGGGTACACTGTCGACGATGTCGGCAAACAGCAATCGCAGGGTGATGGCTGTGACGACCGTGCAACAAGCTATGATGCGAAGCAGTCGGATGGAAAAGAGGGTCTGCATTATGAAGAGGAAGTGAATAAACCCATACTAGTAGCCTATCAAGCAAACAAAATATTTAAATGGGAACATTTTTCTAAATAATTCTGAGAATCGGCTGGCTTAATCTGTCTGCAACATGCGATAAAAGCTGTGCCAGGACTGACAGAAAGCCATGTAACATTCGAGCAGTGAAAAAACAAAGCAATGAGGAAGCTTAGATAGTGCAGAGATGAAATTTGTGAAGCTTTATTGAGCTGAATGATTGGCTGCTTACTCATTAGTGATGGCAAAGAATAAACATTTCGAGCTTATTCACTGTCTTATTTCAGTTCTTCAGCACAAACATATTCAGTCTACCTAGTTATTTTCAGGGTGGCAGTGTTCGTTGAGGTAATTAATATAAATGATGCACAAAGAAAATTGTTAGCAGTTTAAAATTCCCATATAATATAGTGCTTACCAATTAGATGGCACTCACGGCGTAATATTCTTTTCTGTCACTCCTCATCAGCTCCGTTGGTGGCAAAGTAAGATGAAATTCTGCAGCTCATTTTCTTCTTCTGGAGGGTGCATATGTACCTAAAACAAAATAAAAAGAAATTCATCCAAAACATCAAAATAAAACTATCAGCATTTTTGGTACACCCCAGTATGCAGCACAGTTATAACTAAGGAGCAGATAGGCCTGTCTTTCGGAGCAGATGCTCCGAAAGACAGGCCAGTTTACGATTTAAAATATAGACTCATACTTAACACAGCAAAATATAGCAAATGTACATAGAAGTTTTGCCAAATATGCAGCTGGCATGCTCAGTATGCCCTGGTGCCAAATGAGCGGAGGTTACACAGTTTGCTGCTTATCTCGTATGTCGCTTAGTATGCGGCCGCGGTTGTTGTAGTTCCGATGGAGGCGGAAATGTTGTAGGCCCGTGTGCTCAGATTTGGGTGCACGTTAAAGAACCCCAGGTGGTCTAAATTTCCGGAGCCCTCCACTACGGCGTCTCTCATAATCATATAGTGGTTTTGGGACGTTAAACCCCACATATCAATCAAATCAATCGGTTGTTGTAGTGCGCTAACTTGTCACACTATTGAATCACGACTCGAGAAGATTTCTCTTGCACACTTTTGTTGCCGAGCTAGCGTTGTCTCAATACTGAAGTCGAAGGTATGTCCCGTCGTTGAGCAGTGTTTGACGAGTTTTGTCTTATAATTCGTGGCTTGGGTGGCTTTCGCAATGTCTCCTGTGTACTCTTTGAGCCCTGTTGGTCACTTCCTGCCTATTTCACTCATGCATGTGGTGTCGCATACGTCACTGAGAGAGAAAGAAACGAGAAAAAAATGAAGGCAGAGAGGTGAATCATATGCTAGTATCCAGTATGCTACCCTACACTGGAGTTGGGAATAGGGGTTTGAAAGAAAAAGAGAGTTAAAAACTAAATAAGAGAAAAACAACGACACACACGCACATACAAAATCAGTCCACTCAGAGGCGTTCCGACAGGCCAGTAGTTCGCAAGAAGCTCAGTAGCGCTTGCACGACTTTCTTCTGTGACGATGAGTCATGACGATGGCGCAGTATACTTTCTTCTGACAGCGGCTGGTCATCTAACCTGTTTAGTGTATTAGAAAGGTGTTGCCTTTCCAGGTTGTATTCCGGGCAGTCACACAGGATATGTCGAATTGTTTCTTCATCTCCGCAGTGTGCACAGTCGGCGGTGTCGACCATACCTATGCGGAACGCGTACGCACGGGTAAACGCGACTCCCAACCATAGCCTGCACAGAGCAGTAGCGTCACCTCGTCAAATTTTTGTTGGAAGCTGTAAGCGCTTAACGTTGGATCAAGGGATCGTAATCTTGCATGCGTAAAGAGAGGCTCATTCCAAAGAGCCATGGAGCGCTGGCGAGCAAGCATGTGGAGCCTCCTAGCAGCGTCCGTCCTTGAGAGAGGTATTGACTGGTTGTTGTATTCTCTATGGGCTGAACGGGCAGCTTGATTAGCTCGTTCGTTAACGATAATTCCACAGTGGCTTGGCAACCACTAAAATATAATGTGGTGCCCTTTCTCTGTTATATGGTGTAGTATTTCTGCTGTTTTAAATACGAACTGCTCGTGTGGATCGCGGCAAAGATTTGACAAAAGTGACTGCAGTGCCGCCTTGAAGTCGCAGAAAATCGTCCACCGTTGCGTGCTTTGGTCGTTAAAGAAGCGCAGCGCAGCGCTGCAAGCTCTGCTGCCGTTGTTGTTGTTGCATGAGCTGTCCTGAATTTGATGGTTTTGGCGTGCGTTGGAATAACGACCGCCGCAGTTGAGCTGTTTGGCAGGACGGAGCCGTCGGTGTTGGACGTAGGTGTAGTCTTGGTACTTCTCGTACAGCAGAAGTAAGGTGAGCTGCTTGAGGGTTGGTATTGAGAAATCTCGTTTTTTCTGGATGCCTGGTATTGTAAGTTTGATGACTGGCTGTTTAAGGCAACATGGAGGAATTGAAGGTCTCGCCGTGGGCGTAAAACCAGTTGGTAGGGTGGCACCTTAAGTAGTTATTGTTCGACAAAAGGAATTATGAGGTCTATCCGCTGGTAGAGAGGCTAGGTGGTGGTGGGGAGTCCGGCCCACATGCCTTATGTGTGTCCTCAAAGCTTCAATTTCAATATAAGTCTGCACGAGGCGGTCTTCGGCTAAAGCTATAGTCGCCACTGATGAGGCACCCTGAGGAAGACCTAGACATATTCGAAGCGCCTGTGCCTGAACGCTTTGTATCATGCGTCGACTTGTTTTGCTGGCGTTTGACAATGCAGACAGACTATATCGTAAAAAGCAAAGAAAAAGCACCCTGTCTAGTCGTAACATAGTATTAGGCTGCATTCCCCAAGTCTTTCCTGCGAGAAACTTGAAATGATGGCATATGCCTGTCAATCGCTTTTTCAAATACGACACATGAGGGCTCCATGATATGTCTCTGTCGACTATGACACACAGAAATTTGTGATATCGCCAATATGGTATATTTTGACCGTTAATTGTCACTCTGTAATTCTACACGGGTTTGCGCGTAAATGCGAGAAGAGCGCACTTTCCGGAGGAAATTTCCAGGCCTCGATTGCGGAGATACAAAGAAGTTGCAGTAGCAGCTCTCTGTATTCTCGCTCGTAAGTGCAGGCGAGTTCCCGCAGATGTCGAGATGCAGATGTCATCAGCGTATGTTGATAGATAAATGTTGTTTGGTAGGCGCGTATGGAGAGTGATTAATGATATATTGAAGATCACGGAGCTCAGTACACCACCCTGAGGGAGGCCACGACAACTGAAATGTGCAGACGTGCTCTCGGCTTCCGTACTCACAACAAAAGGATCGCATTTGGAGATCACTGCATATCCACTTAAACATTCGGCCATCTAAGGTTGCACGGTGGGCTTGTTGGTTATTCATGTTGTTCGAGGTATACGCATCCAGGACGGGACAGAGAAGAAGACACAGAACACATACACGGCGCTAACTTTCAACAATGCGGTTTAATCCAAGAAACAGCAATACTTATACCCAAACATGGCCCGTCACAACCACGTGCTAGAACCAGAAAATTGTGATCTACTGCAACTCATGCAACATCCAAATAATGCAATTCTTTCAATGATAATGATATCGATGGCTTGCTTATACATGTGTCCCCAAGCTAAGCAATGAATTTCGCTTCTATGATCAGCCTTGTCGTTTGGTTAGTGCTTCTTCCGATTATCCTGGTGCGATTAAAGAGGGGTTGGCACCCGCATTATTTGCAGTGAATTGCTGTAAAACCCCCAGGCTGTGCATTGGCCACGTTGTTCTTGCGTTCATTCAGCCTATCATTGATGCATTTACCTGTTTGGCCTTTATAGCATGCATCACACGTTAATGGGCTCCGGTAGATGACTCCTGTGACGCACGCGACAAACCTAATACGGTGGTTCTTTTCGCACAGACCTTTCTCTGGGCGCTCCGGTTTCGTCTTTCGGCAAAGACTGTTTAGATTCATAGGTGCCGAGAAAACTACTCACACGTTGCAATGTTCTGCTAATTTCTTCAGGTTATGTGAAACACGATGACTATATGGCATTACAGTTATTCCTTTCTTTGCAGGCGTAGCATGCGTTTCCGCGGCTCCGTCGGAGCGGATTTGCCTCAGAAGGCTTTCCGCGACAGAAGTCAGGACGCGTTGTGGGTACCCCGAGTCAGCTAAAGGTTTCTGTTTGCTCTCTCCTGCTTAAAGACAAACAATGCTGGCAGGACTTCTTCAAGGTGTTAGTAAGGTACATCTTAACAATCCTTCGCTTGACGAGCTTGGAGTGCACCGAGTTATATGGCAGTATAGGTTTGTCAGCAAGAGGGTGATAATACCAGCTTGTCTGATCATCATTGAAAACAAATCGGACATCTAAAAACCGAATCACATTGTCCCGCGGCATTTCAAAGGACACTTCGAGGGGTTCAAAAGAGCCTTGAACAGAGGTCAAACTGGTAGATACATCAATGATAGGCTAAATGAACACAAGAACAACGTGGCCAAGGCACAGCCAGAGGGTTTTCTTGCAATTCACTGCAAAGAATGCGGGTGCCAACCCCTCTTTATTCGCACCAGCATAATCGGAAGAAGCACTAACCAAACGACAAGGCTGATCATAGAAGCGAAATTCATTGCTAAGCTTAGGGACGCACGTATAAGCAAGCCATCAATATCATTATAATTGAAAGAATTGCATCATTTGGATGTCGCATGAGTTGCAGTAGATCACAATTTTCTAGTTCTAGCACGTGTTTGTGACGCGCCTTGTTTGGGTATAAGTATCGCTGTTTCTCCGAATAAACCACATTGTTGAGAGTTAGCGCCATGTATGTGCTCTGTGTCTTCCCTGTCCCGTCCTGTATGCGCTATACCTCGAACAATTCGGCCACCCACTCCAATCTCTTCTAGTGTGGTAAGGACGGCTTCATGTGTAACGTTATCGTAAGCTCCTTTGACGTCAAGGAACAGAGAGGCGCAAAGACGCTTACGGCCTTTCTTGTGTTCAACGTACGTGATTAAGTCGATGACGCTATCGATCGATGACCGACCATGTCGAAAGCCCGCCATGGCATTTGGGTAGATCTCATGATACTCTAAGTACTACTCGAGACGGCCTAGAATCATTCTCTCCATCACTTTACCCACGCAACTAGCCAATGCGATCGGGCGATAGGAGGAGCGTTCCAAAGTGATTTTCCAGGTTTTAGCAGTTGTACTAGACGACCAGTTTTCCAACTTAAGGGGACAGTGCCCTCCAGCCAACAATCATTATATAGCTGAAGTAGAGTTATTCTCGCGCGCTCATCCAGATGACACAGTGTCTGTAGGAGATTACGTCAGGTCCTGGTGCGGAGGCGCGTTTGCATGAAGTAAGTGCTGCCTTGAGCTCCCGAACAGTGAATGGGAAGTCCATACAGGAATCACGTAGTGGCGGACAACTGCTCGAAGGTGGTGAGCTGCTACGTGCTGTAGTTGGCCCTGATAGTCTGGCGCAGGACTCTTCAGCAACATCCACATGTGGTAGTTTTTTGGCAAAGGGCTAAGGCCTTGAATGGTGACTTCTGAATAGAGGATGACCGAAAACCTCTTACTGTCCTCCATATCTGCGATAAAGGCTTACGAGGGTCGAGTGACTCGCAGAAAGTAATCCAGCGTTGGAATTCTAGCTTGTCCAACCAGCGTTCAATCTTCTGCACACGTCTAGCAGTCCGTAAATCTTCTATTTTCTTCGTGTGCCGGTACCTTCTTTCAGCTCGTCGTCGCAAGGCTTGAAGCCGCTCCAGCTCTTTGTCAATGTCCATGGCTCTTACAGGGCATGGGATCGAACACACAGTCTCTTTTACAGTGTTCTTGATGGCCTCTTGTAAGTCGGATATGTGTTCTTGGCAGTGGTCTTCCATACGAGGCTTAATTTTTTCCAGTCCACTCTTTTACTATGTCGTGCACCTTAGGAGGCGACAATCCTCTGATCTTGACGTATGTTGGAATGTAATCACTCCCATGCATTTTTATATCCATAAACCATTCAGTATGTTTCACTAGGCTTCGCGAAACAAAATCCAAGTCGAGACAGCTACTGTATGGGGTGCCACGTAAAATTGTAGAACTGCCATAGTTCAGAAACCAAAGTATGTTGTGGGAGGCAAAATACACCAAGTGTCCGCCCTTCATGTTGCTATTCTGACTTCCCCATAATGTATGATGAGCGTTAAAATCCCGGTGATAACTCACGGGTCAGGAGTTAACGCTATGATGTCTCGTAGCCTTTCTTGATCAAAGCGGCTTGATGGTGATAGGTATGCGCCAACCACAGTGATGCTGAGCCTCCTCTTTTTCACTCTTAAGCATATGTATTGGTTCCCGTCTTGAAGTGGTACAGGTTGAAAAATGTAAGTGAGGTCTCGGCGAATGAACAGCAGAACCTTGCTGCTTTCAGTAACAGTGGAAGACATAAAAGGTTCGTATCCCGAGAGTCGTAATGCACTCGATAATTTCGGCTCACAGATGACGATTACGGGAAACATATTGACGTACACAACACGACGAAAGTCCCCTGGCATTCCACTGCAGTATTGCTGCTTTACGGACCTCATCCCTGAAAGACAGTGTTGGGTTAGCCATGGTCTACTCTAGGGCTGCTAGCACTGGACAAAGCGCGTCCAGTACTTGAAGGGCACTTTTGGCTGACGGTGTATTCATGTCGCTTAACAACACGTGCATGGTGTCCACTAATGCTCTTAGCATCACCATCACGCGATGATCTAGATTCCCGGCCGTTGCAGCATCTTGTGCTTGTTCTTGAGGCAGCATCTGTTGAGGCTCAAAAGGTCGTGTAGGTGGCTCCTGTTGAGGCTCAACAGATCGTCTAGGCTGAAGGGTGACCGTTCCTTTGGTGAGAGAGATCTCCAAGCATCTTCTCTTTCAGCGCAGATGTTTGCCATGATAGGAGCCATGCCTGTCGATTTCACTTGAGTTTCTGACTTTCTCGTTAGATTTTGCGCTGTTATTCGTGAGGACATTCGACGATGACGGCGCCTTCGCCTTACTTTTCGCGCAGCTTCTCTGTGAGTCGAGTTATCTCACACCATTTGCCTCAGAATATAAATCTCTTTCTTAATCTGAGGACAGTCCTTGGAGGAAGCCCTGTGAGCGCCGTGGCAGTTGGGGCATTTCAACGTAGTTGCACTACAGTCATCTTCTGAGTGGTGTTCAGAGCATCGGGGGCACACTGCGGAATTTCTGCAAACGCCCTTCACGTCGCCAATCTTGTGGCATTTGAAACACTGCATAGGCTTCGGAATAAATGGGCAAACCTGGTGACGAAAATGGCCAACCTTCACGTAAGAAGGAAGACAGTCACCCTTGAATGTTATTCGCACACAACGAGAGTTGCCTAGGTGACCAGCATGCACAATGACGTTGTTTTCACTTACTGGTTTTATCAGTACAGGAAAATCTTCATTGGCGATTTCAGTGTCTACATTATAAATAACTCCTGATACGGTGTCACCATTCGCTGGTATGATGGATCGCACTTTGATGTTTCCCAGCTCCGAAACATGCTGTAGCGTGTTCAGAGAACTCGGGTTCATCACGTCGATTGCCAAAATATTCTTCCTCGTGTTTATCCTGATGTACTTAATCTCGTTAAGCACAATGTTTTCAAGGTACAAGGACAGTGCTTGCTTCTTGAGGATGCGAATATTGGCCGTAGTGGTCTGCGGCACCAACAAAATGAAGTGAGGCCATCGCTGAGGCGCTGTCCTCACAGTGGCTGTACTTGATGCCGGTGATGCGTTCATGATTATTCGCTTGGCCTTGCGGTAGAGCACAGGTTCGAAGCCATCTTCCGAGGACTCGTCGTGTGATGCAGAGTACAGCTCGGTGTCCTCGCTCTCTCTAGATGCATTACCACGCTTTCTTGAAGCAATGTCCGTGGATGAACTGGTACCAGGCGGGATCTCCGGGGATTGTACATCCATCACCGCGATGTAGGGGGCTGGAGAGCCCGCTGTTGCGCTGCGGAACGCAGAAAATACACAACAGAGCGCAAGATGTGTTCCACAAGAGAAGCACTTCGTCTTCAGTCCTTCATCATCATCATCACTGATCATACATGACTGATCAGCACTTGCAGTCATATGGATGAAAAAATGGTCGGTGAATTGTAACAAAAACTTAAGCCATTATCTGAGCAGGTTTATCAACGACACCCAGAAACACAGGAAAAAGAGAACAAGAAGTGTGCCGCGAGAAAACACAAAACCAATTGTTTCTGTCCCTTACGTTGGAGTTTTCTCAGACTCTGTTCGAATAGCGCTTTATCCACTGGGAATTAAAACAATTTTCAACCCTCATTGTACCTTGGCAAACGTGCTCTCTAAGCCCCAAGACAGCACCCCTGCAAATGATCAAAACAGCGTTGTTTACAAGCTCTTGTGCGGTGGCTGTGACACCATTTATATAGGCAAAACTGGCATGAAGTGGTCAACAAGTTTTATGGAACACAAACGGCAAATCACAAAAACCACGCATTCTCAGACAAAGCTCATCAAACACTGCTTGAAATTGGGGCATGCCTTCGACTTTCGTAATTCAAAGACGCTGGCTCGGGAACAAGAGAGAGGCAAGAAAAAGCTTTTCGAGTCGTGGTTAGACCATCATGACCAGCCAGCGTGCAACAACAATAACAGCGTCCATCCAGATGAGTAGATACATACGAGACAATGAGTGAATTTCGTCACCTTCACACATATGGTGCCAGTGCACACTGAGGATGCCACTCACATAGGAGGCGAAATGTCTGTTCAGATTGATTATATTTTGTTGTGTAAAGTCGGAGTACATATTAATATCACTGAAGAGCAGAGTTTTATTTCCATGTCAATTTGGCATATGTTCAAATATTTCCAGAGAAAAAATTGTTTATTCAAACAAAAACCAGTATTCACAGACCTGCTTTTTATCTTTGCGTACATAGTTTTCTCCTGAGGCAAAATAAACATTTCTACTCAGCATTCATGCCATGTTTTGTATACCGATAATCTACCATCCCATAATTATGCTATCGCCAGTGAACTGTTTTCTTGGAAATTGTTATCTATGCGTCTCTTTTATTTGGCTACACCACCTGTGATAATTCAAAAAGTGCAACAGTTTACTACCAAATTTTTGGTTAGTTGTTAGCTCAACGAGTGCTGCTCACTCTATCAGATTGCTCCTTCTAAATTTAAAGCATCAAAACTAACTTAACACAATTTCATGCATTTGCCTTAAGTGAAATTTCCCAAATTTTTTCGAATAGGACAAGCTAAGTTTTTTGCTCTAAACATTGCTGTATCAGATTAAAAATTTATGTACTTGCTCGTCATGAAGACACTATATCAGTAGCTTTGCAGAAGCATTTCTTTTAATATCATGTTAAGTGGTAAATTAACAAGAAAACATGGCTAACTCACGTACATTGCCTAGCTTTCATTAAGCTGGTATAACTTATGTTAGCAACATTTGGCTTGTGCAAAACAACAGAATTTACGACGTTTCGTTGAGAACATACCGTCTCTCTGACAGTCAAATTACTTTAATATGCGTCACTCTATAATGCGTCTGTTAAATCTTAAGGTACACTAAAGAAAAACAGAAAAAAAGGCAAAGCCATTAAAATTCCACTTGAAAGCACCTTCTGTTCCTATAAACAATTTACTTTCAGTGTTTCTGAAGATCTCCCTGTTTTTTGAAACATTGCTAGCAGGCCACAGCTGAGCACCAGTCTTTGTGAGGCAGCACCTTGGTGAGCATGATGTCAGACGTCCCTGCGGTACACTCTAAGCCAAAATTCGGCAAAGTTGTACTAACTGCAGTCGTTAAACGAACGGACGAACGGTTCATTCAACAAGGACTAAATGCGTGGCAGTGCGTGTCGTGCGCCAACGCCCGGCAATGAAGAGACCAACGGGGAGGGCAACTGCGCCGCGATCGCCTCCTGTCGATGCTGCACTGCAATGCTCGGCGTGGTCGGTGATCACGAAAACAATTTATATAGGCTATATGCCACTGTGAAAGCGAAGAAATATGAAACGAATAGGAGATGTTATGCGAGGCAAGTATAGTACAACATGCAGTCAGTGCACACAACAAGCACCCTCGCGTTTTCATTATGCCGGCACGGGCGAACCGAAACCAAGTGAAAATTGCCGAACACGAGCAATGCGGATAACTCGCTTCAATGTGCTGAATTAGTTCGAACTACAATGAACACTGACAACGCTAATAAAAGTAAGCTGTTCATCAGCGGTCATGTACCCACACAGTGACCACAACTTCAAAGCGATATATAGAAAAAGTAGGCTTCGTACGTCATCGATATCAAGCTGGCTACCGGTGTGAGTGCATTGCCGGCACAAGCGAAGGAAACGTCGCGTACAAATTCACAAAAAATGTAGCTCAGACAAACTTGTGTCTTTTTTTCCATGCGACAATCGTTATCGAAAATCCAGCGTGTAGGCGATCGCGGTTACGACTAATCGTGCGGCCGGCGGTACACAGGGAGCGACTTACCAGCACGATGAAAACACTGTGCCTGCGGACGGTCTCGTCGCTGTAAGTATACAGATATCTACATCACTCGGTAAAACACCGCAAACATGGGACACTTACCTATTGTTCATTTGTGACAATAGAATAACGACGACAACATTCCATGCGAGCCGCATGTTGCGATCGCTGGTGGTCGTTTAGCAGTACTCGTCGTAAGCCTAGCGACGCCGTCGGCCAGCCGACACGGTATGGCATCAGCGCCTGGCTGCTTCACCGGCTTTCCCGCATAAGCGGCGCTGCTATGTTTGTAGTTGCGGACTCGCGCGCCAGCACTGCGAACGCTGGTTCGGCCGACATGATTGAATGTCAGCTGATAATTCGAAGTCTCGGGCTGGAGGCATGTTGAAGATTAGATGGATCCAAATTAAAAGATCGGTGCGCATCCGTGCTACGAATTAGCCCATGTAAATTTTCGCGTTACGGTATCAATGTTTATTGTTTTTTTAAGCCGAGTAAAGGTCACCCACTGACACTAGATGGGAGGTCAAAATACTGTGCTATATATACCCGATAGTCTGTTCTCGTAGTATAGCGCGGGCAGTCAGTGTTTGCGGTGTTTTGCTTTGAAATAATAGTGCGTATGTATATGTGTGTATATGTGTGTGTGTGTGTTGCATGAATAACGCGCTATGTTTCTCAATGCTGATTAAATTGGAATAAACATAATATACACTCCACAAACGAAATGTCGCCATTTTTTGCCACTGGTCTAGACGGTTCAACTGTTAATCCCATTGGAGCATTCTACTGCGACCAACATTTAAACCAAGTGGAGTAAGTGCTTGGGTAACAGTTGAACCCTTGCAGTTACTCCCGCAGTTAGTCCAAAATTGGTTCCAAATCTGTGGCAGCGCATTCAGACTCCTAAAGGAACAATGGCATACCCCACTTTAGTTCTTTTCGGCTTAGAGTGTATATGTAAGCTTCCTGTCTTGCTGCTTCCCCTTCTCCCCCTCTGCTTTACATCGTGCACTCTTCCTTCAACAGAAGTGCTAAGATGACCCCCTTTTCGAGGCTTTACTCTGCAGCCAGTAGCATTGCAATACCTGCAATATCATACTGCATGTTTTTTTGACTAGCATGTGAGGCAACGTGCATGCACATAGTTGTTACGCTGATATATTTTTCTGATTTTTTAAGAATAAAGTTAGTTGCAATTGATGCCATTTTTGTTCTGTCCTCCATTTTGTTCCCCGATGGTATGCATCTTTGCGTATTTCAGTGATTACTGTGTTATTTTCAATAACGAATCCCTTGCAACACCAAAATTATTCCGTTCACCTGTGCATCTAGTTACACCAAGGGTAAGTTGTACGCAGGAAAAATACAAGAAATAAAAGCATCATACTATGCACCAGAATAAAAATATCAGGATAAGCGAAACTAAAAAGATGCAGCCTAGTTGCTCGCATCTCTGAATCCCACAAAAAGAGAATGCTCTTTCTCTCAAAGGGGCAAAGATTGCACGCTTACACATGTGTCAGTTGACCTTGCAGTCTCCTCCACCTCTACTATCTTCCCGACCTTTTGACCTGAACTAAGTGCGAAAAACACACTGTCTTCAAGTCTAACCAATCAAGCCATGCAAGGATTCCGAAAAACCTTTGAACTGCTGTTTATGGACAACAATGGTGCTCACAGTGTAAGTTTTCTGTCTGAGCCATTGACCCTCCTGCATGTCACAGAACAAAAGAAGCATTTAAGGGCTCAATTATCTTTCATAGACACAGCCTGAGAACTCACACAAAATATTTGCATGGCGCTTTTTCTGTTGCAATAGGTTGTTAATAATACACTCATCGTGGATGAAACAGTCAGTTATATAGAAAAATGTTTTACAGTGCTCAGCCACGATTTCGGTTTCAGAGGGCGCTAAACAAGTGAGATGGGACGTAACGTGGTTTTCATGCGAACAAAGCTGCCTACAACTACACAGAACCGTATGGACGTGGTCACCGCACAGACAACTTTCTTCAATGAAGGCTTTCTGGGCGCAGCGATAATTGCCTATGAGATATAAATATGCATGATTCATGAAAATGCTCAGCCAAAGCAAGAACATCAGCCTTTGAGCTCCCATGCAAGTCTGTCCCCTCTTCATTTGAAGAAGTCTGCTAGGAGAGCACTTGCAAGGGTTGTGGAAGCCAACGCAAACTTATGACGTAGAAGGCAGTAGGTTATTTGCACAGAAACCAAAGGGGTGTTCTGCAAGTCATGGTATGACAAGCACTGTAAAGTTGATTTAACGTATGTTCCAGCACATTGCATTTGATGTTTTTAAGACAGCTACCGTGCCTCACATATCTATCCAACAAGTTAGCTAGACTGCATAGGCGGCTCCGAGCAAATACAAACGGAGGGACAAAAGATAACAAAGATGCAGCACCATCTTACAACTGAAATTTATTACAAAGCAGTGCAGATGTATATAATGTCACGTTACAAAGTAACAGTAGCCTGTAGATAATGGCACACAAGGACGTCAAACTGATTCGAACAACGGCAATACGACTTTATCGTTTTTCGTTGCTCGCGCATCTTCGTCCTCTTCTGATCAGCGGCACATACAAGCCTGCCAGCGTCTATGAAAATAATACTTTCAGAACTTGTACTAGTGGCATTACCCCTCTTCCCAAAGAACATCGTCCCGATGTGACAAAATAATTACCAGATGAAAAAACACGATATGCAGTACACAAGGGGGTGTTAACAATCACTGTAAGTCTACTCAAGGAAGTTTGACGAATAGTCAGCGTTGGTAAAATGGTTTCATCCTCAAAACATGGACGACGTTTGGCTGTTGTGAACGGCGGGATTTACGAGCCATGTCCTCGTCAAGAACCTTGTAGTTTACTTCGCTGAGACCGCGGATAACCCTACAGGGACCAAAATAGCGGCGTAACAAATTTTCCGACAGGCCCCGTTGTCGAATGGAAGTTCACAACCATGCTCGTTCTCCGGGTTGGTAAGAGACATCGCGACGACGAGAGTTGTACCGCAGCGAGTCGATGCATTGTTGCTTGTGGTTTCGTTCGACTGTAAGCTTACGAGCTGCGTCTGCCAGTCTGATAAATTCGTTCGTCTTGACACTAATCTGGCGTCTGTCTGGTAGAAGCATGGCATCCAGCATTGTAGTGACCTCCCTGCCGTGAAGCAACCGGAATGGTATGAATCCAGTTGTTTCTTGCACAGCGGTGTTGTAAGCGAACGTGACGTAAGGTAGGATGTCATCCAAGTTTTTGTGGTCTTGGTTAACGTACATGGATAGCATGTCGGCGATCGTCTTGTTTAGTCGCTCTGTAAGGCAGTTGCTTTGTGGGTGGTATGCAGTATTTTCTCGATGTACTGTGCCGCTAAGCTGCGTGACGTCTTGTATCATCTGGGAAGTAAAAGCTGTGCCACGATCAGTTACGACAACTGCTAGTGCTCCATGTGGGAGGACAATGTTATTCATAAAAAAGTGGGCAGTCTAAATGGCGGTGCCACGCTGTAATGCCTTCGCTTCGCAGTAGCGCGTCATGTAATCAGTAGCGACTACAATCCAGCGGTTGCCTTCACAAGACTTGGCAAAATGTCCCAGTAGATTCATGCCAATTTGTTGAAATGGTTGTGTCGGAGTAGTTACGGGCTTCAAAAAGCCGGCTGGGCGCTTATGTGGTGCTTTATTGCGCTGGCACTCGTGACACGTCTTCACGTAATGCTTCACGTCTCGATTGAGCTTAGGCCACTAATAGTGTTGGCGAATCCGGGCCAAGGTACGTTAGAATCCTAAGTGGCCAGAGGAAGGCTCATCGTGACAGGCGGACAAGACATCGGCTAGTAACGCTGGCGGGACGATGAGCAGGTACTCCGTCACGTAAGGGTCGAAGTTTCTTTTATAGAGGATATTTCTGCGAACGCAGAACGATGAAGGCGAGCGGGCAAATGCTGGTGGTGGATGCGGCGTACGGCCTTCGAAAAATTCGATGAAGTATCGAAGCTCTGAATCGTTCTTCTGCCATTCAGCCAAGTCAGATACACTAACGGCGCAGAGAAAACGGCCATCGAGATTGTGATCACCGGACGCTGTCCTAAGAGGAGCTCGGGAAAGGCAGTCCGCTTCCGTGTGCTGCCGGCCAGACTTGTACACGACTGTCAAATCGAACTCCTGAAGGCGTAAGCTCCACCTGGCCAGACGTCCGGAAGGGTCTTTAAGGTTTGCCAACCAGCAGAGCGCATGATGGTCAGTAACAACTCTGAACGGGCGACAATACAGGTACGGTCTGAATTTAGCTATTGCCCAGACAACAGCTAGGCACTCCTTTTCAGTGGTTGTGTAATTCGCTTCCGCAGATGATAAAATCCGGCTCGCATAAGCAATGGGGCGTTCGGCCACGCCTTGCCACTGGACGACGACTGCACCATGGCCGATGTTACTGGCGTCTTTGTGTAGTTCAGTGTCGGCATATTCACCATAGTGTCCGAGTAAGGGCTCAGACTGGAGACGCTGCTGGAGCTTGGAGAAAGCGGTTGTTTGCTCAGGGCCGCACACGATGGGAACATCTGCTTTTGTCAGATGAGTGAGGGGTTCGGCAATGTTTGCAAAGTATTGCACAAAGCGTCTGTAGTATGCGCAGAGGCCTACAAATTGACGCACATCACGTGTGTTGGCCGGTGCTGGAAAATCTGCGACAGCCAATGTTTTGTCTGGGTCCGGCGGAATATCATCAGGGCTAACAAGGTGGCCGAGAAACTTTAAGTCGTTGTAACCAAAATGACATTTTTCTGGTTTCAGTTATAGGCCTGCCACGCGAATTGCAGCAAACACAGATTTAAGTCGCTGCAGGTGCTGCTCAAACGTTTGAGAGAAGACAACGACGTCGTCTAAGTAAACAAGACATGCTTCCCACTTGAGACCAGAGAGCACTGTATTCATCATCCCCTGGAATGTCGCAGGGGCAGGACACAGACCGAAGGGCAACACCTTGAATTCGTACAGACCATCAGGCGTTATGAATGCTTTTTCTCGTTCGCGTTCATAAACTTCGATCTGCCAGTAGCCACTGCGTAATTCCATGGAGGAGAAGTATCGGGCGCGTCGGAGGCGGTTTAATGAGTTGTAAATGCACGGAAGCGGATAAACGTCTTTCTTTGTGACTTTGTTGAGTTTGCGGTAATCAACACAAAATCGCAGAGTGCCGTTCTTCTTCTTTATTAGTACGACGGGGAACGACCATGGACTACTAGAGGGTTGGATTACGCCATCTTCGAGCAAATGCCTCACTTGAGAACGCATTGCCTCTTGTTCCTTTTGTGATACTCGGTAGGCGTGCTGACGTATGGGTCGCTCAGCATGGTCAGTGACAATGCGGTGCTTTACGGTTGGCGTTTGTTTTATCTTAGATGTAGACGCAAAACAGTCGCTAATCATGCGGAGGATACAGCGGATTTGCTCTTTCTGCGCACATGACAGTTTCGGATTGACATCGACTGTATCGGCTACCACGGTGTCACTTTCAACGGCTGGAGAAATCGGGGCTATCGTCATACACGCTTCATCGTCAATGGCTTCGAAATGAGCGATAGTTGTTCGCTTGGCCAAATGTTGGTATGTTCCACTAAAATTGGTGACCAACAACTCAGTCGTTCCCGGTTTAAATTGAATTATGCTGCGGGCAACGCAGATTTGCTGAGACAAGAGCACCGAAAGGTTGGCTTCAGCGATACCACTACCATCATGGTCTATGTCACCCTGTACAGTAACGAACATACTGGTGCATGGCGGAAGTGTGACGGTGTCGTCGACAATGCGAAGCGCAGTCTTCTGCGGATCGGTATCTTTAGGCATCGGGCCATAGTCGTCAACAAACGTTACGAGGCAGTCTCGAAGATTTATACAATCGCCGCGCTCGCGAAGGAAATTCATGCCAAGGATAATTTCCGGGATCATTCGGGAAGCACAACGAAAGAAGCAACGAACGTTGACTCACAGATTTGCAGCCTTGCGGTGAATCTCCCGATTGGTGTCAAGAAATGACCACCTGCTGTCCGAAGGTTTGGTCCATGCCCCCAAGGAGTCGTGACTTTCCTGAGTTCAGCCACAAGTTCAGCGCTGATAACTGAGTAGTCGGCGCCGGTGTCGACCAAAGCAGTCACTGGATGGTTGTCGACAAGGACGGCAATGTCAGCAGAAACGGGTTCATCCGCGATGTGAGGTGTCGGCTGAAAGGAATCGTCGAAGGTCGGCGGATGGGTCGGAGGAGGCTGTTTTGACGATAGCTTAACTGCGTTCCCAACCTTGGAGGCCGCTGATTCGAGTTTCCCCGGCGTGGACTTGGGGACCTAGCGAATCATCCCGCAACAACATCGGCGGCGAAAGTAGAGTATTGATTCGCGGATGTAGAGCGTCGAGGAGACGAAGAGCGTGATTGGCGTCGCTGAAGATTCGGAGACGGTAGACTTGCTAAGTATTCTGCGATGCCTCGGGGTCGTTCCCCGTCCCTTGGCCGACGAGCGTCTGGCCGAAATCCAGGTAGGCCCATCTGTCTGTACGAGCACTCCCGGTATAAGTAAGTGACCTGGCTCACCACAGTGGTAGCATAGTGGCCGATCGTCGGAAGCGCGCAACACGCTAGATTCCCGCAAATTAGGTCGCGGATTCTCATGGTGTGGCGGGCCCGAGAAGTACTGCGGCATCTACAGACAAGTCGGTCGTTGGTTTTCATAGTGTGGCAGGCCCGAAAAGTGCTGCGGCGTCTGCAGGCTAGTCGGTCGGGGGAAATAGCTGGCTGCGGGTTCAGGAGTGCGTACAGCTTCCGCGTACGTTAGCAGAGGAGCTTTGGTTGGAGGTGGCACTAATGGTCGTACCAGCTTCCGCACCTCTTCACGGACGACGTCTGTCAGAACAGCCACTTGAAGCTGTAAAGGCACTGCGTTAAGCTTTTGCAGCTCGTCGTGTACAATGCTACGGACTAGCTCAGCAAGGTCTCACACGATCGTGACATCGGGTGTTACCAAGGGAGCTGACAGATATTCAAGGTTGTCGGACCGCTCATACTGCGAAGACAGCCGTCTTAGCATTCGCTTCATTGTCGTCGCTTCACGGAGGAATTCTGCCACGGTAGCTGGTGGGTTTTGTACAAGTCCTGCCAACAGCTGCTCCTTGACACCCCGCATCAGAATGCGTACCTTTTTGTCTTCCGTCATTGCAGAATCTGCTCGACGAAACAGACGAGACATCTCCTCAACGAACATGGCCACGCTTTTATTGTGTCTTTGATTACGAGAATCGAGGAGACGTTCGGCTTGATCTTTCCTGTCGGCGCTACCACACGTGTTCCGCAGCTGAGTGCAAAACACCAGCCAGGTTGTCAGGGCGGCCTCGTGGTTCTCGAACCAAATAAGCGCCGAATCCTCCAGGTAGAAATAAACATACCACTGTTTCTGTTGCTCGTCCCACTCGTTGGCGAATGCGACTCAGTCGTATTGGTCCAGCCAGTCTTCAACGTCTTCGTAGGGCTGCCCATGGAAGGGCTTTGGCGTTCGAGAGGCTGGTAGCCATGGAGCTGGCGGAGTCGCGGTCTGTTCAGTCAGGCTTGCAGTTGTCGCATATGCCATGGTTCTGGAGTGTTCCGGAAGAGCGCCGAATCGGGGTGGTAGGCCTAGTTGCCGCCGACTTCGTCGAAGGTTATCTGTTTCTACCAAGGCGTTATGTTCGGGCCTAGATCTTCCTTGTGGTAACAGTGTATAGACTATTACCCAGCGCCTCCACCAGCTGTCACGTTACAACGTAAATATAGCCTGTAGATAATGGCACACAAGGACGTCAAACTGATTCGAACAACGGCAATACGATTTTATCGTTTTTCTCTGCACGCGCATCTTCGTCCTCTTCTGAACAGCGGCACATACAAGCCCGCCAGCATCTATGGAAATAATACTTTCAGAAGTTGTGCTAGTGGCAATATATTCCTTCAATGAAAACAGACAATCAGCCCATGAAAAATATAAGAGAAGTTATTAGCAGCTCTTTGAATGTAGTTAAGAAATTACAATAAAAATGTCCAAAATTTAAGGTGGACCAACACGCAACATTCCACCGACAAAGACTGAACGTACAACCTTCGGATAATGCATTCGATGCTCTTATCAATTAGTGAAAGGGGCGGCTGCCCTCTTGACGACATTATCGAGTGTTTCCAAGCACGTAAACCTAGGAGTGTTCGTGGGCACAGTTCGTAGCACGCGATCTTTCTACGTGTTAGTAGCTGACAATTAGCCCTCCTACACTTCCTAAAGGCATTAAGTAAAGGCATTAAGAGACCCTCGCTATGAATGAACACAAAAAGTTTTAGGGGCTCAGTTTTCTTTGTTAAAGGAATTGTGCTCATCATGTGTTTAAAACATGTTACACACTTCTGCCGGTGATCAGAGCTGCAGCCTTTTTAGTTCATTAAAGAGTTGGATCTGCACAGGCAAAATAGTACACTGCCTGTACTTTAACACTTTCTCCCTACCTCTTTGAGTCTGCAAGAAAAACTTTACATGCAATGTACACGGTTGCCTTATTCCTTTCTTGAACCTTCGATGTGGCCAGCCACTCCTCTTCATGCCTAGGATCCATCACATAAGTAAGAAAACTCACAGCTACCAACAACAACACATCTTGAGTGAAACCAGCAATCTTAAATTGGGATGCTTACTCGGACAATGCATCATCCACCTTGTTTGAGATGAGCCCCACCGCGGTGGTCTAGTGGCTAAGGTACTCGGCTGCTGACCCGCACGTCGCGGGTTCGATTCCCGGCTGCGGCGGCTGCATTTCCGATGGAGGCGGAAATGTTGTAGGCCCGTGTGCTAAGATTTGAGCGCACGTTAAAGAACCCCAGGTGGTCGAAATTTCCGGAGCCCTCCACTACGGCGTCTCTCATAATCATATGGTGGTTTTGGGACGTTAAACCCCACAAATCAATCAATCATTGTTTGAGATGAATCGATTGCAACAGAGCATTCTGCGAAAGCAAGTGCATGTTCTGCTTTTAAGCCACTTTTGAATACCGCGGCTGAAAAGCAGCAGTAGCTTCCAACCACAAGGTTCATACCACCATTGTGAGTGTTATTCAATGAGAAATCACCTTAAGTTCAAGAATTTAATTGTGCCTCATTCAAGAAGCAGCTACGCTATTTCAAGAAGTTGGGGCACATCCTAAGAAAGCTTCAAAGTGGACACGACATTCTACTCCCAGCCTATTGATTCTGCCTAGTTAAACACCAAAAATCAGTCACAAAGCAGAAGGATCTTACAGTACTCGAAGTCGCCAACCTTTTATTAACATTTTTTTTTCCTCCAACACAGGCCAAGTACAGGTCATTAAAAATCACTGCAGTGAATAACCAAATATAAATGGCCTGCCAGCACAAAGGATCCACTGTTCTGCGCCAAGGATGCTATCGAAATTTTTTGAGCAGTATCCTTCCCTGGAAAGCGTTGTATGTCGCTGGCAGGTATTTGAAAGTGTTTCTCACGCGGTTACTTGAGTCTCTCTTTCTTGGCTAGGTCATAAAGGGGTATTTGTAACGGCAGGGTAAGAGTATCAGTATTGAATTGAGCACTGTATTGATTCTTAGAGACCTGCGCTTGACCAGTATGTAAACGAACAATAATAATAGATTGCGAAGTCTCAGTGCTGTACAATCTTCTGCCATGTGGATCATTTTTGTTGTTTACTTTGGTAGAATCTGTGTGGCAACCCACTTGCAACCCACTTGCAGTCGCAAGTGGGTTGTTAAGCCCAGTATGAAGGTTTTGCAGCACAGGCTCCAGCATCTTGTGCCAACACATGAGATTCCCGAATGTTTCACAATCGAATCCCTGCACTTAACATAGCCTTTTACGAAACGGTGCACAAGTTGGCGGTACAAGTCTCGTCCATGGAAGCCACTGCTGCCTTCATCATTGGGGCACACAAAAAGCGCCAAGAGGGCGGCCATGCACATGGCCTTGCAGAGTGCTCTGTGTGGATCACTTCAACACAAGGTGGTTGAAGCAATTTTCAAGTAAGTGTCGAGACCTCATCATGCAGGTTTAGCTAAAGACGAGTTGCCTCTAGCCAAGGATTTGCTAAGGCATGCGAGGTATCCTACTTGTAAAAAGGAGCCACATACCATCTGAAGGGCTGCAAGAAAGGAAGACGGCTGTCGCACATAGCATACACAGTGTTTCTCACAAACTCTACTAGAAAATAGGGAGAGAGTGGTGGAGTTGAAGTAGTGTTTATGGCCCACAAAACTTTCTGACCTACGCAAATTCATCGATCACATGAAAGGAAGGAAACACTGCCGCACTGATCACTAGCACAAGTATGTAACCTGTGTTAAAGCATGATGTACGCAATAACTGACCTGCAGCAGGAGCTACATGGGTCAGATAAGATGCTTGTGGGCAACTGTGGGCGCAGGTTAGCCAGATGAGGACAGAGGACGTTCGATGACAACGAGAGACTTTTATATACACGAAGACGGACAAATGGATACACACAACATAAACTCACACATATATACACGCGTTCACGGTCCTTTGCGGAAGGGAGTTAACGTTCTTGTTTGTCCACTCACATTCTACTCTTGGGGCGTGAACGTTTCGCTTGACCTTGAGCTCTCTGGTAGTCAGGAGGCGGTGTGCCTTGTGCTTGCGGAGTTCGTACCGAGGCGGGGCCCGGTCTACAAGATAACCGCCAGGGGCATTCCAGTACGGTGGTCAATGCCTGGGCTTGCCTGTACACCACCGAGAACAGCGTACCGCCCGTCTGCCGCGAACAGACCTGGGACAGCGTCTCGCTCCGAGACCAGAACAGCAGCTGGCCGTGACGAACGCCGCTTCAGACCAACGTGGGTGGGGTGGTGGGGCGACGCCCAGTCCAGGACGCACCCGAGGACCTCAACGCCGGGACGAGGCCCAGCCACGGAAGGTCAAAACGAGCAGCCGGGGCGTGGCCCGAACTTGTACTTGCTCTCTGCTCTCTGAGGTTAAGTGGGGCGATGCCCAGTCGAGGAGGCACCCGAGAACTTCAACGCCGGGACGAGGCCCGGGCACGGAGGGTCAGAACGAGCAGCCGGGGCGTGGCCCGAACTTGTCCTTGCTCTCTGCTCTCTGGGGTTAGGTGGGGCGATGTCCAGTCCAGGAGGCACCCGAGGACTTCAACGCCGGGACGAGGCCCGGACACGGAGGGTCAGAACGAGCAGCCGGGGCGTGGCCCGAACTTGCCCTTGCGCTCTGCTCTCTGGGGTTAGCCGAACTGTCCCCGTGGCTCGGGAGCTTTTTCACGTGGTACGCGCACGAGCACGCGCATAGGCGCGCTCATAGTTTTAGTGCTATCACCAACATAATGATTCCCGCGCACCTTGAAATACTAAATCGGCCCCGCACACCGACTTTCTACGTCAAAGCATGACGCACTCTCTCCCGGGCAGCGTTTTTTTACCACATCTTCCCCCCAGTTCAAGAACAGTGAAACGGTGGGATAAAAAGGGTAGGCATACTCGCAGAGTGGACTGGAATGTCCAAGTGTCTCGCCGGCACCATAGGGCACTGTAATATACACTCAAAGATTTACCGGCATAAAAGCGCACTTTGGCAGCGGTATTCTTTATCATCGCCCATCCACATCGACGGATGACAGTGAAAAAAATTATAATAAAAAAGGCAAAAGTATGTGACAAGATTGTGCCACACCTCAAAGAATCTGTACACTTTTCAAGTGTAACTCGACTTCATGTGCCTTGCAATAACATTTCAGCTCTTTGGTTGCCATATTAAAAGTGTACAGCTGGTTTCACTAGCTGACAATTATTCTCGGTGACTGTGATTGTTCGTGGACCCAGGAACTCGGACGCGCAGAGCCGCGACCGTGAACACAGAAAATACATTATCAAGTAAGACGGAGCACAACTGAAAGACATAGACAACTGACACAATACGCATAAACTGAACACATTCAACGATGATAATGTTTTGTCTTTGACGATGTACCAAGGGCGTCCACACACGGAATGCACGGCACCGCACGCTCGTGACCCGATCGATGCCTAGGCCAACGACCACTCACTCATGCCGTTGCGGCGAACACAGGCACCGGGCAGCACGATGAATTCGTCGAGTCAAGCTTGGAAGCATCGATGCCCAGTAAGTCAGGCAAACATAATGTCAGCGCGGGGAATCGGTTCCGCATGCAGTTCAAAGTCTATTGTCGTGTCGAAGTTCAGTTCAGAACCGGTCAACCAGGTTTGTATTCTTTCTCCTTTTCTTCCATGTACTAGCGCAGAACCAGAGCTCTTTCTTCCTATGTGCTTCTGTGTACCGCGGTGGCTTCTCGATGTTCATATAGATGGAGCAGTATTCAATCCAAACATTTGGGTCCGAGCGCCAAGCTACGCAGTCCAAAGCACGCCACATCTTTCGGTTGTCTTGAAGTTGGTGCGCCTCCGCACGGTACGGAGTACCATGTTGTGGGCTCACAGCGTTCCTACCTCCACTACTACGTTTGGAGTTCCGGCCCCTCTTGCTCGAATTATGGTCATCTTCTGGCTCTGTTTGAGGGTTTTTCAATGCCACTCGCTTTTCGTTGGGCTCCGAAGCAAGAGTCTCAGATGCGCATGACGTGCTCTTTGTATGGCCGAGAGGTTTCAGCTGACCACTGCAGAGGCCATGCTGCTCTATACTTCCGTCACCTTCAATGCCATCACATGTCTGCTTAACACATTCACTAGCAGACCGTGTACCCAGAGCTACATCACTACGTTCTCCAACACAGACTTTTTTGGTTGTACCTGACAGATTTGTATCCACATCATAGATAACTATCTCATCCTTGAGATTATTGACTTGGTTCTCTTCATTAACCTCCTTAGGCACTGCCTTATTTGCAATCTCTCGGATTACCAAGATAGCTGTGCTGATCTCAGACAACAGCTTCTCTCCTTCCTGTCGCAAACGCACACGCTCATTGTCATTTTTGCACATGTACCGCAGTTCAAAATCAATTCTCTTATGTTCCTCTTCGAGGTCTTCTTGCAACATTCGCTCTAAGTCGGCGCAAGACCACCCGACGTCCTCTCCAATACAAAGCAGTCTTTGCACGTTTACAGGCATCCTGTGTGCGACCATTTCTCGCCTGAAAGATGTTGAGTGCCGATCCTGGCAAGGCCCATGTCCATTCCGATCGCGTGCAATTTCTCTAAATCCATCGGTTCGTCCCGCCCGTCTGGCTCTCGGCAAGAAGGTAAGGCCGATCTATCCTGGAATCTTCTAATCCTGGCAAGCTCGCCAAAATTTGTGGGCAACTGTGGGCGCAGGTTAGACAGATGAGGACAGAGGACGTTCGATGACAACGAGAGACTTTTATATACACGAAGACGGACAAATGGATACACACAACATAAACTCACACATATATACACGCGTTCACGGTCCTACGCGGAAGGGAGTTAACGTTCTTGTTTGTCCACTCACATTCTACTCTTGGGGCGTGAACGTTTCGCTTTACCTTGAGCTCTCTGGTAGTCAGGAGGCGGTGTGCCTTGTGCTTGCGGAGGTCGTACCGAGGCGGGGCCCGGTCTACAAGATAACCGCCAGGGGCATTCCAGTACGGTGGTCAATGCCTGGGCTTGCCTGTACACCACCGAGATCAGCGTACCGCCCGTCTGCCGCGAACAGACCTGGGACAGCGTCTCGCTCCGAGACCAGAACAGCAGCTGGCCGTGACGAACGCCGCTTCAGACCAACGTGGGTGGTGAGGTGGGGCGACGCCCAGTCCAGGACGCACCCGAGGACCTCAACGCCGGGACGAGGCCCAGCCACGGAAGGTCAGAACGAGCAGCCGGGGCGTGGCCCGAACTTGTACTTGCTCTCTGCTCTCTGGGGTTAGGTGGGGCGATGCCCAGTCGAGGAGGCACCCGAGGACTTCAACGCCGGGACGAGGCCCGGGCACGGAGGGTCAGAACGAGCAGCCGGGGCGTGGCCCGAACTTGTCCTTGCTCTCTGCTCTCTGGGGTTAGGTGGGGCGATGCCCAGTCCAGGAGGCACCCGAGGACTTCAACGCCGGGACGAGGCCCGGACACGGAGGGTCAGAACGAGCAGCCGGGGCGTGGCCCGAACTTGCCCTTGCGCTCTGCTCTCTGGGGTTAGCCGAGCTGTCCCCGTGGCTCGGGAGCTTTTTAACGTGGTACGCGCACGAGCACGCGCATAGGCGCGCTCATAGTTTTAGTGCTATCACCAACATAATGATTCCCGCGCACCTTGAAATACTAAATCGGCCCCGCACACCGACTTTCTACGTCAAAGCATGACGCACTCTCTCCCGGGCAGCGTTTTTTTTACCACAATGCTGTGTTAAGGATAGACTCCATGAAACTTTTATAGCATACAAACAACGGCGACAAGGCATTTCTGAATCTAAAAGTAGGATTGTAGGAGTCTTCGAAGACACCGTAGTACATTCACGTAGTATTTATCAGGCGGTTATTCAACTCTGGTAAAAATTAAACATTAAGTCATTCTTGTTAAGGTCAACATTCGAGTGGTTAGCATTCGAGTGTGGAGATTGGTTACAGAATTATTAACAAAGTTGCATTCATTTTTTCACTTTTCTATTATTTGCAAGTGGGTAAAGCAAATGAATAGTTGTGCCGCACGTCACCACGTAGATAGGAATACGCTTTACAGGCTGTGGTTGTTTCAACTGCCATAATAAAGTCATACTTGTTCTCTTTACAAATTAATTGGAGTAAGTTTTTAATGAAGCTATAAAACGAAGAAACTTGTACAAATATAAAAAAGCTGACTTCATCCAAACGCAGAAGGCCATGATAACAGACGAGGCGGAAGAAGTTAGGGCAAAACTGGTGGGCCGGGGATACATGGTAAAACCATTGTTTAAACGAACAAGGCGCTGCCACTCATTCAAACGGCCAGTTTTTTGTAGACACAATCACACAGAACAACCTAACAATAATTATAAGAATATAATAGTTGATAATATTAATACGCAACAGCCGGCACAGCCTGTCTGGTAGAAAGAGAAAGACGACGTTGGTGGCTGGTGGTTGATGAACTGTCGCCATCTTGTTCGCCGAGCACGGTGCATCGTATTTAATTTATTAAATAAGTTACCCGTAACATTATTGGTGGAGGTGGACGACTCCCGTACCTTGATGGAGACGCGCAGCGGTCGCAACCCCGGGGACTCTTCGGCTACTTCAACTGCAAGTGCCTCATCCCCACCGGTCTCTCGATCCGAGTCGACAACCTACGTCACCCTGCCACCCCTGCGGGATCCTGGAACTTTCTCCGCTGACGGCACCATCGACGTTGACTCCTGGCTGCACCGGTACGAGCGAGTCAGTGCTACCCACCGCTGGGATCCCACGCTCATGCTCGCCAATGTTGTGTTCTACCTCGACGGCACGCCACGGACATGGTTCGAAACCAACGAAACCGAAATCACAAGCTGGGATCTTTTCAAATCGAAGATCCGTGATCTTTTCGGCGATTCATCTGGTCGTCAGCTCGCTGCCAAGAAGACTCTCGCCCCTCGCGCCCAGACGTCTACTGAATCGTACGTCTCATACATTCATGACGTCTTGGCGCTTTGTAGCAAGGTCGACCAGCGCATGTCAGAAGAAGAAAAAGTTAACCATGTCCTCAAAGGAATTGCTGACGATGCCTTCAACCTGCTGGTTTTTAATAATGTCACGAGCATCGACACAATCCTGACAGAATGCCGCCGTCTAGAACAGGCTAAAGCCCGCTGCGTCACCCTTGGCATCACGCGCCTGCCGAACAAAGCTGCTACTTCCTCTTGTGATGACTCCGTCCGCCCAGTTCCCCGACGTGACAACCTCACCCGCATCATTCGTCGTGAGGTCGAGGCAGCCCAACCAGTAGTTACTCCATTTCCAACGCCTGAACCTTCACCGACCACTATCTCACTGATACAAGCCGTCGTTCGTCAAGAATTATCGAACGTCGGCCTACACCCCATTCAACCAGTCTACTCTGCCGAGCCTTTTTATCGTCGTCCCTCTGCTCCTCGATTTGGTCCCAACTACTCTAGACAGCGCAATTTGTCCGAATGGCGTACACTTGACGACAAGCCCATATGCTTCAACTGCCGACGTGTCGGTCATATTGCTCGCCACTGCCGCAATCACTGGGCTCCGCCGGCACGCTATGGGCCTCCTACCCAAGCCACTTCTGACCACCAGTCGTCCTCAACATTTAATTTTGGTTCCCCTATGCCGACCACATCCTCTGATTCTGCCGCACCTCTGACGAGACCTCGCTACGCCCGCTCACCATCCCCTGCTCACCGTCAATCTCGTTCGCCCCCACAACGCCGTCCTGCCTCTCCGACCTATTCGCAGCGCCCCCGACCGGAAAACTAGGCAGTGCAGCTTCTGGAGGTGAAGCTGCATTGACGACGACCTCTGCAAGAAATCCTCGTGTAACGTTACCGACCACCCGGAATCTGTTGAACGTTACTTTAGACAATGTACCTGTGCGCGCGTTGATCGATACCGGCGCGCATGTGTCCATAATGAGTGCTGCTCTTCGTCGCCGCCTAAAGAAAGTTGTCACACCCGCCTTGGACCGAGCCGTTCGAGTCGCCGACGGGGGAACTGCCGCGATTATTGGCATGTGCTCTGCCCGTGTGACTATCGCCGATAGAAGAACTGCTGTTCTTTTCACCGTTATAGAAAATTGCCCTCATGAAGTAATTCTAGGCATGGATTTTCTAACCGCCCACTCGGCCCTTATAGATTGTTCAGCCGGCTGTCTTGACCTTGAAATGCCTCTACTTTCTGATCTGACCAACCCACCCCAAAGTCGCCTTTGCTGCATTGATTTCGCACGCCTTCCGCCTAACTGTGTCACACATATCGACCTCTTCTCTACACCACCTGTACCTGACGGCAATTACATGGTGGCACCAATTCATGCCGTGATGCTTACGCATGGCGTCGCTGTTCCGCACACCATTTTGACAATTGTTGAAAACCGCACATGCCTTCCTATTGTCAATTTGCCCTCACTGCCCAAATTCTTCCACAAGGTATCTCCCTGGCCGAAATTACTGCTCTACAAGACCATACGGTTGAACCCTTCAGAGTGGATGATTGCTGCACCTCCGACAAAGAACCAACTCTATCACGTTCATCGGGCGTCGACGTTGACCACATGGTACCATCAGACCTCGCTCCTGATCAAGCGGAAGCTCTTCGTCACGTCCTGGCGTCCTATAGTAACATTTTCGACTTCGCCAGCACGGCTTTAAGCCGAACGAGTGTTGTTACTCATCGCATCAATACTGGTGACGCGAGTCCCATTCACCGACGTCCATACCGTGCTTCCGCGTCCGAGCGCACAGTCATACAACAGGAAGTCGAAAAGATGCTTGCAAAAGACATAATCAAACCCTCTTGTAGCCCCTGGGCTTCTCCTGTCGTCCTGATCAGAAAGAAGAATGGAACATGGCGCTTTTGTGTAGATTATAGGCATCTCAACAAAATTACGAAGACAGATGTTTATCCGTTGCCTAGAATCGACGATGCCTTGGACTGCCTTACGGTGCTACGTATTTTTCCACTATCGACCTTTGATCTGGCTATTGGCAGATCGCTGTGGATGAGATGGACCGTGAGAAGACCGCATTCGTCACTCCTGACGGGCTTTATCACTTCAAAGTTATGCCGTTTGGTCTCTGTAATGCGCCGACCACATTCGAAAGAATGATGGACTCATTGCTCCAAGGGTTTAAATGGTCAACCTACTTATGTTATTTAGACGACGTTATCGTTTTCTCGCCCACATTCGACTCCCATCTCAAGCGTTTATCGGCAAATCTTGAAGTTTTTCGTCGAGCCGGACTTCAACTGAACTCGTCGAAATGCCACTTTGCTCGTCGTCAAATAACCGTACTTGGCCACATCCTCGATGCCGCAGGAGTCCGCCCGGATCCCGAGAAAATTCGCGCCGTCACGGACTTTCTTGTTCTGAAGTCAACAAAGGACGTTCGCAGTATTGTGGGCTTGTGCTCCTACTTTCGACGGTTTGTTAAGGACTTCGCCATCATTGCACACCCACTCACAAACCTCCTGAAGAAGCACACCCCGTTTTTATGGGGCGCTGATCAAGCTTCATCTTTTTCCCAGCTCAAGACGCTCCTTACAACACCGACGATTTTAGCCCATTTCGATCCATCAGCTCCAACCGAGGTTCGCACTGACGCTAGTGGGCATGGCATCGGGGCAATGCTAATGCAACATCAACGCGAACATGACCTGCTATCTACAGCCGAGCGCAACTATTCAATCACGGAACGTGAGTGTCTCGCTCTTGTGTGGGCAGTCGCCAAGTTTCGCCCATACTTATACGGGCGTCCATTCCGGGTAGTCACCGACCACCACGCGCTCTGCTGGCTGGCCTCACTCAAGGATCCCACAGGACGCCTCGCTTGTTGGTCCCTACGATTACAAGAATATGCGTTCACCGTAACGTATAAAACAGGGCGGTCACACCAAGATGCTGATTGTTTATCACGCTACCCCGTGGAAGAGGCTGCCCATACTGACACCCTTCCAGACCTGTCTGTGACGCAGCTACTCAACCTTGGCAACGAACAACGCCTGGATGCTTCCCTGCGAACCATCATTGGCAAGCTTGAGTCAAGGCCTCGCGACGCATCTCTGCAAATGTTCCTGCTAAAAGACGGCATCCTGTATCGCCGTAACCTCGATCCATATGGCCATGACTTGCTCCCCGTCATGCCAGCACATCTTCGTGCGACTGTTCTCAACCAACTTCATGACGCTCCTTTGGCGGGCCACTTGGGCGTCTCTCGCACATACGACCGTGTACGTCGTCATTTCTTTTGGCCTGGTCTTGCCGCTCTGTTCGACGCTACGTCGCCGCTTGTGAACCCTGCCAGCGCCGCAAAAAGCCATCTTCCCTACCAGCTGGATTCCTTCAACCGATCGACATTCCCATTGAACCTTTTTTTCGCATTGGCCTCGACCTGCTTGGCCCATTTCCGATCTCCAGCTCAGGCAACAAATGGATCGCTGTCGCCACTGACTATGCGACACGGTACGCTATCACACGAGCACTTCCGACGAGTTGCGCAACCGATGTGGCGGACTTTCTGGTATATGATATTATTTTATTACACGGAGCTCCACGCCAACTTCTCACTGACCGGGACCGCACCTTCCTATCAGCTGTCGTTGATGAAATCCTGCACTCTTGCTCTGCCAAGCACAAGTTTGCCACTTCGTACCAACCGCAAACGAACGGTCTTACAGAGCGCCTATACCGCAACATAACCGACATGCTTTCTAAATACGTAGCGGCCGACCACCAGGACTGGGACGTTCATTTGCCATTTGTGACGTTCGCATATAATTCGTCACGTCACGACACTGCCGGCTATTCACCATTCTATCTTCTATACGGCCGAGAACCCGCCCTACCATTTGACACCTTGCTGCCCTCGGTCACGGAGTATGCCGGCGAAGCTATCGCGCGAGCCTATCACGCACGCCAACTCGCCCGCAGCCGCCTGCAGGCTTCACAGGAGCACCAAAGACAGCTCTACGATTCCCATCATCGAAACGTGCACTTTTCACCGGGTTCCCTTGTCCTCATCTGGTCCCCCACTCGGCATGTAGGGCTTTCTGAAAAACTGCTGTCACGCTACACTGGACCATACCGCGTCGTTTGCCAGGTGACTGACGTTACATACGAGATCGTTCCAGCCGATTCAACGTCATCATCGTCACCTTCGAGTGACATCGTGCACATAGCTCGACTCAAGCCTTATCACCCTCCTTCTACCGCATCCGAGTTGCTCAAGCACCGAGACGGTGCTTCTACCGCCGGGGGGTTATGATACGCAACAGCCGGCACAGCCTGTCTGGAAGAAAGAGAAAGACGACGTTGGTGGCTGGTGGTTGATGAACTGTCGCCATCTTGTTCGCCGAGCACGGTGCATCATATTTAATTTATTAAATAAGTTACCCGTAACATTATTATGATACGCAACAGCCGGCACAGCCAGTCTGCAAGAAAGAGAAAGACGACGTTGGTGGCTGGTGGTTGATGAACTGTCGCCATCTTGTTCGCCGAGCACGGTGCATCATATTTAATTTATTAAATAAGTTACCCGTAACATTATTATGATACGCAACAGCCGGCACAGCCTGTCTGGAAGAAAGAGAAAGACGACGTTGGTGGCTGGTGGTTGATGAACTGTCGCCATCTTAATCGCCGAGCACGGTGCATCGTATTTAATTTATTAAATAAGTTACCCGTAACAATATTTTTCCTTTATTTAGTCCAAACATCGTATACACTACAAAAATCGAGATATTGAAAGCGAATGTACGCAAAAATGACACATTTATGATTTTTGGTTGCATACAGTAATTTGCATTGGTGTCACACGAGCACTTTTGCTCGTCGGAAGGGTTGATTTGGAAGTGTGGCAGTTTGGGCTAGTTGGTATGACATGATGATAGTGGTGGCGCGAGAACAGAACGACGGGTCTGATTTCTTGATCGCGATCAACAATGATCGTTGCTAAGTGGTGCAAATTAATCTGGATCGAGTTTGCGCAAAACGAAAGTCAAACTGCAATTCGGGAGCCAAATCACAATCAAAAGTGCCCATGTGACACCGGTAGTGAACGTAACTTACGTCACAATTAGTGCGACTAAACATGCGATGACAAAAAAGGCTACAAAAAAGAAGACTGCAAACCGCGCTACTTACCCGATCATGCAGCGTGAGGAGAGGTTAGGTGGAAGCCGTTGCCGCTGCCGAACGCCTTGCTTAGTGGTACATGGACAGGGGGGGGCACCGCAGAACACAAAGCAGATAAATTCGGACTCACAGACTATATATAAACTGAGATTTAACATTGTTAACTACTGATAAAGAGAAAGCGGTGGAACCCTCCATTATTTTGAGCGCGAAATGCTATCACGTGACTATAACAGCCCATGATGCAAGACGGGACTCGATGTTGACTATCTATAGCCTCCGAGACAAATAAAGCCAGTGCAAATCCTAAAGGCATAGCCTCTAAGATTAGCACTGGCTTTACTTGTCTTGTTGCTTGTTTTATAACTAGGTAGTTGTAGATATTCTTCGTGCAAACTGTAATAGTATTTTTATTCATGACTGCATTTGTATTTTGTTGACAGCTGACGAGCACAACATGAAAACCATCGTAAAAACGCATCATAAGTGTGCAAAAAAAAGCAAGTGACAAGTGCGTAACTAAAATTCAGCTGCACTGTACAAGTCATAGCGTTGTCTTACGGATATTTTAGTGCGCAAAGAAATTCAGTCCTTTGCAAACAACTTTTGTCTCACTTTTTTATGGGGCCTTATCTGTCTTTTTACTGTTAGAAAACCACTTTAAAAAAACGAAATCAAAACTTGTGCAATTTTGATTTCGACTCACTATTATCGCCATCATCATGGTAACGCAGTAGCATGGAGCGTTATTTTCGTGTGTTTGCGGTCTACATTTTCGGTCAAACGCGTCAAGTTAGGGTGGCTTAGTCAAGCGGGAGGAGTCGGTCAAGTGTGACCGATAACGACAACCTCTAGTGAGAAAAGCAGAGTACCTCAACGCAACAGCTAAGCATCAAAGTGAAGGCCCGTGTGCTCAGATTTGGGTGCATGTTAAAGAACCCCAGGTGGTCGAAATTTCCAGAGCCCTCCACTACGGCGTCTCTCATAATCATATGGTGGTTTCGGGACGTTAAACCCCACATATCAATCAATCAATCAATCAGCATCAAAGTGAGCTCACTTCATGCGGATCTTCCTACTCAAAATAACGTCCACAGCAGAGACATCTGAGCGCGTAAGTGCGTGATCGGTGATTTGTGGGCGAACTGGATGCTTTTCACACAGCGATTTCAGCTTTATTTCACCGTTGCAAGTCTAGAAACTGCATCTATCGAACGGACGGTGATACTCCGACTTTCCGTAGCCAGCGGACCTGTTGTCCATATCCACAACAGTGTAGATTTCAGTACTGCAACTAAGGTGACTCTACAACCAGAAATTAACACTTCATGCACACTCTACGCTGGCACACAACAGCGTCTCGGCTCTTCCCCTACTGCCTCAATCCTAAACTGCATGAATGTAATAATGACCAGCAGCTCGACAAGATGATCAGACAACACATCTCCCCAGGTATGAACCACCATTTGCGCGAACTAGCGACAATAGTCCACAATCGTCATGTACAGACCTCGCCAAGTTCACAAAGCAGTGGCAGCTCGCACATGGCTTCCAGCTCAATTAAGCGTCAATCTAATTTAATAGTTGACAGCTTGATAAAAGCAGCAAAACTTTTGTTGTGTTGTGACCAACTAGAAAAACACTGCAGCTGACCAAATGTATTTGTCGTCGAGACAGCTGCATAAGCGTGGTGCTACACAAGCATGTATATCGTGCTGGAACAAAAAGGGAATCTCGCCTAACTGCTGACAGGCTACCATATCTATTCTGCGGACTACAAACGTATTGCTTGAAAAACTTACCCTGAACTAGCGCACTTAGTAGAAAAAAATGAAATTAGTGAGAAACTACTAAAGAGAGAAAGCATCGAATCTTCCTTTACTGAAGAAAGAAGACTCCATTAGGACTGCAGCCATTCACGCCTCGAATTCTATAGAAAAAAGGTGCTGTGGGATCAGTAACGCCAAAACTTACAGCATTGAAGTGCACGGTAGCATGTTAAGGAGAAAGGAGCACACCTGTGACATATGCCTCAACCGTTTGTGTTGCTAAAGAAACAGTGCAGTTGACGAAATGTATCAGTCGCCCAGACAGCTGCATAAACCTGGTCGTACTTCCATATCTACTGCACAGAAAGCTTCGTGAAGTTTTGTGAAGAAAGAATGGCATCTCATTTGCACCTTTGCCTCAGTTGTGTGTCTTCTCACTCGACCTAAACGAGCAAGGGAATTGTAATGGTGCATTTGTTCAAGCCGACATAAGCCTCACAGTCAAATCGAAGTTGAAGTCAGGCCTTGGACAAATGGCAAGAGGACAACAGTGGTCTGGTGGTATTTGTGTGCTGCAAAGTGCGTTGTGCAGGCTTGACATCTCTTCGTTGGCGTCTCTCAGATTTGCTGCGGGTGATATTATTGCAGATTACTGTGCCCTTTCACGATACTGCAATTTGTGGTTTAGGTTTTCTTACTAGCAACACAGTGTTTTCAGCAGGCGTGCTTTCTCTATGTTGGTGTCTACTGTGCTTGTTGTGAGTGATCGTCCTTCTATATTAGTGCGGTATTTCATCGCGGTGCAACTTGATGTTTATATTTGCTTGCAGACAGTGTGCTCTGCGTGCCTAGTGTTTGCTATGTGTGCCATGAATGATAGATTTGGCAGTGACAGGATAACACAATTTTTTACTGTCGCTTAATTTTTGGCCGATGTTTACTTACACGCAGTTATTACGAAGACATGAAATGTTTTGTTGAGGATGCGAGTTCCAAACAAAGCTGTAAGAGAAGAGCACGTTAGGTAGCTGCTCTATTGCATTTTTCTCAGTCACAGACACTACCAGATACTTGAGTATTGCAAAGAGTTGTCAAGGCAGTTTTGAACCAGAATGGGCACCCTTTTTTGCCCGAAGGCTCAGCATGTCTATACATTTATTGCGACTTCGACCGTCCTCGTAAAGTTTCTGTGATCGACCCGCCTCGTCGATCGTTTGTGACATTCTAGTGTGTTTGTGTTTTCTCTTGACCCGCTCTTTTTTTCTCTCTCATTCGTTTTCCTTACCTTTCAGTCTCCCATCCCAAGTGCAGGGTAGCAAACACGATACTTGCTTTCCGGTGAACCTCCCTCACTTTCTTCATACCATATATATATCTCTCTCTATTTTAATCATGATTTTACTTTATTACTATATCCAGCTACTGATTTTCCTGTTCGCTTGTTTTTCTCAAACCGTTGCATTGACTTTTATGCTCCCCAAGAGAAAGGGCTTTGTTAAACAGCTGTTTTTGTAGCTCCATTGTTCCAATTGGTTCCACTTCTATATTTGTTGCCAATCATAGGGCTTGTTGTGGCTGTTGCCTTGCATCATGCAAGCATGTAGGTCCCGTTTTAGAAAATCTGTTTCTTGGTTTTTTAATCCTAAAGCCCTCTTTAAAACTTGATCGTGGTGATGCATCATAATGAAGGCACAGTTTGATTTAACTACTGCTTGCTCACTTCATAATGCAATGGTTCTCATGCTATTTTTAGAACCACACAGCAACATTTATATTATAGACAGATAATTCATTCTACAATCCTGCATGAATACTGCATGCACAATTGCATGCAGTATGCATGTAGAAGCCTTCAATTCTGCATGCATGAAGCCTGTGAACGGCAGGCTTTTTGTAGCCTAGAAATTTAGGGTCCTATAAGGCTTGCTCTTGCACATAGCCTTCTCACATATGAATTCACCGTGTTTAATTTATCTAGCTACAGACGTAAGAATGCGACGCAATGGTCTCCACCATGTGATTGTGTTATTGTGTTTATTTTTTGCCAAAGCAGTCATTCTATGTGAAGAACGTATGGTGTGGAGCTATAGAGGCCTAATCAGGTGACTCATGTTGGTGTTTTTTTTTACCTGCACTATGGCAATTATGTATTGTGAAACAAATAAATCAATAAAAATATAGAGGGCAGCTTTCTAAAGAAGTCAGATTCATAGAAGGGTTAGTGTGTGAAGAACATAGGCTGAACTGTTCTCTGTATTGTTCATGCTTCTTCTATTTCTTACTCAACCACACTAACTAGCCACTGTCAGCCATTAATAAAATGAGTACACGAAGTTGAAAATGTTGCCATGTGTGTTATTGGATGCTCCAGCGATGATGTTCTCGAAGCTTCTTCTACGTTCGCTGTTAAACATGGGCTTGATGTCTATATACAACGTTGATGCAATGTGGTTATTTGATTGTTGTTCACACATTATTACCATCACGTTAGGGCAACGTGATGATTTGAAAGTTGTTGCCTCGTTAAAAACAACACGTTGAACAACTTCATTATTTGAATGTTGCTGCAACATTACAAGCACTGTGTTATGGCAACGTAGTTCTATAAACGTCGGTGCAACGTTATGTTTCACTATCCAACGTTCCCTCACATTTGTTACAATCATACCACGTTGACTCAACGTTCTGCGTTACCTGAGAACGAGGGTCTCGTACTGGCAGACTTGGTGCCTTTACGTTGTATACGAGAGACTATTGGTCAGCTGCCAGCTCTTAATAGGTTAACATGCTACGGGACGCCAAACAGGCTCCTAAAGAGTGTGCCACACTCGCCGCTATAGCTACTGTTGGCGTTGACATGCACTCGCACGTTTATATTCACATATATGGGTGGCGGGCCAATAGCTGCTATATAAGGGTGGCGGGCCAATAGCTGCCGTGGTAGCTTAGTTGTAGAGCATCGAACGCGCTATTCTTAGGTGGCAGGATCGATTCCTGCCCATGGCAAGTTACCTTTTGACCCACTTTTATTTTTTATATTTATAATAAAATTGGCTCTACAACTTCCCCTAGGCTTTCCTTGGCATTATTTTCTAATAGATCGCGTTAATATTTTGTCAAACACAGAAAAACGAGCCCTTAGTTATACACTTGTTTGCCCTATTTTTTAACGAGAATCTCGTGCAGGTACACTTGGTGCCTTCAGGTTGTATATGAGGGATCATTGGTCCGCTGCCAGCTCGTAATAGGTTCACGTGCTACGGGACCCCAATCGGGCTCATAAAGAGTGTGCCACACACAATTAAATGGCTGCTGTAGGCCCTGACTGCCACTCCCACGTTTAAATTCACTTATATTCCCAATAAAAGTGGCAGGTGGGATAGCTGCCGTAGTGCCTCAATGGTAAAGCATCGAACGCGTTATTCTAAGGTCGCAGGTTCAGTTCCTCCCTAATGGAAGTTATCTTTTTACCCACTTATCTTCTTTCCTTTCTATAATACAATTGGCCTATCAACGTTCCCTATGTTTTCCTTGGCATTATTGTCTGTTAGATCGCATTGATGTTGTGTCAAAACACGGAAAACTGAGCCCTAAGTATTCACTTGTTTCTCTTAATCACTAACGAGTGTCTTGTACTGGCACACTTGGTGTCTTTAGGTTTTATATAAAAGGCTATTGGTCAGCTTAGAGCTCTTTATAAGTTCACGTGCTACGTGACGCCAAACAGGCTCCGAGTGTGCCACACTCGCCGCCATGGCTACTGTTGGCGCTGATTGACGCTTCCACGTTTCAATTCACATATATACCCAATAAAAGTGGCTGGTAGATAGCTGCCGTTATAGGTCAGTGATACAGCATCGAACGCGTTATTCGAAGGTCGCAGGTTTGGTTCCTGCCCTCGGCAAGTTATCTTTCCATCCACTTTTCTTTCTTCACAATTTTATTACAATTTGCCTAATAACGTGCCCTATACAATCCTTGCCATTATTATGTGTTAGTGCTTTATATATTGTATTAAAACACGGAAAAAAGAGCCCGTAAGTAGACACTTGTTTCCTTATTCCTTAACGAGGGTGTCGTACTGGCAGACTCGACGCCTTTAGGTTGTATACGACGAACTATTGGCCAGCTGCCAGCTCGTAATAGCTTCTTGTGCTACGTGACGCCAAACAGGCTCATAAAGGGTCTGCCGCACTCTCTGACCTGCCTACTTTTGGCGATGACTGCCACTTCCACGATTAAATTTACATATATACTCAATAAAAGTGGCTGGAGGAAAGCTGCCGTGGTAGCTCAGTAGTAGAGCATCGAATGCGTTAATAAAAGGTGTCAGGTTCGGCTCTTGCCCATGGCAAGTTATCTTTTCACCCTCTTTTTTTCTTCACAATTATAATACAATTCGCCTCATACCTTGCCATGTACTTTCCATTGTGTTATTGTATGTTTTATCGCAATAATATGGTGTCAAAGCACGGAAAAACGAGCGCTTAAGTATACACTTAGTTACCTTAATTATTAACGGAGTATCGTACTGGGAGACTTAGTGCCTTTAGATTGTATACGAACGACCATTGGTCAGCTGTGAGCTCGTAATAAGTTCACGTGCTACGTGACGCCAAACAGGCTCATAAAGAGTGTTCCACACTCGCCGCCATTGCAACTGTTGGCGCTGACTGATACTCCCAAGTTTAAATTGACATTTATACCCAATAAGAGTGGCTTGGGGGAAAGCTGCCGTGGTAGCTCACTGGTAGAGCATAGAACGCGTTGTTCGAAGCACGCATGTTCGGTTGCTGCCAAGGACAAGTTATCTTTTCACCCAATTTTCTTTCTTCAGATTTATATTACGATTGGCCTAGTACTTCGCCTACATTTTCCTTGGCATTCTTGTTTGTTATTTCTCATTATATTTTGTCAAAACAGGAAAAAATGAGCTTTAAGAATACACTTTTTTCCTTATTTATTAATGAAGTATCGTACTGGCAGACTTGATGCCTTTAGGTTGTATACGAAGCACCATTGATCAGCTGCCAGCACGTTATAAATTCACGTGCTAGTGACGCCAAACAGGCTCATAAAGAGTGTGCCACACTCGCTGCCGAGGCTACAGTTGGCAATGACTGACACTTCCACGTTTAAATTCACGTAAATACCCAATAAAAGCGGCTGGGGGGATAGCTGCTATGGTAGCTCAGTGTTAGAGCTTCGAACACGTTATTCGAATGTCGAAGGTTGTGATCCTGCTTACGGCAAATTATCTTTTCATCCACTTTTCTTTCTTCACATTTATAATACAACTGGCCAATAATGTCCCCCATACTTTCTTTTGCTTTATTATATGTTAGATCTCATTATATTGTGTCAAAACACGGAAAGCGAGCCTATAAAAAAGACACTTCTTTCCCTTATTCATTAACGAGAACTCCTACTTGCAGACTTGGTGCCCTTAGGTTGTATACGACGAACTATTGATCAGCTGCATGTTTGTAATAAGTTCACGTGCTACGTGACGCCAAACAGGCTCATGAAACGTGTGCCACACACTCGCCGCCATGATTACTGTTGGCATTGGCTGACACTCCCACGTTTAAATCATGTATGTACCCATTAAAACTGGTCGGGGGATAGCTGCCGTGGTAGCTCAGTGGTAGAGCATTGAACGTGTTATTTGAAGGTCGCAGGTTAAGTACTGCCCACTGCAAGTTATCTTTTCACCAACTTTATTTTCTTTAGATTTAAAATACACTTGGCCTAATACCTTCCCCTCTATTTTCATTGTCATTATTGTCTGTTAGTTATCAAAATTATTGTGTCAAAACACAGAGACTTGAGCCGTTATGTATACACTTGTTTCCCTTATTCTTTAACGAGGGTCTCGTACTGGCAGACTTACTGCCTTTAAGTTGCATATGAGGGACTCTTGGTCTGCTGCCAGCTCATAATAATTTCACGTGCTACGGGACGCCAAACAGGCTTGAATAGAATGTGCAACACACGCTGACAAGGCTACTGTTAGCGCTGACGGCCAATTCAGATTTAAATTCACATATATGCCCAATAAAAGTGGCTGGAGGGATAGCTACCGTTGCAGCTCAGTGGTAGAGCATCGAACGAGTTCTTTTATGGTCGCAGGTTTGGTTCCTCCGCACGGCAAGTTATCTTTTTACTCACTTCTCTTCCTTCACTTTTAAAACACAATTGGCCTAATAACTTCCGTATACTTTCCTTGGCATAATATTTTGTCTGATCGCATTATTATTTTGTCAAAACAAGGAAATTTGAGCCCTTAAGTATAAACTTGTTTCCCTTATTACCTAACGAATGTCTTGTACTGGCACACTTGGAGCCTTTAGGTTTTATATGAAAGACAATTGCTCAGCGGCCAGCTCGTATAAATTCACGTGCTACAAGACACCCAATAGCTTCATAAAGAGTTTGCCACACTCGCCGCTATGGCTACTGTTGCCGCTGACTGACACTCCCAAGTTTAAATTCACATTTATACCCAATAAGAGTGGCTTGGGGGAAAGCTGCCGTGGTAGCTCACTGGTAGAGCATAGAACGCGTTGTTCGAAGCACGCATGTTCGGTTGCTGCCAAGGACAAGTTATCTTTTCACCCAATTTTCTTTCTTCAGATTTATATTACGATTGGCCTAGTACTTCGCCTACATTTTCCTTGGCATTCTTGTTTCTTATATCTCATTATATTTTGTCAAGACAGAAAAAAACGAGCCCTTAAGTATACACTTTTTTCCTTGTTCATTAACGAAGTATTGTAATGGAAGACTTAGTGCCTTTAGGTTGTATACGACGGACCATTGGGCAGGTGCCAGATCGTGATAAGTTCATGTGCTACGTGACGCCAAACGAATCATAAAGAGCGTGCCACACTCGCCGCCTTGGCTACTTTTGACGATGACTGCCACTTCCACGTTTAAATTTAGATAAATACCCCATAAAAGTGGCTGGGGAATAGCTGCCGTGTTAGCTAAGTAGTAGAGCATCGAACGCGTTAAGAAACGGTAGCAGGTTTGGTTCTCGCCCACGGCAAGTTATCTTTTCACCCACCTTTCTTTCTCTACATTTATATTACAATTCGCCTAATACCTTCCCCTATAATTTCCTTGGCATTATTGGCTGTTAGATCTCACCATTATTGTGTCAACACACGAAAAAACGAGTATTCGAGTATACACTTGTTTCACTTATCCATTAACGAGGGCCTCGTTCTGGCATACTTGAAGCCTTTATGTTTTAAACGAGAAACTATCGTTCAGCTGCCAGCTCGTACGAAATTCACGTGCTACGTGACGCAAACACGCTCTTAAAGAGGGTGCACCTTCACCGCCATGGCTAATTTTGGAGCTGACTGACACTCCCACGTTTAGATTCACTTATATTTCCAATAACAGTGACTGGGGGATAGCTGCCGTGAAAGCACACTCGTAGAGAATCGAACGCGTTATTCGGCGGTCACAGGTTCTGTTTCTGGCCACGGCAAGTTATATTTTCACATACTTTACTTCCTTCACAATTATAATACAATAAGCCCAACAACTTCGCCTATACTTTTCCTTGCAATATTGTATGTTAGGTCTCAATATTATTGTGTGGAAACACTGAAAAAAGAGCCCTTATGAATACACTTGTTTCCCTTATTCATAAACGAGGGTCTCGTACAGGCAGACTTGGTGACTTTAGCTTGTATACGAATGACGATTGGTCGGCTGCCAGCTCGTAATGGTTTCACCTGCTACGTGACGCCAAACAGGCTTATCAAGGGTGTGCCACACTCGCCGCCATGGCTACTGTTGGCGCTGACTGACACTCCCACGTTTAAGTTCACTTATGTACCCAATAAACGTGGCTTGGGTATAGCTGACGTAGTAGCTCAGTGGTAGAGCATTGAACGTGTTATTCCAAGGTCGCAGGTTCGGTTCCTCTTCACAGCAAGTTATCTTTTCCCCGACTTTCTTTGTTCACATTTAAATTACAATTGGCCTGATACCTTCCTCTATACTTTCATTGGCATTATTGTCTGTTAGATCTCAATAATGTTTTGTCAAAACAGGGAAAAACGAGCTCTTAAGTATACACTTAGTTTCCTCATTCATTAACGGAGTATCGTACTGGCAGACTTAGTGTCTTCAGGTTGTATACGAAGAACCATTGGTCAGCTGCCAGCTCGTAATAAGTTCACGTGCTATGTGACGCCAAACCGGCTCATAAAGAGTGTGCCACACTCGCCGCCATGGGAACTGTTGGCGCTGACAAATATTCCCCCGTTTAAATTCACATATATATCCCATTAAAGTCACTGGGGGATAGCTGCCGCGAAAACTCAGCGGGAGACTAACGAACGCATTATTCGAAGGTTGCAGGTTCCGTTCCTAGCCACGGCAAGTTACTTTTTCACCCACTTTTCTTTCTTCACATTTATACTGCGATGGGCCTAACACCTTCCGGTATTATTTCCATGGCATTTTTGTGTGTTAGATCTCATTATTGTTGGGTAAAAACACGAAAAAATGAGTCCTCATGTAGACACATGTTTTCCTTGTTCATTACCGAGGCTCTCGTATTGGCAGAGTTTGGGGCGTTAGGTTGTATACGAGGGACTATTTGTCAGCTGCCAGCTCTTAATAGGATCATGTGCTACGTGACGCCAAACAGGCTCCTAAAGAGTATGCAACACTTGCCACTATGGCTACTGTAGGCACTGACTGGCACTTTCACGTTTAAATTCACATATATACCCAATAAAAGTGGCTGGGGGATAGCTAGAGTTGCATCACAGTGGTTGAGCATCGAACGTGCTATTTGAAGGTTGCAATAACGGTTCCTGGCCACGGCTACTTATCTTTTCACCCACTTTACTTTTTTCACAATTGTAATAAAATCAGCCTAATAACTTTGTCTATATTTTTCTTTGCAATATTGTACGTTTGATCTCAATATTATTGTGTCGAAACACAAAAAGCAAGCCCTTTTCACTTGTTTCTCTTATTCATAAACGAGGGTCTCGTACTGGCAGACGTGGTGCCTTTAGGTGTTATACGAATGACTATTGGTCAGCTGCCAGCTCGTACTGGGTTAACCTGCTACGTGACGCCAAACGGGCTCTAAAGGGTGTGCCACACTCGCTGACATGGCTACTGTTGGCGCTGTTTGACACTCCCACGTTTAAATTCACTTATGTACCCAATTAACTTGGCTTGGGGATAGCTGACGTGGTAGCTCAGTGGTAGAGCATCGAGCACGTTAATCGAAGGTTGCAGGTTGTGTTCCTGCCCACGGCAAGTTATCTTTAACCCACTTTTCTTTCTTCACATTTGTATTAGCATCAGCTTAGTAACTTCGCCCATGTTTTCTTTGCAATATATATTGTACGTTAGATCTCAATATTATTGTGTCGAAACACAAAATACAAGCCCATCAGTATACACTTGTTTCCCTTATTCATAAACGAGGGTCTCGTACTGGCAAACTTGGTGCCTTAAGGCTGTATACGAAGGATTATTGGTCAGATGCCAGGTTGTAATAGGTTTACCTGCTATGTGACGCCAAACAGGCTCATAAAGGGTGTGCCACACTTGCCGCCATGGCTACTGTAGGCGCTGACTGACACTCCCACGTTTAAATTTACTTCTGTACCATTAAGAGTGGCTGGGGGATAGCTGTCGTGGTAGCTCAGTGGTAGAGCATTGAACATGTTATTCGAAGGTCGTAGGTTTGGTTCCTGCTCACAGCAAGTTATCTTTCCACACACACCTTTTCTTCAGATTTTAATTAGAATTGGTGTAATATGTTTCCTATGCTTTCATTGGCATCATTGCCTGTTAGGTCTCATTATTATTGTATCAAAACACGAAAATATAAGCCCTTAGGTATACACTTGTTTCCCTTATTCATTGACGATGGTCTCGTCCTGGCTGACTTGGTGCCTTTCGTTTGTATACGAGGGGCTATTGGTCAGCTGTTAGCTTGTAATAAGTTCACGTGCTATTTGACGCCAAATAGGCTCATAAAGAGGGTTCTACACTCGCCGCCATGGCTACCGTTGGCGTTGACTGACGCTCCCACGTTTAATGTGGTAGGCCACCTTCAAAAGTCATTTTTTTCGCGAAAAAAGTTTTGAAGGTTTTGTTTTTCTTGCACCCCCAAACACTCACAGATATGTTAAACCGAAAATTATCCTGCTAGCGTCATTAGTTTGCGAGTTGCAGCAAGTTTTCTATACCGTATGCTCCTATAGCAAAACCGAAACCACACTTCCAACTGTGGTTTCGGTTTCGAAAAATCGCTTTCAAAAGCAAGTGTTGTTTCGTCTATGCTAATCAAAATACTTTATTCCATTTGTTGTGGCTGTTATATAAGATGATGTCATTAAATACAACTTTTTGTTTAAAAGTCTTCGTTAATCTCTAACTACAGCCACAACGGGGACGCACGAGGCTTGTCGGAATTTTTGTTGTTTGCCTTGGTCAGGCTACACCAGGATTCGTTCTGCATTTGTTCCACGTGTCAACGCTACTAGGGCTGTAACCTTAGGCTACCTGGACCATATTACGACCAGCATGAGATGTGCAGAATACAGAATACGAGGAAGCGCTAGTTTGCTGGAAATCGCTACACGACGACGAGGCTGCCTAAAGACACAGACGCTGGTATTTCGGCGACCACGAAGAAGCTTGGGTACATAAACAAGGCGTACCAGGCTCCACTAGAGAATTCTGCGCTCCAAGGAAACAAGATAATTGACATTGGTATTCTTTCTTCAGTGTTTTCATCGCTGGCATGTTCTGAATGCATGAACACAACACTGAAGCTCGAGGAACGCTCTCACCAAAGGATACGCTCGGCTTGTGCGGGTTGTTGCGAACGCTGCCAACTGCGAAATCCCACCGCTGACCTCCACTGTTGCGAAAGACGGCGACGCCAACACGGTTCGAAGGCGCCACTGCTTTCAACTCCGCCGGGAAGGTCACCAGCCGTTTGGTAGCATATGTTTCTCAGCTCGCGACTGCTTCTGCGCAGAGCTGATAAGACGAGCGGACGAGACGACGGTGAGTTAAACAAGGTTTATGTACAGCATATATACAGAGGCGTTACAATTTCGGCACTGGGGCCGACAGAGACTCGAAGAGCCGAGCTCTCCTCTCTAACACATAGGTCAGCTTTTCGCCTAAGACCGCCGACTCACACACATGTCGGCTCTCCGACACGGGGACTCCTCTCACGTAAGACCGCCGATCGCGACGCGCCGCAGGGCTTCTTTTATTTGCACCGGGTCCAACCAAAATGTCCAATCAGAAGCGCCGCTGGTCGTCAGGGCAGATTCCTCCAATGGGGTCGCCGCTGGGCCACGTCAGAGCCCCAGACACGAAGACGCCGGCTCGCTGTCACGTGCGCTGCTGACTCACTGCACGTGGGCCAGAGAGGCGCCGCGCGTGTTTTCGCCGTTGAGTTGTTCGCGTCAGGCGGACTGCGGGCCGGCCTTCACCCAGATTGCCTTTTTCAGAGGCACGGACGTTTGACGAGGACTCGCTGGCATAACAGCACCCCCGCCGCCAGACAATGCACCGGAAAGACGAGCTGCTTCCACGGGGCTCGGATGTCAGGTGCGCTCGTTCGCCAGGTCCCTCCAGGTTCGCCTCCAGGGCCATGGGGAGAATACAGCTCCAGACTGTTCCGGAAACACATCCCATTTTTGACGACGGATCCCAGCTCCACTGGCTTGTCGCCACAACTTGTCGACCAGCTTCACTCGTCTCTTCTGACCACCTTCGGTTTCAGCACCTGTCGATGGTTCTGCAACTTGCCAAGAACGGATCGACAACAGACAACACACGACACACACGAGTGCCCTCGGTCACCCGACAGAACACCAAAGTATAGTTCAACGTATACCTAGCTACGTGTATCAGAATTTCGTTCCCTCTACATCAAGAGGCACATGTGGGACAAAAGACCCTTAAAATGACAACTCAAATTTTTTTCCACGTACAACAACGTAACGAATTAGAATACAACATAAAGTTGGCTCCTTGAGCTCACTCTGGACGAGAGCGCTCAGCCCAGGTCGTGGTGAGGTCAAAATGTTGCCCCGAATCGCCAGCGAGAAACCGAAAGGTTGAGAAGTTACTAGCTGGAACGCACTGCTCAATGCACCTGCATTAGCGTTTACCTTTCCTTTATTTTTTTTTGATAGCGAACGTCAAAGTTTCGCTGTGGAGCAACATGCTCCACTTCAGTAACCGGCCACTTTTAGGCGACGATACCTATGCGGCACCAAGAGCGGCTCACACTTTCGACGTTGCACAGGGGAACAACGATACGGCTTGCTACGGATTGACTCCTCACCGCTTAGCTCGATATCGTGTTCGATCAACCTCGTGTTTCCGGGGCGGTCCGAAAACACGTCTTCAAACTCGGAACCAATCTTTCTCAGGTCCTCTTTCTCAGGTCCTCCTTCACTTAAGCTAGGCTCTAGGTTTATCTGCTCCCGGATTACTTTCGATCCCCCTTCAATTACCTTACTAGAACTCAAAATTTCTGCTTCCTCTTCCTCTGAAGCATTCAATAACAGATTTACGACTGCTTTATGTTGAACGTATGGTTTCATCAAGTTGTAAATTTTGTCCGGCCGCCTTCCTAATTTCACTTCATAATTTGTATCGCAAGGCTTCGATAATACTTTGGCGGGCCCTTCCCAATCAACCTCAAGCTTGTTCTTTTTGAACGGCTGCAGCAGCATTACCTGACTCCCTACTTCAAAAGCACGCTTCTTCACCGATTCCTCGTAGTGCTCCTTCGACAGCACTTTTGCCGCGTTTTTCTGGCTTTCCACTAGCGCTTCAATTTGGCTTTCCACTAGCGCTTCAATCGAGAGATCCTCACGCTGCTCTCGAATGAGCGTCTCTCGATCAACTCTCGGCAGCTCGCTCTAACTTTCCGCTACAGGCGAGAGCGTTGCAGCCCTCGCGCTCTGACTCAATGGCGCCATGTCGTCTCCCCTTTCTACGGATACCGCGCCGGTCGGTTCGGCGACGGGCCGCTCGCGTGACTGCTCACCTGACTCATGCGGAAACTTTTCTTTCTGGGGTTCCGTCGACCCGCCGACAAGGTCACTTGAGAGTTCACCGCATTGAACCAGATCAAGCTGCCGCGATAGCTTCCGCGCTTGCGATCGCGTGAGAGCCATGCACGCTAAGTTGGGGAAGAACGATTTGCCCTGCTCTTTGAGAAGCTGCTCTAAGTTGTTGGAGAAAAGATAAGGAAAACGATCATTTAGCGCGGCAGACACAGCCGTTTCGGTGCGAAGCTCACCGAACGGGCCTTTAATGACAACCGTGGCGATTGGTAAGCGAACACTCTGCTCCTCGGCGACCTGCCTGATCCACGCGCATTCTCCTGTGAAGTCATCCGGAGACACCAATGAAGGATGGACAACGTCCATGGTTGCCGCTGAGTCTCTAAGTGCTCGGCACGTTTTCTTATTCACCCTAATTTCTTGGAGATACGGCTCCAACAACCGAATGTTTTTTTCTGATTCTCGGATCGTTGCGAAGGCAAACTTTTCCTGACAGTTTCTCGCGATGTGTCCTTCCTTTTTGCAGTTGTAGCAGATTAGCAGCTTCCGTTTGTTTTCCAATTCAAATGCCTGTGTGGTAGAAACCTCACTCGATTTCTCCGCTTCTGTTTGCCCTTCCCCTACACTGTCCTTCGTAAGAGACGGGTCCTTCTCGAAATTACGGTGCGGAACGGGTTTCCGTTGATCAGGTTTCCTTGAAAAGCCCTCTTTCCTTTCATCCTTTTCAACGCGCACTGCCCTGCTATGCAACTTTCGGCGAGTATAATACTCCTCAGCTAACTCAGCTGCCTTGTTTAACTGTACTTCCCCAAGTCTGTCCTGCAGCCAAAGTTTGACATCCTCCTCGATGCAGCGGTAGAATTGCTCCAATGCAACGCATTCCACCACTTTATCGCGGTCGTCATACACACCTTCGCCCTTGAGCCATTCAATCAAATCGGCTTTAAGACGAAACGCGAAGTCAACGTGTGACTCATTCCCCTTTCTAGCATACCGGAACCTTTGCCTGAAAGCCTCGGGTGACAACTTATAACGTCTCAAGAGCACTTCCTTAACCTCGTCATAGCTCTCAAACGCTTCCCTCGACAAGCAAGTTATCGCGTCGGACACTTCGCCGGGAAGAAGAGCTAGCAGGTTCCGCGCCCAAAGAGGCCGCTCCAAAGCGTTTCGGTCACAGACGTGTTCAAACTTGACGAGATACTTCGCCATGTCCTCGCCTACTACGAACGGTGGCAGTTGGTCCCGAATTCTAAACCCGCTGACCTGAACTGTTGGAGAAGCTACGCTAGGCGCCTGCGAACACTGTAGGATTGCCAATTCTAGTCGTTTCAACTCGAGACGCTCCTGTCTCTCGGCCTCCTCGCGACGTTCGCGCCTTTCAGCCTCCTCACGTTCGCGAGCTTCTACTTCTCGCCTTTCAGCCTCCTCACGGCGTGCTTTAATATCCACCCAGGCCTCATTGACTTCCTCAGCCGACACTCCCTCATCCTTCATGATCTCAAGGATCGCTTGCTTTCGTTTCGCACGGCCCAAAGTAATGCCGAGTTCCTAACAAATTTCGACGAGTTCCTTCACTTTAAGGTTCTCCATCGTTCACACTAGCCTCTTGCTGTTTGCCCCTGTTAACAATTTACTTGCCGTACCCACTATAAGTCAACTAGCAAGACGCGCAAGCAATTTTTCACACTCCCGTGTTTACTCCCTCCGCATTAACTTTGGTTTCAAAGCGCTTCGACTTGGCTTGAAACGATCAAAGCTCACTTCAATGCTTCACCCAGCCCTTCTCTAAACTACTACAACCTGAGCTAGAGTAGTCTGGTGAACTGAGGGGAAAACATCAGGCACTCACCGCATCGATGTCGCTGACGCCGGCCGATCCCACCGCTGCCACCACTGTTGCGAACGCTGCCACCTCCGAAATCCCACCGCTGACCTCCACTGTTGGGAAAGACGGCGACGCCAACACGGTCCCGAAGGCGCCACTGCTTTCAACTCCGCCGGGAAGGTCACCAGCCGTTTGGTAGCGTATGTTTCTCAGCTCGCGACTGCTTCTGCGCAGAGCTGATAAGACGAGCGGACGAGACGACGGTGAGTTAAACAAGGTTTATGTACAGCATATATACAGAGGCGTTACAATTTCGGCACTGGGGCCGACAGAGACTCGAAGAGCCGAGCTCTCCTCTCTAACACATAGGTCAGCTTTTCGCCTAAGACCGCCGACTCACACACATGTCGGCTCTCCGACACGGGGACTCCTCTCACGTAAGACCGCCGATCGCGACGCGCCACAGGGCTTCTTTTATTTGCACCGGGTCCAACCAAAATGTCCAATCAGAAGCGCCGCTGGTCGTCAGGGCAGATTCCTCCAATGGGGTCGCCGCTGGGCCACGTCAGACCCCCAGACACGAAGACGCCGGCTCGCTGTCACGTGCGCTGCTGACTCACTGCACGTGGGCCAGAGAGGCTCCGCGCGTGTTTACGCCGTTGAGTTGTTCGCGTCAGGCGGACTGCGGGCCGGCCTTGACCCAGATTGCCTCTTTCAGAGGCACGGACGTTTGACGAGGACTCGCTGGCATAACAGGGTGTGTGTACCGACTGTGGGTTCAAGCGCCCATTTCATACGTCGACAAAGGTGGGTCGTGCCAATGAGGACACTTTACGTCTGGTTGACGCGATGCGCCAGTTAGTAAAAGGGCACGCTGGTGCGAAAGCTTTTTCCAAAGTGATGAACATGCCTGCTCCTCCACGTCACTTCGCCTATGACAAATTTTCATCTCGGCTTTCTGCAGCGGCAGGAGAAGTGGCGTCGAAGTCGATGACTGATGCTGTTGTGGATGTTCGTCGTGTTGTGGGGAGTGCTGAGTGTGGAGTTTCAGGTGATGGCGCGTGGCAGAAGCGTGGCCATTCATCTTTGAACGGTTGTGTGTGTGTGATTTCTGTTGACACGGGAAAGGTTATTGATGGTGAGGCCCTTTCTAGTTCGTGTAAGTCTTGTAAAACCAAAAGAAAGTTGAGGCAAGATAGTGCTTCGTACCAGGAATGGAAGGCAAACCACACTTCCTGTCCAGAAAACCATGAAGGAAGTGCTAGCAGTATGGAGACGGTTGGTCTATGCCGAATATTTGAAAGGTCGAAAGTCAAAAGAGATTTGAAGTACCTGCAGTACTACGGTGATGGTTATTCCAAGAGCTATGCCGCTGTGAAAGACATGTATGGAAAGGACAGTGTGCAGAAACTGGAATGTATTGGGCATTTCCAGAAGCGTGTTGGCTGCCACCTCAGAAAACTGAAGACGACAGTGCGTGGACTCGGTGGTAAGAAAAGCTCACTCATGCACTGTTGACCGCCTGCAAAACTACTATGGCATCGCCCTTAGGGCTAATGTGAGGAACCTTTATGCAATGAAAAAATCTACCCTTGCCAGTCTTTTTCATTGCAGTTCTACCGACAAGAAGCCGAGACATGGCCTGTGTCCACTTGTACCGAAAAGCTGGTGCTGATACCAAAAGATCGAAGCACTCGGCCAAGAGAAATATGTACTCAAAGGAGGACTTCCAAATGATGTGCTCAACAAAGTTAAAACTGTCTACAGGGATCTGTGCTCTGATGAACTTCTAATGAAGTGCCTTCATGGAAAGACTGAGAATGATAATGAGTGTTTCAATGGTCAAAAAATGCAGCGGGCACCCAAAGAGGTCTACGTAAGCTTGCCTACAGTAATGTTTGCCTTGCATGATGTTGTGGCACACTTTAATAATGACAGTGTAAGCAGCCTAGATATCCTGAGGCAAGCTGGCATAGAACCAGGGTACCACACGATGAAAGCGTGCATCGCCAGGGATCTCCTGCGCATGCAGAATGCTAAACAAAAGGCAGCAAATGGGACAAAACCGGTCAGAAAAAAAAGACGAGCAGCCACTCGAACAAAAAGAGACAATAATGCTTACGCAGAAAGGCCAAGCTATGATTCTGGTGCATTTTAGGCCTGCATGCGAAGATTGGGACCCTTTTTACAAGCTCGGAAATTTTGTTTACGTTTTTCTGAAAATAACAATTTGCTTCAAATGTTGCGACGAAAACTTTCATAATGTTTTTCTCAGCGTATACTTTGAGCTGAAATTTTTAAAATGATTTACAACATATATATCTGTGCAGTAAACTAGAATAAAAGAAATCCATCGAATATTTTTCAGTTCACAGTTGAATTCTCCAACAGGTTAAGTCTAAATTGGCTCTTTTTTCCGTGTTTTGTTTTTTTTAGCACTACTTCTTTCATATTCACTGCATAATAGTTATTCTAGTTCACTGCATATATCCAGCCATTAGTTACACAGATGTCAAAGCTTTACTTAATAAAGCCTCGCATTAAACACTTATCACAGCTGGCGTGGCGAGCACATTTAATGCAATTTTCGACAAAGATTACGTCCCCATAAAAACAATATTCAATATTTTGCACTGTGTATAGCTGGGTAAATTAAACAAGACATGCTGGTTTTGAGGCAAAAGTTATTTCAACGCTGCCTGGCCTTTAAATTTTTTTGTGTTTTTGATTGGCCTACCACCTTAAATTCACATAGATATCCAATAAAAGTGGCTGTGGGAGAGCTGTTGTGGTAGGTCAGTTGTAGAGCATCGAACACGTTATTCGAAGGTCGCAGGTTGTGTTCCAGCCTACGGCAAGTTATCTTCTCACCCATACTTCTTTCTTCATATTTATAATATAATCAGCCTACTACCTTCGCCTATATTTTTCTTTGCATTATTGTACGTTATATCTTACTATTATTGCGTCGAAACACAAAAAAGGAGCCCTTAAGTACACACTTGTTTCCCTTATTCATAAACGAGGGTCTCGTACTGGCAGACTTGGTGCCTTAAGGTTGTAAACGAAGCACTATTGGTCAGTTGCCAGCTCGTAATAGGTTCACCTGCTACGTGACGCCGAACAGGCTCATTAAGGGTGTGACACAATCACCGCCATGGCTACTGTTGGCGCTGAATGACACTCTCACGTTTGAAATCACCTATATACCCAACATAAGTGGCTCTGGGATAGCTGCCGTGGTAGGTCAGTGGCAGAGGTTCCGAAATCACATTTCGAAGGTCGCCAATTTGGTTCCTGTTCACGGCAAGTTATCTTTTCTCCCACTTTTATTTCTTCAGTATTATAATAAAGTTGGCCTAATAACTTCCCCTATACTTTCCTTGGCATTATTGTCTGTTAGATCTCACGATATTGTGTCGAAAGAGAGAAAATGAACCCTTAAATATACATTTCTTTGCCTTATTCATAAGGAGGGCATCGTACGGGTGGACTTGGAGCCTTTTATTGTTATACGGGGACCATTGGTCAGCTTCCAGCTCGTAATAGGTTCACGGGCTACGTGGCGCAAAACAGGCTCATAAAGAGTGTACCATACACGCCACATGGCTACTCTTTGCGCTGGCTGACACCTCCACGTTTAAGTTCACTTATATACTCAATACAATGGGTAGTGGGATAGCTGGCGTGGTAGCTGAGTGGTAGAGCGTCAAACTTGTGATTCGAAGGTCACAGGTTCAATACCAGCACGGTAAGTTATCTTTACACCCACTCTTCTTTCTTCACATTTATAGTACAACTAGACTAAGAACTTTCCCTATACTTTCCTTGGCAATATTGTCTTTTATATCTCATAAATAAAGTGTCAAAATACAAAAAAACGAGTCCTTAAGAACACACATGTTTCTCTTGTTCATTACCGAGGCTCTCGTACTGGAAGGCTAGGTGCGGTTAGGTGGTATACGAGGGACTATTGGTCAGCTGCCAGCTCGTAATAAGCTCACGTGCTACTTGACGCCAAACAGGCTCATGAAGTGTGTGCCACACAGTCACCGCCATGGTTACTGTGGGCGTTGACTGACACTCCCACGTTTAAATCATATATGTACCTGTAGCGAGAGAGGAAGACGAGACGGCGGCCGACGTGATCGTGTCGTTCTCTCGCCACTTTATTCCACGCCTGAAGTGGAGCCACGTGGCTTTCCACGTCCGACACACCAAGTGCGCTAGCTTGTTCTCAACCTCGTGCAGCTTGAGCTAGCATCAGTTGCGCGAGAGGCGTGGCGCGGAGATTGAGAAATGATGATGGTTATGATAGCACTACAGGGCTCCCCCCTAGCGCTTTGCGCGATTTTAAGGCATATAAAAAATAGAAAGAGAGCGACAAATGCTATATACATGAACGACAATCCATAAAGTGTTCATTTCGCAAGTCCAGGTTGTCAACGTTTATGGGCCATCGGTAAGCAGTGTGTCTCCGGTGGGCGACTCTGGGAGAAGCGCAAGGGAAGAAGGAAGAAGTGCCGCGTCGCTGTGGTTGCCGACAAGCGGGTCTCACGATGACCTAGTCGAACAGGCCGAGAGTGGACCGTGTGTCGCGAGGTCATGCTGCTAACGTCGGCAGAGGGTCGGCAGTGCGGGTTTTGACGTTGGGGTCGACGCAGCACAGACCTCAAAGTCGAGCGGCGTCTGACGTGCCGGTATAGATAGACGTGCCGACGCACGCAGGAACGTGTCCTAACAATGCCGCCAAGTGTACGGTGGGCAGTCGGGTACAGGACTAGTGGTGGGACATTGCGTCGGATAGGCCGAGTAGGCGCTTGCGCCGTCTTCAGGGCTGTGACTGCAACTCGTGGCTGCGTAGCAGGGTGGCTCAAAAGTTTCCGCAATCACTGTGTGAGGCCAAGCACGTTGTCGTCGCCGACGTAGGGTAATGGGTGGTAGTACGAGTGTCGTCACGGTTGTGACACACGGGCTGGCGTTGTGGACACACGTCTGGTTGATGCCGTCCGGAGGCAAAGGCTCCGGGGAATGGTGGTGGTGGAACCCAGTCAGCGTGGGCTCGCCCGGAGTATTGGACGGGACACATGTGCTCGTGTAATGACTTCCGGTAGTCCGCGCACGAGGGTTGGCGTGCAGGTCTGCATAATTGATGGCTGCCTCTAGCCAACACCCCCAAGATTGCTCCACCGCAGGCGTGGAATGCCTGGTGAGCCCTGACTGAAGCGGACCGGGCACGTCGTCCTCAAGCGCGTCAGTCATAGTCGCAGCGTCTTGGAAGCTTGGCCGTGGTTGATGGCTGGTGGCTTTGACTTCAGCTGCGGGAAACTGCGAGGACTATGGTGGTCGTTGCTGGCAGGACGTGCAGAGCATTGAGGCTGGTCGACAGTCGCCTTCGGACATCGGGGAGGGTGAAGGTTCAGCAACCGGGAGGTGAATAGCGGGCGTGACAATGCCCATAGTCGTGGTAGCCACCAGGGCGTTCGGTGATGTTGCCGTCGTAGAACCTGACGTGTCAGCCGTGTTGTGAGCCATGGAGGTCGGCCTAGACGAGCCGGTGGTAAGCATGCCTGCAGCGTCGTCGGCCGAGGACGATGAAAACACAAACCTCGTGGCTGAATGGTTGCATTCAGCCCAAATGTCGAGAACCTTGGCGGATGGGCAGTCGGGCGCAGGACACGCGTCGCTAGTGGCCAGGCGAGAGGTTAAGTCTCGTTTATCGGACGTTGTTGAAGGCGAAAGCTTCGAGGTCGGGAAGTCAATAATGGGCGAAAAGTCACCTGTCCCCGACTCCGAGGCGGGCGGCAAGGTGGTCGTCATGGAGTTTGGTGGGACCACGGTGTCGAGTACCGTCGCTTTCGTGGAAAACGTGCAGGTAGCAAGCGTGCCAGAAGGACCATTGGCCAAGGACTTCGAAAAACGCACTTCGCGGTAGACAGGTTGTCGGCAGCAGGAACGACTTCAAGAACCTCGTCGGATCTGTGACCGGGTGCGAGAATCACTGCGCTAGTGGCCGGACCAAAGGTGGAGGGAGACGTTGTCGGGGAAGTTAGGTTGCGGTCAGATGAGAGCTTCGGGCCGGAGGGTCCAGCACGATGCGACGCAGGGAAAACCTCAAAGTCGCGGGTCCCTAGAAGTGGTCGGTACGTGAGGCCATATCTGGCAAGCACCACAGAGCAGAGGTCATCGTAAGGCTGCTGGCTGGAGGTTGAAGTGGCAGAGAGATGACGCAACTCTACCGTAAGGGCGGCATGTAAATTGGCGTGCATCAGCGGCTGGTCCGTGACGCCATTTAACGCAAGAACGGCATCCAGCTGCATGAACCATACCTTGGGGTAGGTCGATTGGAACGGCGGCACTGGCGGGCAGAGTTGCGGGAACATGGCAGCGGGTCGCTCCGCGAAGGGCGTGTTCTCCGGGTCACCAAAGTAGCGAGAGAGGAAGACGGGACGGCGGCCAACGTGGTCGTGTCGTTCTCTCGCCACTGTATTCCACGCCTGTAGCAGAGCCACGTGGCTTTCCACGTCCGACACACCAAGTGCGCTAGCTTGTTCTTATCCTCGCGCATCTCGAGCTAGCATCAGCTGCGCGAGAGGCACGGTGCGGAGATGGAGAAATGATGATGGTGATGATGGCACTACATACCCATTAAAACTGGCTGGGGGGATAGCTGCCGTGGTAGCTCAGTGGTAGAGCATTGAACGTGTTATTCGAAGGACGCAGGTTCAGTTGCTGCCCACTGCAAGTTGTCTTTTCACCGGCTTTTTTTCTTCAGATTTAAAATACAGTTGGCCTAATACCTTCCCCTCTATTTTGATTGTCAATATTGTCTGTTAGATCTAAAAATTATTGTGTCAAAATACAGAGAATGGAGCCGTTGTGTATACACTTGTTTCCTTATTCTTCAACGAGGGCCTCGTACTGACAGACTTGCTGCCTTTAAGTTGCATTTGGGGAATGCTTGGTCCGCTGCCAGCTCATAATAATTTCACGTGCTACGGGACGCCAAACAGGCTCAAAAAGATTGCGCCACACTCGCTGCCAAGGCTACAGTTGGCACTGACTGACACGTCCACGTTTAAATTCACATGAATACCCAATAAAAGTGGCTGGTGGAATAGCTGCTATGGTCGCTCAGTGGTAGAGCTTCGAACACGTTATTCGAAGGTTGCAGGTTGTGATCGTGCTTACGGCATATTATCTTTTCACCCACTTGTCTTTCTGCACATTTATATTACAATTGGCCAATAATGTCCCCTACACTTTCTTTTGATTTATTATCTGTTAGATCTCATTATATTGTGTCAAAACACGGAAAAACGAGCCTATAAAAAACACTTGTTTCCCTTATTCATTAACGAGAACTCCTTCTTGCAGACTTGGTGCCGTTAGGTTGTATACGACGAACTATTGATCAGCTGCCAGTTCGTAATAAGTTCACGTGCTACGTAACGCCAAACAGTCTCATGAAACGTGTGCAACACACTCGCCGCCATGGTTACTGTTGGCATTGGCTGACACTCCCACGTTTAAATCATGTATGTACCCATTAAAACTGGCTGGGGGATAGCTGCCGTGGTAGCTCAGTGGTAGAGCATTGAACGTGTTAATTGAAGGTCGCAGGTTAAGTACTGCCCACTGCAAGTTATCTTTTCACCAACTTTATTTTCTTTAAATTTAAAATACACGTGGCCTAATACCTTCCCCTCTATTTTCATTGTCAATATTGTCTGTTAGTTATAAAAATTATTGTGTCAAAACACAGAGAATTGAGAAGTTACGTATACACTTGTTTCCCTAAGTCTTTAACGAGGGTCTCGTACTGGCAGACTTACTGCCTTCAAGTTGCATATGAGGGACTCTTGGTCTGCTGTCAGCTCATAATAATTTCACGTGCTACGGGACGCCAAACAGGCTTGAATAGAATGTGCAACACACGCTGACAAGGCTACTGTTAGCGCTGACGGCCAATTCAGATTTAAATTCACATATATGCCCAATAAAAGTGGCTGGAGGGATAGCTACCGTGGCAGCTCAGTGGTAGAGCATCGAACGAGTTCTTTTATGGTCGCAGGTTTGGTTCCTCCGCACGGCAAGTTATCTTTTTACTCACTTCTCTTCCTTCACTTTTAAAACACAATTGGCCTAATAACTTCCGTATACTTTCCTTGGCATAATATTCTGTTAGATCGCATTATTATTTTGTCAAAACAAGGAAATTTGAGCCCTTAAGCATAAACTTGTTTCCCTTAATACCTAACGAATGTCTTGTACTGGCACACTTGGAGCCTCTAGGTTTTATATGAAAGACAATTGCTCAGCGGCCAGCTCGTATCAAATTCACGTGCTACAAGACGCCAAATACCTTCATAAAGAGTTTGCCACACTCGCCGCTATGGCTACTGTTTGCGCTGACTGACACTCCCAAGTTTAAATTCACATTTATACCCAATAAGAGTGGCTTGGGTGAAAGCTGCTGTGGTAGCTCACTGGTAGAGCATCGAACGCGTTATTCGAAGCACGCAGGTTCGGTTCCTGCCCATGGCAAGTTATCTTTTCACGCAATGTTCTTTCTTCAGATTTATATTACGATTGGCCTAGTACTTCGCCTACATTTTCCTTGGCATTCTTGTTTGTTATATCTCATTATATTTTGTCAAGACAGAAAAAACGAGCCCTTATGTATACACTTTTTTTCTTATTCATTATCGAGGTATCGTAATGGCAGACTTAGTGCCTTTAGGTTGTATACGAAGGACCATTGGGCAGGTGCCAGATCGTGATAAGTTCATGCGCTACGTGACGCCAAACGAATCATAAAGAGCGTGCTACACTCGCCGCCTTGGCTACTTTTGACGCTGACTGCCACTTCCACGTTTAAATTAACATCAATACCTCATAAAAGTGGCTGGGGAATAGCTGCCGTGGTAGCTAAGTAGTAGAGCATCGAACGCGTTAAGAAACGGTAGCAGGTTTGGTTCTTGCCTACGGCAAGTTATCTTTTCACCCACCTTTCTTTCTCTACATTTATATTACAATTCGCCTAATACCTTCCCCTATAATTTCCTTGGTAATTATTGGCTGTTAGATCTCACCATTATTGTGTCAACACACGAAAAAACGAGTATTCGAGTATACACTTGTTTCACTTATCCATTAACGAGGGTCTCGTCTGGCATACTTGAAGCCTTTATGTTTTTAAACGAGAAACTATCGTTCAGCTGCCAGCTCGTACGAAGTTCACGTGCTACGTGACGCAAACACGCTCTTAAAGAGGGTGCACCTTCACCGCCATGGCTAATTTTGGAGCTGACTGACACTCCCACGTTTAGATTCACTTATATTTCCAATAACAGTGACTGGGGGATAGCTGCCGTGAAAGCACAGTGGTAGAGAATCGAACGCGTTATTCGATGGTCACAGGTTCTGTTTCTGGCCACGGCAAGTTATCTTTTCACATACTTTTACTTCCTTCACAATTATACTACAATCAGCCCAACAACTTCGCCTATACTTTTCCTTGCAATATTGTATGTTAGGTCTCAATGTTATTGGGTCGGAACACTGAAAAAAGTGCCCTTATGAATACACTTGTTTCCCTTATTCATATACGAGGGTCTCGTACAGGCAGACTTGGTGCCTTTAGCTTGTATACGAATGACTATTGGTCAGCTGCCAGCTCGTAATGGTTTCACCTGCTACGTGACGCCAAACAGGCTTATCAAGGGTGTGCCACACTCGCCGCCATGGCTACTGTTGGCGCTGACTGACACTCCCACGTTTAAGTTCACTTATGTACCCAATAAACGTGGCTGGGGTATAGCTGACGTGGTAGCTCCGTGGTAGAGCATTGAACGTGTTATTCGAAGGTCGCAGGTTCGGTTCCTCCTCACAGCAAGTAATCTTTTCACCGACTTTCTTTGTTCAAATTTAAATTACAATTGGCCTGATACCTTCCTCTATACTTTCATTGGCATTATTGTCTGTTAGATCTCAATAATGTTGTGTCAAAACAGGGAAAAACGAGCTCTTAAGTATACACTTAGTTTCCTCATTCATTAACGGAGTATCGTACTGGCAGACTTAGTGTCTTTAGGTTGTATACGAAGAACCATTCGTCAGCTGCCAGCTCGTAATAAGTGCACGTTCTACGTGACGCCAAACCGGCTCATAAAGAGTGTGCCACACTCGCCGCCATGGGTACTGTTGGCGCTGACAAATATTCCCCCGTTTAAATTCACATATATATCCCATTAAAGTAACTGGGGGATAGCTGCAGCGAAAACTCAGCGGTAGACTAACGAACGCATTATTCGAAGGTTGCAGGTTCCGTTCCTAGCCACGGCAAGGTATCTTTTCACCCACTTTTCTTTCTTCACATTTATACTGCGATGGGCCTAATACCTTCCGGTATTATTTCCATGGCATTTTTGTGTGTTAGATTTCATTATTGTTCGGTAAAAACACAAAAAATTGAGTCCTCACTTAGACACAAGTTTCCCTTGTTCATTACCGAGGCTCTCGTACTGGCAGAGTTTGGGGCGTTAGGTTGTATTCGAGGGACTATTTGTCACCGGCCAGCTTTTAATAGGATCATGTGCTACGTGACGCCAAACAGGCTCCTAAAGAGTATGCCACACTTGCCACCATGGCTACTGTAAGCGCTGACTGGCACTCTCACGTTTAAATTCACATATATACCCAATAAAAGTGGCTGGGGGATAACTAGAGTTGCATCACAGTGGTTGATCATCGAACGTGCTATTTGAAGGTTGCAAGAACGGTTCCTGGCCACGGCTACTTATCTTTTCACACACTTTACTTTCTTCACAATTGTATTAAAATCAGCCTAACAACTTTGTCTATATTTTTCTTTGCAATATTGTACGTATGATCTCAATATTATTGTGTCGAAACACAAAAAACAAGCCCTTTTCACTTGTTTCCCTTATTCATAAACGAGGGTCTCGTACTGGCAGACTTGGTGCCTATAGGTTATATACGAATGACTACTGGTCAGCTGCCAGCTCGTACTGGGTTAACCTGCTACGTGACGTCAAACAGGCTCTAAAGGGTGTGCCACACTCGCTGCCATGGCTATTGTTGGCGCTGTCTGACACTCCCACGTTTAAATTCACTTATGTACCCAATAAACTTGGCTTGGGGATAGCTGACGTGGTAGCTCAGTAGTAGAGCATCAAGCACGTTGATCGAAGATTGCAGGTTGTGTGCCTGCCCACGGCAAGTCATCTTCAACCCACTTTTCTTTCTTCACATTTGTATTACCATCAGCTTAGTAACTTCGCCCATATTTTCTTTGCAATATTTATTGTACGTTAGATCTCAATATTATTGTGTCGAAACACAAAATACAAGCCCATTAGTATACACCTGTTTTCCTTATTCATAAACGAGGGTCTCGTACTGGTAAACTTGGTGCCATAAGGTTGTATACGAAGGATTATTGGTCAGATGACAGGTTGTAATAGGTTTACCTGCTAAGTGACGCCAAACAGGCTCATAAAGGGTGTGCCACACTTGCCGCCATGGCTACTGTAGGCGCTGACTGACACTCCCACGTTTAAATTTACTTCTGTACCATTAAGAGTGGCGGGGGGGATAGCTGCCGTGGTAGCTCAGTGGTAGAGCATTGAACATGTTATTCGAAGGTCGCAGGTTCGGTTCCTGCTCATAGCAAGTTATCTTTTCACCCACAATTTTTTTCTTCAGATTTTAATTAGAATTGGCCTAATACCTTTCCTATGCTTTCATTGGAATCATTGCCTGTTAGGTCTCATTATTCTTGTACTGAAACACGAAAATAAAAGCCCTTAATAAAACACTTGTTTCCCTTATTCATTGACGATGGTCTCGTCCTGGCAGACTTGGTGTCTTTCGGTTGTATACGAGGGGCTATTGGTCAGCTGCCAGCTCGTAATAGGTTCACGTGCTATTGACGCCAAATAGGCTCATATAGAGGATTCCACACTCGGCGCCATGGCTACCGTTGGCGTTGACTGGCACTCCCACGTTTAATGTGGTAGGCCACCTTCAAAAGTCATTTTTTTCGCGAGAAAAGTTTTGAGGGTTTTCTTTTTCTTGCACCCCCAAACACTCACAGATATGTTAAACCGAAAATTATCCTCCTAGCGTCATTAGTTTGCGAGTAGCAGCAAGTTTCCTATACCGTATGCTCCTATAGCAAAACCGAAACCACACTTCCAACTGTGGTTTCGATTTCGAAAAATTGCTTTCAAAAGCAAGTGTTGTTTCGTCTATGCTATTCGAAATAAATTATTCGATTTGTTGTGGCTGGTATATAAGATGATGTCATTAAATACAACTTTGTGTTTAAAAGTCTTCGTTAATCTCTAACTACAGCCACGACGGGGACGCACGAGGCTCGTCGGAATTTTTGTTGTTTGCCTTGGTCAGGCTACCTCAGTATTCGTTCTGCATTTGTTCCACGTGTCGACGCTACTAAGGCTGTAACTTTAGGCTACCTGGACCATATTACGACCAGCATGGGGATGTGCAGAACACAGAAAACGCGGAAGCGCTAGTTTGCTGGAAATCGCTACACGACGACGAGGCTGCCTACAGACACAGACGCCGGTATTTCAGTGACCGCGAAGAAGCTTGGGGACATGAACAAGGCGTACCAGGCTCCACTAGAGAATTCTGCGCTCCAAGGAAACAAGATAATTGACATTGGTATTCTTTGTTCAGTGTTTTCATCGCTGGCATGTTCTGAATGCATGAACACAACACTGAAGCTCGAGGAACGCTCTCACCAAAGGATATGCTCGGCTTGTGCGGTTGTGTGTACCGACTGTGGGTTCAAGCGCCATTTCATACGTCGAGAAAGGTGGGTCGAGCCAATAAGAAATATTTACGTATGGTTTACGCGATGTGCTAGTTAGGAAAAAGGCACGCTGGTGCAAAAACGTTTTCCAAAGTGAGGAACATGCCTGCTCCTCTACGTCACTCCGCCTACGACAAATTTTCATCTCGGCTTTCTGCAGCGGCAGGAGAAGTGGCGTCGAAGTCGATGACTGATGCTGTTGTGGATGTTCGTCGTGTTGTGGGGAGTGCCGAGTATGGTGTTTCAGGTGATGGCGCGTGGCAGAAGCGTGGCCATTCATCTTTTAACGGTTATGTGTCTGTGATTTCTGTTGACACGGGAAAGGTTATTGATGTTGAGGCCCTTTCTAGTTCGTGTAAGTCTTGTAAAACAAAAAGAAAGTTGAGGCTAGATGGTGCTTCGTACCAGGAATGGAAGGCAAACCACACTTCCTGTCCAGAAAGCATGAAGGAAGTGCTAGCAGTATGGAGACGGTTGGTCTATGCCGAATATTTGAAAGGTCGAAAGGCAAAGGAGATTTGAAGTACCTGCAGTACTACGGTGATGGTGATTCCAAGAGCTATGCCGCTGTGAAAGACATGTATGGAAAGGACAGTGTGCAGAAACTGGAATGTATTGGGCATGTCCAGAAGCGTGTTGGCTGCAACCTCAGAAAACTGAAGACGACAGTGCGTGGACTCGGTGGTAAGAAAAGCTCACTGATGCCCTGTTGACCGCCTGCAAAACTACTATAGCATCGCCCTTAGGGCTAATGTGAGGAACCTTTATGCAATGAAAAAATTTACCCTTGCCAGTCTTTTTCATTGCAGTTCTACCGACAAGAAGCCAAGACATGGCCTGCGTCCACTTGTACCGAAAAGCTGGTGCTGATACCAAAAGGTCGAAGCACTCGGCCAAGGGAAATATGTACTCAAAGGAGGACTTCCAAATGATGTGCTCAACAAAGTTAAAACCGTCTACAGGGATCTTTGCTCTGATGAACTTCTAATGAAGTGCCTTCATGGAAAGACTGAGAATGCAGACTGAGAATTCAGACTGAGAATGCTGACTGAGAATGGTCTAAAATGGCAGCGGGCACCCAAAGAGGTCTACGTAAGCTTGCCTACATTATAGTTTGCCTTGCATGATGTTGTGGCACACTTTAATAATGACAGTGTAAGCAGCCTAGATATCCTGAGGCAAGCTGGCATACAACCAGGGTACCACATGACGAAAGCGTGCATCGCCAGGGATCCCCTGCGCATGCAGAATGCTAAACGCAAGGCAGCAAATGGGACAAAACAGGCCAGAAAAAAAAGACGAACAGCCACCCGAACAAAAGGAGACAATAATGCTTACGCAGAAGGGCCCAGCTATAATTCTGGTGCATTTTAGGCCTGCATGCGAAGATTGGGACCCTTTTTACAAGCTCAGAAATCTTTGTTTACGTTTTTCTGAAAATAACAATTTGCTCCAAATGTTGCGACGCAGACTTTCATAATGTATTTCTCAGCGTATACTTTGAGCTGAAATTTTTAAAATGATTTGCAACATATATATCTGTGCAGTGAACTAGAATAAAAAAATTCATCGAATATTTTTTCAGTTCACAGTTGAATTCTCCAACAGGTTTAGTCTAAATTGGGTCTTTTTCTCTGTTTTTTGTTTCTTTAGCATTACTTCTTTGAGTTTCACTGCATAATAGTTATTTTAGTTCACTGCATATATCCAGCCATTAGTTACACAGATGTCAAAGCTTTACTGAATAAAGCCTCGCAATAAACACTTATCACAGCTGGTGTGGCGAGCACATTTAATGCAATTTTCGACAAAGATTACGTCCCAATAAATAAATATTCAATATTTTGCACTGTATATAGCTGGGTAAGTTAAACAAGACATGCTGGTTTTGAGGAAAAAGTTATTTCAACGCTGCCTGGCCTTTCATTTTTTGTTTCTGAGTGGCCTACCACCTTAAATTCACATAGATATCCAATAAAAGTGGCTGTGGGAGAGCTGTTGTGGTAGGTCAGTTGTAGAGCATCGAACACGTTATTCGAAGGTCGCAGGTTGTGTTCCAGCCTACGGCAAGTTATCTTCTCACCCATATTTCTTTCTTCACATTTATATTACAATCAGCCTACTACCTTCGCCTATATTTTTCTTTACATTATTGTACGTTATATCTCACTATTATTGCGTCGAAACACGAAAAAAGGCGCCCTTAAGTACACACTTGTTTCCCTTATTCATAAACGAGGGTCTCGTACTGGCAGACTTGGTGCCTTAAGGTTGTAAACGAAGCACTATTGGTCAGCTGCCAGCTCGTAATAGGTTCACCTGTACGTGACGCCGAACAGGCTCATTAAGGGTGTGACACAATCGCTGCCATGGATACTTTTGGCGCTGACTGACACTCCCATGTTTAAATTCACATATATACCCATTATAGGTGGCTGTGGGCTAGCTGCCGTGGTAGGTCAGTGGTAGAGGTTCCGAAAGAATTATTCGAAGGTCGCAAATTTCGTTCCTGTCCACGGCAAGTTATCTTTTCTCCCACTTTTCTTTGTTCAGTATTATATTACAGTTGGCTTAATAACTTCCTCTATAATTTCCTCGGCAATATTGTCTGTTAGATCTCATTATATTGTGTCAAAACAGGGAAAAACGAGCCCTTAGTTATAAATCTATTTCCCTTATTCTTAACGAGGGCATCGTACTGGTAGACTTGGAGCCTTTTGGTGTTATAAGTGAGACCATTGGTCAGCTTCCAGCTTATAATAGGTTCACGGGCTACGTGACGCAAAACATGCTCATATAGAGAGTGTGCCATACTCGCCGCATGGCTACTCTTTGCAATGACTGACACTGCCTCTTTTAAATTCACATATATACTCAATATTTTGGGTGGGGGGATGCTGTGGTAGCTAAGTGGTAGAGTATCGAAATTGTTATTCGAAGGTCGCAGGTTCAGTTCCAGAGCATGGCAAGTTATCTTTACACCCACTTTTCTTTCTTCACATTTTTACTACAATTAGCCTAAAAACTTTCCCTATACTTTTCTTGGCATTATTGTCTGGTATATCTTATAAATATTGTGTCAAAACACAAAAAAGGAGTCTTTAGGGATACACATGTTTCCCTTGTTGATTACCGAGGCTCTCGTACTGGCAGACTTGGTGGCGTTAGGTTGTACACGAGGGACTATCAGTCTGCTGCCAGCTCGTAATAAGTTCACGTGCTATGTTAAGCCAAACAGGATCATAAAGAGTGTGCCACACTCGCCGCCATGGCTACTGTTGGCGCTGACAAATATTCCCACGTTTAAATTAACATATATACCCAATAATTGTGGCTAAAGGAATAGCAGCCGTGGTAGCTTAGTGGTAAAGCATCGAAGGTGTTATTCGAAGGTTGCAGGTTCGGTTACTCCCAACGGCAAGTTATGTTTTCACGTGCTACGCACGTGAAAACAGACATTTCTTGCAGAAAGTTCTGCAAGAAAAGCTCAATTTGCTCACCATCGATGACCCCTTTTTAATTAGGAATTCAGACATTTTGGTTAACTTTCTGGAACATAACGACAGGGGCTTAAAGCACTTTCTGTCGATATAAAGGATTTGTATTACTCTTTGCCGCATGAGAAGTTGTTACAGTGTGTTGACAATGCCATTGACTCATTTGGTGCTGTAGCCTTCCAGAATCTCACGGGTGTCCATAACAGTAACCTCTTAGAGCTTCTGTCTTTTTATATCAAGTCGACTTTGGTATCTTTTAATGATCGTAAATACATACAGAATAGTGGAGTCTGCATCGGGTCATGCCTCGCCCCGATCTTTAGTGACATATACCTTGCATATCATGACCGTTTGCTGATGAGCATGCTTGACCAAATTACTGTCACCAAAACATGTCGTTACGTCGACGACTTTTTAGTTTTCATCGACAGCAGCGACGCTGCCTGCGAGCACCTAACCGACGGTATTGTAATGACTTTTAAAGAATGTTTTAAACCACTTTTATTGACTCATGAGATGCCAGTTGACAACAGCTTACGCTTTTTAGATTTGAATTTAGTTCTTTCACCTGACCATGTGTGCTGGCTATTTGAACCTAGAACTGGCAAACCTCTTCCACCCTATGACTCTTTCCATTCCAAGGTAGTCAAGCGAAGCATCACAAATCTTTGTCTTATTAATCCTCTTAGGAAATCATGTCATCATGTCATGCAGAGCAGCTTTGCAGCTCAAGCTGAAAGGCTTTTGAGTGCTAGGTACCCAGCTATCCTACTGGCATCTATAGTTGAAAAGCCTATAAAACACATAAAGAAAGGCTGCAACTCCGAGGCTCAGCCGGAATCTAACGACCGAAGAAGACCCGTAGTTTTACCCTGCGTGCATGACCTTTCCCACCGGCTGAAAGAGATAGGGGAGAAATGCAGCGTCAAAGTGGTGTTTTGAGCGCCGGATAAGTTACAGCGGCTTTGCGAAGCAGTCAACCCTCTCAAATCACGTACCACTGGTTCCGCAACTAAGCACAAAACTCGTTTTGTGCCGTGTGTAGCGGGGGTTGTTTACGCGATTCCATTCTCATGTGGTATGTGGTATTTCGACCAAACGGGGTGATGCCTTAATGAAAGGCTAAAAGAGCACCATTATAATGTTCACAAAGCAATCCAGGGCCACATTGGAATTCACTGCCGCGATTGTGGATGTTCCCTCATGTTTGATCAATGTGAAGTGGTTAAAAAGCACCCATCACAATTAACTCGGGAAATTATAGAAGCGCATTGTATAGCGAGAGCTGGCATCACGTGTATTAGCACCCCTTCTTTGGTTTTATCTGAACATGAAGTGGCCTTCCTTAACCAGGATAACCGCCTATGAATCTGATATGTGATGGTCTGATGTTGTGTGTAATCTTGTCGTTGCGTTAGGGTGGTTTTGTATGCTTGCGCCGGTCTACATATTTGATGCAGTTTGAAAATAAAGCTCAGTTGGAAGTTAGCGCTCTGTCCTCTTGTGTTGGTCTGCTCGGCCGTTTCTTCTTCCCCGTAATGCGCTATACCAGTTCAAGTGTGACACCACTTATATTGGCAAAACTGGCAGGAAGTAGTCAACGAGTTTTATTGAACACAAACGGGTAATCAGAAAAACCACGCATTCTCAGACAAAACTCATCAAACACTGCTTGAAAATGGGGCATGCCTTCGACTTTCGTAATTCAAAGACGCTGGCTCGGGAACAAGAGAGAGGCAAGAGAAAGCTTTTCGAGTCATGGTTAGACCATCACGACCAGCCAGCGTGCAACAACAATAACAGCCAACATCCGGATGAGTAGACACATACGAGGCAATCAGTGAATTTCGTCACCTTCACACATTTGGTGCCAGTGCTTCCTAAGGATGCCACTCACATGAGAGGCAAAATGTCTGTGCAGATTCATTACATTTTGTTGTGTAAAGTCGGAGTACATATTATAATCACTGAGGAGCAGAGTTTTATTTTCATGTAAATAGGCATATGTGCAAATATTTCCAGAGAAAAAAATGTTTATTCAAACAAAAAACAAGTATTTATTGCCTTGCTTTCTATCTTTGCGTACATAATTCCCTCCTGAGGCAAAATAAACATTTCTACTCAGCATTAATTTCATGCTTTGACTACCGATAATCTACCATCCCATAATTATGCTATCGCCAGTGAACTATTTTTTGGCAATTGTTATCTATGCGTATCTTTTATTTGGCTACACCACCTGTGTTAGTTCAAGTAGTGCAACTGCTGACTACCAAATTATTAGTTAGTTATTAGCTCAACGAGTGCTTCTCACTCTATCAGATTGCTCCTTCTAAATTTAAAGCACCAAAACTAACTTGACGCAATTTCACGCGTTTGCCTTAAGTAAAATTTCCCAAATTTTTTCGAATAGGACAAGCTTAGCTTTTTGCTCTGCACATTGTCGTATCAGATTAAAAACTTATGTACTTGCCCGTCTTGAAGACACTATATCTGTGGTTTTGCAGAAGCATTCCTTTTAATATCATATTAAGAGGCAAATTTACAACAAAACATGGCTAACTCACGTACATTGTCTAGCCTTCATTAAGCTGGTATAACTTCTGTTAGCAACATTTTGCCTTGTGCAAAGCAACACAATTTACGACATTTCGTTGACAACATACCGTCTCTCTTACAGTCAAATTACTTTAATGTGCATCACTCTATCATGGCTCTGTTGGAGCTTAGAGTACATTTAACAAAAACAGAAAAAAGGCAAAGGCATCGAAATTCCACTTGAGAACACCTTCTGTTCCGATAAGCCATTTTTTCCAGTGTTTCTGATGATCTGCCTGTTTTTCGAAACATTGCTAGCAGGCTGCAGCTGCACATTAGTCTTTGTGAGGCAGCACCTTCATGAGCATGATGTCAGACGTCCCTGCGGCATATGTAAGCTCCCTGTCTTGCTGCTTAACTTTTTTCCCCTCTCCTTTACATCGTGCACTCTTCCTTGAACAGAAGTGCTAAGATGACCCCCTTTTCGAGGCTTTACTCTGCAGCCAGTAGCATTATTCACTGCCGGCGCTATTTATACTCGTTCTAGGAACCCTAAAGGGGGGAATTTAGTGAGTTGATAGACACGAGCGACAGATGGCGAGGTTTGCAAACCTGTTTCAGGGGACGTTAAATGTCACCTCTACTTAATCACGTGGTCACTAGATGTGACAGTTTGTAAAAAACACCAGAGCAGATCACACGTGTTCCGGCGTTACCTTTAACATCGGACCCTTCTGCACATATACTGCGAATGTTGCGCATGGCCCGCTTGATACTCACGTCGTTACATGCAGAAGCTACCCGAGAAACTATCTTTTACTACTTCCTGGTTATCATTACACAAAGCCCCTTTTTCGTACCTTGCAGTGAAAAAAAATGATGATTTCATGGGCATGAATGGCGGAAGGAATTTGCAAGCCAAAACATTACTAGCCTCATGCATCGCGATAGAGTTGTATCGGTTGCCACTTTTTTTCCCTTTTCACATAGCTATTTGAAACCTTCTAGAATATGAATGGGCATCGGGGTGATATCGGTCATGATGTGGTGCAAGCGTGGGGAGCCGACAGAGGGAAAGATGAGGTCAAGCAGCACATTATTCATACTTTGAAAGCAGTCTCACACTTACATACACAAATGTAGTGCTCTGATTCAGTGAAACATATGAGAGTCAATTCTTTAAGCTATAAAACGAGTTCCGCTTGCACCGCAATTAATTTGTAAGACAGATGCAAATTGCACCCGCTGAACTTAGAACAACGAATCTAATGATGTCATATTCACGCAGGTTTCTAATTCGAAAAGTGGGTATTTATACTGATATACCTTAGGCAGTATTCCATTCAGTGTGAAAAGTTCATAATATTTTTTTACATACTGCAGACCACGTCGTGGTCCTTGCAGGACGGGCATACATAATTTTACACAAAACTAAAGCATACATATTTATATACATACACAAATAAACAGACAAATATATATCCATATATAAATTCACAAATTTTGTATCCGCGTAGTCATAAATGATGTTAGGCAAGGACGTGGCTCGTTCGAGTTCAAAGCATGGCTTTTACTGACTTGCTTTGTAGTCCCGCGTTTTCATTCAGTGCAGTCATGTTCTCGAGCGACGGGCAGGTATCGATGGTAGTACGCATTAGAAAGCGGTTCATTGCACTCCTGGCGGCCCATTAAGAAATTGTTCACATAATGACATAGTTAAATTGTCAATGGCCCTGAGAAATAAATATTTCTCTAGGCAGTGGATACACACACATACACATATATACATTATATATACACGTATATATACAGAAATATACACATATATACATACATATATACATATATATTGTTACGGTGAGTGTCGACGTCCCTCCAACATCCTCCTGTGATCTTGCCTCAATGATCAGGCAAATCGTACGCGAAGAACTTGGACGACGTGATGCTGTCAACCCGCCGAGAGCACCTGCTATCAACACCTCCCGCCATACGACGCGATTTGTGCTGCCGTTGATGCCGCGCTATATGATGTACCCCAATGAAAAGCCCCAGAGCCCCCAACCAACAACTTACATCATCGCCGTGGTTTTCAGAACGCCTCCCGCCAACCACCTACAATGGTGTCTTCGTGGGACGATCATGGGCACATGGCGCCTCGTGGAAGGTTTGGCGACGTGCGTGAGGCCCCTGTTTGCTATAGCTGCGGTTTCCGTGGACATGTGGCTCGATTCTGTGGTCAAAGGCGTCGGCCCCAGCAGCGCTACTACGAGAGATCATCAGCTTCTTCTCGACAAAACCGCTGGCGCGATGGTATGCGTTCAATGGTGGACGCGTAGGTTGGGGACGGCTTCCAGCAAACGACCCACAGTGATACACATGTAGGACGCAGTTTCCACCGGAATTTACGCAACGACTCGCCTTTCTCCGTGCGAAGCTTGACGCCCCCCACAACACGCCGGCTCCGTTGCCCATCTCCTGGTCGACGCGTCACCTCCCCGCCTCCGGGAAACTAGGAGGTGCGGCCAACGGAGGTGAGGTCGCCGAACATTTGTCACTGCATCCGCCTATGCCTCCACCCGTTCTTATGACGCAAAATAGGGTCCCCGTGCTTACTGATGGACTTCCTATGATGACTTTGATAGATACTGGAGCAGCTGTTTCAGTGATGAGTTTTAATTTCGAATTGCGGCTAGGACATAAAGTGATGTTTTGCTGGGACAGTTGTGCATCATTTCGTGCAGTGAGCGGGGAGACACTGTGCCCGATCAGTATGTGTGTTTTTAGTGTCACTTTGGGTGACAAGGTCTTCGAGGCTAAATTTGCTGTCCTGACCAGCTCCACCCATGACATCATCTTGGGGATCGATTTTCTACGCGAGTGCGGGGCTACTGTAGATTGCGGTGCTGGTGAGATTATGCTATCGGCATTTACTGACGATGCTTGGTGCTGTCAAGGATCTATCACCGTAATTGAGGATGTTGTCTTGCCGCCCAACTTGATGAAGACCATACGCGTTCACGCCTCCGCCTCGGATGCCGGAAGGTTTGATGTTCTTGTGGAGCCAATTCTTCTCAATTGCGCCAAGAAAAATGTGCTCGTTCTACATTGTGTTGTGTTGATCAGTGATAGGCGATCAGCCTTATGGGTGTCAAACTATTCAAATGAACCTGTTATGCTACCCTGCGGAAAGCGGCTCGCTCTCTTCGAACAAAATGCGACTAGTTTTATTGCAACTTTAAGCGACGAGAGAGTAGATCCTGTTCGTTCAACGTACCATATATTTCGCCGATTTTTCACGTATAAAGCTAGTTGCAAACGATGCCTTTTCTGTTCTGTCCTCCATTTGGTTCGCCGATGGTATACATGTTTGCGTATTTCAGTAATTACTGTGTTATTTTCCAATAACAAACCCTTGAAACACCAAAATTATTCTGTTCACCTGTGCATCTATTTACAGCAAGGGAAAGCTGTACACAGAAAAAATACCAAAAATAAAAGCATCAAACTATGCACTAGAATAAAAAATTATCAGGATAAGTGAAACGAAAAAGATATAGTCTAACTGCTCGCATATCTGAATCCCACAAAGAGAGAATGCTCTTTCTCTCAAAGAGGCAACGATTGCATGCCTACACATGCGTCGGTTGACCTTGCAATCTCCTCCACCTCTACTATCGTTTTGACCCTTTGACCTGAACTAAGTGCAAGAAACACACTGTCTTCAAAAATGGGCCGAACCCATCAACCCACGCAAGGATTCCGAAAAACCTTTGAACTGCTGTTTATAGACAGCAATGGTGCTCACAGAGTAAAGTTCCTGTCTGAGCCTCTGATCCTCCTGTATGTCACAGAACGAAAGAAGCATTTAAGGGCTCAATTACTTTTCATAGACACAGCCACAAAACTCACACAAAATATTTGCATGGCGCTATTTCTGTTGCAATAAGTTGATAATGATACACTCATCGTGGATGAAACAGTTAGTTACCTAAAAAGAGCTTTTACAGTGCTCAGTCACGATTTCGGTTTCAGAGGGCGCTAAACAAGTGAGGTAGGACGTAACGTGATTTTCATGCGAACATAGCTGGCTACATCTACACAAAACCGCATGGACATGGTCACCACACAAACAACTTTCTTCAATGAAGGCTTTCTGGGCGCAGTGATAATTGTCTATGGGATGTAAATATGCATGACCCATAAAAATGCTCAGCCAAAGCAAGAACATCAGCCTTTGAGCTCCCATGCAAGTCTGTCCCCTCTTCATTTGAAGAAGTCTGCTAGGAGAGCACTTGCAAGGGTTGTGGAAACCAACGCAAACTTATGACGTAGAAGGCAGTGGGTTATTTAGAGAGAAACCAAAGGGGTGTTCTGCAAGTAATGGTATGACAAGCACGGTAAAGTTGGTTTTACGAGTGTTCCAGCACATAGCATTTGATATTTTGAAGACAGCTACCGTGCTACCTCATATCTATCCAACAAGAGAACTAGACAGCATAGGCTGCTCCGAGCAAATACAAACGGAGGGACAAAGGATACAAAGATGCAGCACCATCTTCCAACTGAAATTTATTACAAAGCAGTGCAGATGTATATATAGTCCCTCAATGAAAACAGACGATCAGCCCATGAAAAATATAAGAGAAGTTATTAGCAGCTTTTTGAATGCAGTTCAGCTATTATGATAAAAATGTTCAAAATTTAAGGTGGACAAACCCACAACTTTCCACCGACAAAGACTGAACTTACAACCTTCGGATAATGCATTCGATGCTCTTATCAGTTAGTTAAAGTGGTGGCTACCCTCTTGTCGACTAGGAGTGTTCGTGGGCACGGTTCATAGCACGTGATTTCTCTACATGTTAGTAGCTGGCAATTAGCCCTGCTACACTACCTAAAGACATTAATTCTACAGGAACGAGACCCTCGCTGTGAATGAACACAACAATTTTAGGGGCTCATTTTTCTTTGTTAAAGGGACTGTGCTCATCATGTGTTTAAAATATGTTACACACTTCAGCCGGTGATCAGAGCTGCAGCCTTTTTAGTTTATTCAAGAGTTGTATCTGCACAGGCAAGATAGTACACTGCCTGTACTTCAACACTTTCTCCCTACCTCTTTGAGTCTGCAAGAAACACTGTACATAAAATGTACACAGTTGCCTTATTCCTTTCTTGGACCTTCGATGTGGCCAGCTACTCCTCTTCACGCCTAGGATCCATCACATACGTAAGCAAACTCACAGCTACTGACAACAACACATCTTGAGTGGAACCCGCAATCTTAAAATAGGATGCTTACTCGGACATTACATCATCCACCTTGTTTCAGATGAGTCGATTGCAACAGAGAATTATGCGAAGGCAAGCGCATGTTCTGCCTTTTAGCCGCTTTTGAATACCGCGGCAGAAAAGCAGCAATGGCTTCGAACCACAAGGTTCATACCACCATTATGAGTGTTATTCTATAAGAAATCACCTCAAGTGTAAGAATTTAATTGTGCCTCATTCAAGAAGCAGCTACGCTATTTCAAGAAGTTGGAGCACATCCTAAGAAAGCTTCAAAGTGGACATGACATTCTACTCCCAGCCTATCGATTCTGCCTAGTTAAACACCAAGAAATAATCGACAAAGCAGAAGGATCTTACAGCACTCGAAGTCGTCAACCTGTTATTAACATTTTTTCTTCCAGCGCAGACCAAGTACAAGTCATAAAAAATCAATGCAATGATTAACCAAATATAAACAGCCTGCCAGCGCAAATGCTCTACTGCTCTGCGTGAAGGATGCTGTTGAATTGTTTTAGCAGCATCCTTCCCTGGAAAGTGTTAAATGTCGCTGGCAGGTGTTTGGAAGTAATTCCCACGTGGTTACATGAGTGTACTTTCCCTGGCTAGGTCATAAAGGCGTATTTGTAACGGGAGGGTAAGGGTATTAGTATTGAATTGAGCACTGTATCAATTCTTAGAGACTTGCGCTTGACCAGTATTTAAACGAACAATAATAATAGATTGCTAAGTCTCAGTGCTGTACAATCTCCTGCCATGTAGATTATTTTCATTGTTTAATTTGGTAGAATCTGTGAACTGCAAGGGGGTTTTTAAGCCCAGTATGAATGCCTTGCAGCACAAGCTCCAGCATCTTGTGCCAACACATGAGATTCCCGAATGTTTCACAATCGGATACCTGCGCTAAACACAGCCTTTTACAAAACGGTGCACAAGTTGGTGGTACAAGCCTCGTCCATGGAAGCCACTGGTGCCTTTCTCATTGGGGCGCACCAGAAGGGCCAAGAGGGCGGCCATGCACATGGCCTTGCAGAGGGCTCTGTGTGGATTCACTTCAACACACGGTGGTTGAAGCGATTTCCAAGTAAGTGTCTAGACCTCATATTGCAGGTTTAGCTCAAGACGAGTTGCCTCTAGCGAAGGATTTGCTTAGGCATGCGAGGTATCCTATGTGTAAAAAAGAACCTACAGACCATCTGAAGGGCTGCAAGAAAAGAAGACGGCTGTCGCACTTAGAATGCACAGTGTTTCTCACTAACTCTACTAGAAAATAGGGAAAAAATGCTGGAGTTGAAGTAGTGTTTGTGGCCCACAAAACTTTTGGACCTACGCAGATTCATCGATCATATGAAAGAAGGAAACACTGCCGCACTGATCGCAAGCAGACGTATGCAACCTGTGTTAAAGCATGATGTACACAATCACTGACATGCTGCAGGAGCTATTGGGTCAGATGGGACGCTGTGTTAAGGATAGACTCTATGAAACCTTTATAGCATACAAACAACAGCAGCAAGGCATTTCTGAATCTAAAAGTGGGATTGTAGGAGTCTTCTAAGACAGTGTAGTACTTGCAAGTAGTATTTATCAGGGGGTTCTTCTACTCTGGTAATAAACATTAAGTAATTCTAGTTATGGTGAACATTTGAGTGAATAGCATTCGAGTGTCGAGATTGGTTAAAGAATAATTAATAAAGTTGCATTCATTTATTCACTTTTCTATTATTTTCAAGTGGGTAAAGCAAATGAATAGTTGCGGCGCATGTCACCACGTAGATAGGAATACGCTCTACAGGCTGCGGTTGTACCAACTGCCATAATACAATCATACTTGTTCTCCTCACATTATAATTGGAGTAAATTTATAATAAATCTATAAAACGAAGAAATTTGTACAAGTATAAAAAAGCTAACTTCATCCAAACGCAGAAGGCCATGATAACAGACGAGACGGAACAGGTTACGGCAAACTGGTGGCCCGGGGATACATGGTGAAACCGTTGTTTAAACGAACAAGGGGCTGCCGATCATTCAAAGGGCCAATTTTTTGTAGACACAATCACACAGAGCAACATAACAATAATTGTAAGAATATAATAGTTGATAATAATTTTACTTTATTTATTGCAAACATCGTATACACTACAACAATCGAGATATTGAAAGCGAATGTACGCAAAAATGACACATTTATTATTTTTGGTTGCTACAGTAATTTGTATTGGTGTCCCATGAGCACTTTTGCTCGTCAGAAAGGTTGATTTGGAAGTGTGGCAGTTTGGGCTAGTTGGTATGACATGATGACAATTATGGCGCGAGAACAGAACAACGACAGATCTGATTTCTTGATCGCGACCAACAATGATCGTTGCGAGTGGTGGAAATTAACCTGGATCGAGTTTGTGCAAAACGAAAGTCAAACTGCGATTCGGGAGCCCATGTGACACCAGCAGTGAACGTGATTTACGTCACAGTTAGTGCGATAGAACATGCGATGGCAAAAAGGGCTACAAAAAAGAAGACTGAAAACCCCGCTACCGATCATGCAGCGTGAAGAGAGGTCAGGTGGAAGCCGTTGCCGCTGCCGAACGCCTTGCTTAGTGGTACATGGACAGGAGGGGGCACCGCAGAACACAAAGCAGATAAAGTTTGACTCACAGACCATATATAAACTGAGATTTAACATTGTTAACTACTGATGAAGAGAAAGCGGTGGAACCCTCCATTATTTTGAGCGCGAAATGCTATCACGTGACTATAACAGCCCATGATGCAAGGCGGGACTCGATGTTGACAATTTATAGCCTTCGAGACAAATAAAGCCAGTGCAAATCCTAAAGGCATAGCTTTAGGTTTAGCACTGGCTTTACTTGTCTTATTGCTTGTTTTATAACTAGGTAGTTGTAGATATTCTTCGTGCAAATCGTAATATTATTTTTATTCTTGACTGCATTTTTGTTTTGGTGACATCTGACGGGCGCAACATAAAAACTATCGTAGAAACGCATCATGAGTCTGCAAAAAAGCAAGCGACAAGTGCGTAACTGAAACTTCAGCTACGCTTTACAAGTCATAGCGTTGTCTTACGGATATCTTAGTGCGTGAAGTAATTCGGTCCTTTGCAAACAACTTTTTTCTTACTTTTTTATGGTGCCTTATCTCTCTTTTTTACTGTTAGAAAACCATTTTAAAAACGAAGTCGAAATCAAAGCTCGGGCAATTTTGATTTCGACTCACTATTATCGCCATCATCATGGTAACGCTGCAGCATGGAGCGTTATTTTCGTGTGTTTTCGCTCTGAATTTTCGGTCAAAGGCGTCAAGTTAGGGTGGCTTAGTCAAGCGTGAGGAGTGGTTCAAGTGTGACCGATAACGACAACCTCTAGTGAAAAAAACAGAGTACCTCCACCGCAACAGCTAAACATCATCGTGAGCTCACTTCATGCGGATCTTCCTACTCAAAATAACGTCCACAGCAGAGACATCTGAGTGCGTAAGTGCGTGATCGGTGATTTGAGGGCGAACTGGATGCTTTTCACACAGCGATTTCAGCTTTATTTCACCGTTGCAAGTATAGAAAGTGCATCTATCGAACCGACGGTGATACTCCGACTTTCCGTAGCCGGTGGACTTGTTGCCCATATCCACAACAGTTTAGATTTCTGTCCTGCAACTGAGGTGACTCTACAACCAGAAATGAACACTTCATGCACACTCTACGCCGGCACACAACAACGTCTCGGCTCTTTCCCCACTGCCTCAATCCTAAATTGCATGAATGTAATAATGAGCAGCAGCTTGACAAGATGATCAGACAGACTTCCGCAGATATGAACCACCATTTGTGCGAACTAGCGACAATAGTTCACAATTGTCATGTGCAGACCTCGCCAAGTTCACAAAGCAGTGGCAGCTCGCACACGACTTCCGGCTCAATTGGGCGTCAGTCTAATTTAATAGTTGACAGTTTGATAAACGCAGCGAAATTTTTGTTGCGTTGTGACCAACTAGAAAAACACTGCAGTTGACCAAATGTATTTGTCGTCCAGACCGCTGCATAAGCGTGGTGCTACATATGCATGTATATCATGCTGGAACAAAAAGGGAAGCTCGCCTAACTGCTGACAGGCTACCATATCTATTCTGCGGACTACAAACGTATTGCTTGAAAAACTTACCCTGAACTAGCGGACTTAGTAGAAAAAAAATAAAATTAGTGAGAAACTACTAAAGAGAGAAAGCATCGAATCTTCCTTTACTGAAGAAAGAAGACTCCATTAGGACTGCAGCCATTCACGCCTCGAATTCTATAGAAAAAAGGTGGTGCTGTGGGACCAGTAACGGCCAAAACTTACAGCATTGAAGTGCACGGTAGCATGTTAAGGAGAAAGGATCACACCTGTGACTTATGCCTCAACCGTTTGTGTTGCGAAAGAAACAGTGCAGTTGACGAAATGTATCAGTCGCCCAGACAGCTGCATAAACCTGGTCGTACTTCTATATCTACTGCACAGAAAGCTTCGTGAAGTCTTGTGAAGAAAGAATGGCACCTCGTTTGCACCTTTGCCTCAGTTGTGTGTCTTCTCACTCGACCTAAACGAGCAAGGGAATTGTAATGGTGCATTTGTTCAAGCCGACATAAGCCTCACAGTCAAATCGAAGTTGAAGTCAGGCCTTGGACAAATGGCAAGAGGACAACAGTGGTCTGGTGGTATTTGTGTGCTGCAAAGTGTGTTGTGCAGGCTTGACATCTCTTTGTTGGCGTTTCTCAGATTTTCTGTGGGTGATAATATGGCAGATTTCTGTGCCCTTTCACGATACTTCAATTTGTAGCTTAGGTTTTCTTACCAGCAACACAGTGTTTTCAGCAGGCGTGCTTTCTCTATGTTGGTGTCTACTGTGCTTGTTGTGAGTGATCGTCCTTCTGTATTAGTGTGGCATTTCATCGCGGTGCAACTTGGTGTTTATAGTTGCTATCAAACAGTGCGTTCTGCATGCCTAGTGTTTGCTGTGTGTGCCGTGAATATAGATTTGGCAGTGACAGGATAACACACTTTTTTACTGTTGCTTAATTTTTGGCCGATGTTTACCTACACTCAGTTATTACGAAGACATGAAATGTTTTGATGACGATGCGAGTTCCCAACAAAGCTGTAAGAGAAGAGCACGTTAGGTAGCTCCTCTATTGCATTTTTCTCAGTCACAGACAATACCAGATACTTGAGTATTGCAAAGAGTTGTCAAGGCAGTTTTGAACCAGAATGGGCACCCTTTTTTGTCCGAAAGCTCAGCATGTCTATACATTTATTGCGACTTCGACCATCCTCCTAAAGTTTCTGCGATCGACCCGCCTCGTCGAACGTTTGTCACATTCTAGTGTGTTTGTGTTTTCTCTTCCTCCCGCTCTCTTTTTCTGTCTCATTCGTTTTCCTTACCTTTCTGTCTCTCTTCCCAAGTGCAGGGTAGCAAACCAGATACTTGCTTTCCGGTGAACCTCCCTGCCTTTCTTCATAAAATCTCTCTCTCTCTCTCTCTCTCTTTCAACTGTGATTTTACTTTATTACTATATCCAGTTACTTTTTTCCTGTTTGCATGTTTTTCTCAAACCGTTGCATTGATTTTTATGTTCCCCAAGAGAAAGGGCTTTGTTAAACAGCTGTTTTTCTAGCTCCATGGTTCCAATTGGTTCCACTTCCATATTTCTTGCTAATCGTAGGGCTTGTTGTTGCTGTTGCCTTGCATCATGCAATCATGTAGGTCCCGTTTTAGTGGATCTGTTTCTTGGGTGTTTTATCTGAAAGTACTCTTTAAAACATGATTGTGGTGATGCATCATAATGAAGGCACAGTTTGATTTAACTACTGCTTGCTCACTTTTTAACGCAATGGTTTTCATGCTATTTTTAGAACCACAAAGTAATGTTTATTATAGACAGATAATTCATTCTTCAATTCTGCATCAACACTGCATGCAGAATTGCATGCAGTATGCATGCAGAAGCCTGCATGCAGAAGCCTTCAATTCTGCATGCATGAAGCCTGTCTACGGCAGTCTTTTTGTAGCCTAGAAATTTAGGATCCTATAAGGCTTGCTCGTGCACATTACCTTCTCACATACGAATTCACTGTGTTTACTTTATCTAGCAACAGACGTAAGAAGGCGACGCAATGGTCTCCACCATTTGAGTGTGTTATTGTGTTTCTTTTTTGCCAAAGCAGTCACTCAGTGTGAAGAACGTATGGTGCGGAGCGATAGAGGCCTAATCAGGTGACTCATGTTGGTGTTTTTTACCTGCACTAACGCAATTATGTAATATGAAACAAATAAATCAATAACAACATAGAGTGCAGCTCTCCAAAGAAATCAGATTCATAGAAGGATTAGTGTGTGAAGAACATAGGCTGAACTGTTCTCTGTATTGTTCATGCTTCTTATAGTTTTTACTCAACCACACTAACTAGCCACTGTCAGCCATTAATCAAATGAGTACACGAAGTTGAAAAAGTTGCCATGTGTGTTATTGGAAGTTCCAGCGATGATGTTCTCGAGGTTTTCTCTACGTTTGCTGTTAAACATGGGCTTGATGCCTACATAAAACGTTGATGCAATGTGGTTATTCGATTGTTGTTCTCACATTATAACATCAAGTTAGGGCAACTAGATAATTTCAAAGTTGTTGCCTCGTTAGAAAAAGGGCAGCATATCCACGGAGTGAATGATGGAGAGTGGGGCGAAGCATTCGTCTGTCCATGCGTCCGTCTGTGTGACCGTCCATGCGTCTGTTCGTGCGCCCGTTCCTGCGTTCATTCATGCATCTGCCCCTGCGTCCGTTCTTGCGTCCATCCATGCATCTGTCTGTGTGTCCGTTCGTCCATCTATTCAACACTCCAAGTCCCACCATCTCGCATCTTTTTATCATATATTCCCCATATAGAAACACCGCCATTCAGTGGCCATTCCAAGGACTAAACGAGAGGTGGCACACGCACACTTTCTTACGGCTTGCGCTTCGAGTCTACATCCTACCTTCAACCACCTTAAGTTCATGGTATATACTAGTTCACTGTATTCAAGGCAATGCGGCCCAATGCTCGCTAAACCTTTCTAAAACCAAGGAGGTTACGCCCAGCGAGTATAACGTAGCAACCTTTGAAGAAGAATGGCGATTTGGGCTAGTTGGTTTGAATTCATAGTAATAAGGGCTGCAGCGCGAGCACGAATGTGCTAGAAGAAACAGACAAAGTCGAGGTACGGAAGGCAAAAGAGGACAACACGCGCTCGTGTTGTCCTCTTTTGCCTTCCGTACCTCGACTTTGTCTGTTTCTTCTAGCACATTCGTGCTCGCGCTGCAGCCCTCATTACTATGAGCAACCTTTTCCTGTCAGATAGTGCTCAGTGTACATGCCAGTGGCTGCTAATGTGAAATGAGAGACCGGAGGATTCAGCTTTTAATTTCTAACGGCTTGCACTTCGTATCTGCTTCCCCCCTTTAACCTCCTCGAATTCATTCATGGTATATACTAGTTCATTGTATTCATGGCCCTGCGGCTCAACGCTCGCTAAACCTTTCTAAAGCTAAGGAGGTTACACCCAGCGAGTATAATGTAGCAACCTTTTCCTGTCAGATAGTGCTCTATGTACATGCCAATGGCTGCTAATGAGAAATGAGAGACAGGAGAGAGAGAGAAAGAAATAACTTTATTGGGTTAAAAAAAAGAAGGGGTTTAGGAGCTAGATGGGTGGGGCCCCATGTCCAAGGCTCCACTGGCTTGCGCCTCCTGCCGGACATGGTCCCGGAGTGCTAGTTGCACCTCCGGGTCCGAGCTAGCGAGAAGTGCCTCCCATTGCTCCAAAGAGTTTGCCATTATATACATACGCTGTAAGCGAACGAGTTCATTCGGCCGTTTAGCACAACTCCACGAGATGTGGTAAAGGGTCGGTGGCGAGTCGCGACACCAAGGAAAGTCGCGCACCAAGAAAAGGCACTCCGCCCGCACGTCAGAGTGCCTTCCGGGACGCGCGACGCTGGCCGTGGTCGTTAAGGTGAGCATCTCCGCAAGCTCATCCAATCTGCCTGCAATAGTTTCTTCTCGTAAAATTGATCCTCGCCCAACCTTTGGGTACCCTTGGATTCAGGAGAACTTCACAAAGCAGACTATAAGATTGTTAGATGAGTTAGCGCAAAATTGCTCTTAGAAAAGCTTCGAGAAAACGGAACGTAGTGTGAACATGTCTTCACAACTTGGCGCCTCCTGGCGGTCTCCGAGAGACAGGAGAATTCGGCTTTTACTTTCTTACGGCTTGCGCATCGTATCTACTTCCCACCTTTAACCACCCCGAGTTCATGTATGGTATAACTAGTTCATTGTATTCATGGCACTGCGGCTCAACGCTCGCTAAACCTTTCTAAAACTAAGGAGGTTACACCAAGCGAGTATAACGTAGCAACACTTTCCTGTCAGATAGTGCTTAATGTACATGCCAATGGCTGCTAATGAGGATCGCAGCGTGTGTGTTGACTAAAAGCCGAATGCTCCTGTCTCTCATTCCCCATTAGCAGCCATAGGCATGTACATTGAGCCCTATTTTTTATTGTTAAACAACGCACAGAAAAAACCTCTCACCGGCACCACCTTGGAGGTCAAAAGTTATACCTATTTCGGGTATGTGCCACAGGTGGTTACGTACTACGAGGGATGCACAAGCCACGCCATAAAGAGCTTCACCCTTAAAACAACGCTTTGGGACAACTTCATTATTTGAATGTTGCTGCAACATTACAAGCACTGTGTTATGGCAACGTAATTCTATAAACGTCGGTGCAACGTTATGTTTCACTATCCAACGTTCCCTCGCATTCTTTGCAATCATACCACGTTGAGTCAACGTTCTGCGTTACCTGAGAACGAGGGTCTCGTACTGGCAAACTGGGTGCCTTTAAGTTGTACACGAGAGACTATTGGTCAGCTACCAGCTCTTAATAGGTTCACGTGCTACGTGACGCCAAACAGGCTCCTAAAGAGTGTGCCACACTCACCGCTATGGCTACTTTTGGCTTTGAGATTCACCTGCACGTTTAAATTCACATATATACACATTAAGAGCGGCAGGGCAATGGCTGCTGTGGTAGCTTAGTGGTAGAGCATCGAACGCGCTATTCTGAGGTCGCCGGATTGATTCCTACCCATGGCAAGTTAGCTTTTGACATACTTTTATTTTTTATATTTATATTAAAATTGGCCTTACAACTTCCCCTATACTTTTACTTGGCAGTATTTTCTAATAGATCGCGTTAATAATTTGTCAAACACAGAAAAACGAGCCCTCATTTATACACTTGTTTGCTTTATTTTTTAACAAGAATCTCGTACAGGTACACTTGGTGCCTTTAGGTTGTATATCAGGGACCGTTGGTCCGCTGCCAGCTCGTAATAGGTTCACGTGCTACGGGACCCCAATCGGGCTCATAAAGAGTGTGCCACACACGCCGACATGGCTGCTGTTGGCCCTGACTTCCACTCCCACGTTTATATTCAATTATATACCCATTAAAAGTTGCAGGTGGGATAGCTGGCGTAGTGGCTCAGTGGTAAAGCATCTTACGCGTTATTCTAAGGTCGCACGTTCGGTTCCTCCCCAATGCAAGTTATCTTTTTACCCACTTTTCTTCTTTCACTTCTATAATACAATTGGCCCATTAACTTTTTCTATACTTTTTTTGGCATTATTGTCTGTTAGATCACATTAATGTTGTGTTAAAACACGGAAAACTGAGCCCTTAAGTGTACACTTCTTTCCCTTATTCATTAACGAGGGTTTCGTATTGGCAGACTTGGTGCTTTTAGGTTTTACATGAAATACTATTGGTCAGATCCGAGCTCTTTATAAGTTCACGTGCTACGTGACACCAAACGAATCACAGAGAGTGTGCCACACTTGCCGCCATGGCTACTGTTGGCGCTGACTGACACTCCCACGTTTATATTCACATAAATACCCAATAAATGTGGCTGGGGGGATAGCTGCCATGCTAGCTCAGTGGTAGAGCTTCAAACGCGTTACTCGAGGTTGCCAGGTTCGGTTCCTGCCAACGGCAAATTATCTTTTCACACACATTTCTTGCTTAACATTTATATTACAACTAGACTAATACTTTCCGCTATATTTTCCTTGGCATTATTGTCCATAAATCTCATTATTATAGTGTCAAAATACACAAAACGAGCCCTTAAGTATGCTGTGTTTCCCCTATTCATTAAGAGTGTCTCGTACTGGCAGACTAAGTGTTTGTAGGTTGTATATGATGGACAAGTGGTCAGCTGCCAGCTGGTAATAGGTTAACGTGCTACGTGACGCCAAACGAATGATGAAGAGTGTGCCACACTCACCGCGATGGCCAATGTGGGCCTGACTGACACTCCCACATTTAAATTCACATAAATACTCAATAAAGTGGCTGGGGTGATAGCTGCCGGGAAAGCTGAGTTGTAGTGCATTGAACGCGTTGTTCGAAGGTTGCAGGTTTGGTTCCTGGTCACGGCAAGTTATCTTTTCACCCACATTTCTTTCTTCACATTTATATTATGATGGGACCTAATAACTTCCCCTATCCTTTCCTTGGCATTATTGTTTGTTAGATCTAAATAATATTGTGTCAAAACACAAAAAACAGTTCTTTAGGTATACACATGTTTTCCTTATTCATTGAGGATGATCTCGTACTGGCAGACTTGGCGGATTCAGGCAGTATACGACGGACATCGGTCAGCTGTCAGCTCGTAAAAAGTTCACGTGCTACGTGGCACAAGAGAGGCTCTTAAAGAGCGTGCCACACTCGTCGCCATGGCTACTGTTGGCGCAGGCTGACACTCCCACGTTCAAATTCACATATATATACAATAAAATTGACGGGGGGATAGCTGCCGTGATAGCTCAGTGGTGGAGCATGGAACGCGTAATTCGAAAGTCGCAGGTTGCGTTCCTGGCCACAGCAAGTTATCTTTTCACCCACTTTTCTTTCTTCACATTTATATTACGATGAGCCTAATAACTTCCCCTATACTTTTCTTGGCATTTGTGTGTGTTAGATCTCATTATTATTGTATCAAAACACGAAAAAACGAGTCTTTAGGTATACACATTGAGGAGAAGCTTCCGAACACTGAAATTGGTCGAACTCTCAGGTGCCTTCTAGTGGGTCTACCCAAAAAGGATGCTGCTTGCGCTGGGAGCGTGTGCTTGGCCGTTAATGTCGCTATTGTGTATGCTCGCTGTGTGCCGGCTAATAAACGTCTTAACAATTTGGTGGAAAGGACTGTGCCCTTCAAACACCTTCGGTTCGCATTCGATGCCCTTGGAGCTTAGATCCCGTTCCGTGCCTTATACCATGCACCAAGACGCCGCTTAGCAAACGCTTCCTCCTGCGCCGATGCCATGTTCCGGTGTCACCCGCATCCACGACCCTCCTGTCTTCACCGGGGCGGATGGCACCGACGTCGAGGACTGACTCGCCAAGTAGGAACGCGTCAGCATCCCCAATCGTTGGGACGAGTCAGGTAAACTCGGCAACCTGGTTTTTTACCTCGCGGGTGTGGCCGGCATATGTTATAACAACCACGCATCCGATTTCGCGACATGGTTAATTTTAAGACCACTATCACCAACGTTTTTGGTCGCCCTGCCTTTCGTAGGCTGCAAGCCGAGCAGTGCTTACGCGAACGTGCTCAGCAGGCCGGTGAATAATTCACCAGCTACATAGAAGATTTTCTGAACTTGTGCAAGAAATACAATGACAGCATGTCCGAAGCAGACAAAATCCGGAACGTCATCAAGGCATTGACGATGGTGCCTTCACGATGCTGCTTGCCAAAAACCCAGGCACAGTGATTGAGGTCATTCCGCTGTGCCAGAGGTATGAGGAGGCCCGCCAGCAGCGTTCGATGACCCATCGCTCCACACCACGAGATGCAGGGCTTGCTGGCTTGGAGGCGAGCTGTGATCAGGTGGCACTGCTGGCAAACCTCAAGTCCTTCATACGTGAGGAAATCGCGCGGCAGTTCTCTCTCCTGCCCTTTGCCCACCCACCGGCTGCTCAAGAATCGGTCACTACCATTCTTCCGCCCATCCGCCGAGCAATTGAGCAAGAAATAGCGGAGGTCATGCCTGCGTACCACCCACAACAGCTTCCAGCCCCTGCGCCCCAGGATATGGCCAAGTGGTCGCCAGGCCGCCTCCAGTCGTTCAAGCGCCCGCCCCACTGACTTACGCCGAATCTGCCGCACGACATCCGTCCTTTGCAGCGGGTATGCCGGCTACGTATGTTGACGTGACCTCTCAGACTCAGCTCCCGCCCCCCCCCCCTGCAGCCTTTCCAGCCACCGTTTCATCCATCGGCTCCTGCGTCATGGACAAGACCTACCCCAGCGAACCAATGGCGCACACCCGACAACCGCCCCATTTGCTTTACCTGCGGTTACGCCGGACACGTAGCACGTTATTAAACTCGCGTACAGACGCCCCATATCTCATCGCCTGTTGCTGGCCAGATCAGGCGTACCTATCACGACGAAACGCCGTCTATGCCACCGCCGTCTCGCCTAGGTTCATCTTATCGAAGGTCACCGTCTCGACAACGTCGTTCCCCGTCCCCCACGTGGCCAAGTTCAGCTGCTCAAGAGCGGAAAAACTAGCCCTCGCAGTCCCCGAGGCAAGGACTGCAACGCTATTGCATTGTGAAAGCCCTCAGAGCCGCACATCTAATGTCATTGACGTGCTTGTGGACGGTGTTTATGCATCTGATCTTATTGACGCTGCCGCTGCAGTATCCGTTATGGACGAAAACCTTGCCGCTTGCTTAGAAAAGTGACGATGGCGATTTCTGGGTTGTCCCTTCATATTGCCGGTTCACATTGCATCTATCCTGCAGCAGGGTGCATAGGTCGCGTTGTCGTTCAGGACGTTCTGTATGTCGGCCAATTCATCATCATTCCTGCATGCTCTCTTAACGTCGTCCTGGGATGGTATTTTCTCTCCCGCAACGACGCCGTCATCTATTGTGCCGCCGCCGAAATTGAACTCTCACCCTTCTCGCATTTGACGCCGGAAGACAGTCCTTCGAAACTGAGCAAGATTCTCGTGAAAGACGATACCATAGTGCCTCCAAGTTCGACAATGGGTGTATTCATCTACGGCGCTGGACTCTCCGACACAATTGCACTTGTTTCGCCATCGGACCGTGCTTGCCGAAGGAAAGGGTTGCTAGTACCTTTCGCGACCGTGCAAATCACCCAGGGCAACGCCACTATTTTTGTGACCAACCCATCCCCGTACACTGTTACGTTGATTCGAGGGGAATGTTTCGGCAGAGTGGAATCAGTGGATGACACACAAGTCCTGGACGTACCCGATGACACGCGTTGTCCGAATTCGCGTACCATCAGTGCTGTTTCCACTTCCGATTCATCATCTCCTGATGTATTTGGCCCCTACATTGATGACAACTTTACGTCGGTACAGCGTTCCCAGCTTCTGGACCTGTTGCAAGAATATCCTTCACTTCCGAAGTCGGGTGAAGTTCTCTCGGTCGCGCATCCACTGTTATGCATCGTATCGACACTGGTGCCCATGCACCATTACGGCAACGTCCATACCGCGTGTCGCTTGCTGAACGTCGGGAAATTAACGAGCAGGTAATGATATGCTCAGACGAGACGTTATTCGGCCCTCGGACAGTCCATGGGCGTCTCCTAATGTTCTTGTGTCGGAAGAAAGATGGTTCTGTGCGGTTATGTGTGGACTACAGACGGCTAAATAAGATCACTCGCAATGATGTTTACCCACTGTAGCGCATCGATGACGCAATCGACAGCCTTCACGAAGCCGATTTTTTTTCTTCTCTTGATCTGCGCTCGGGGTACTGGCAAATACCCATGGCTGATGAAGCTCGACCGAAGATTGCGTTCATCACACCCGACGGCTTGTACGAATCCAACGTCATGCCGTTTGGTTTATGTAATGCACCTGCTACCTTTGAGTGCATGATGGACACCGTTCTGCGCAATTTGAAATCGCACACGTGCTTGTGTTACCTCGGTGACGTTGTTGAGTTCGCTCTAGATTTCTCCACGCATCCCCAACGTCTGAAAGAAGTTTTCGCACGTGTGGGCAATGCCGGCTTGCAACTAAATCTGAAGTGCTGCTTTGCAGCACGGCAACTCACCATCCTAGGGTACGTCGAGTCCAAGGATGGCATTCTTCCTGACCCAGCCAAGCTTCGGGTCGTGGCCGAATTCCCCAAACCTGCGTCCGTCAAAGAACTGCGTAGTTTCATGGGCCTGTGCTCATACTTCCGACGCTTCATACGAAACTTTGCCACGATCATATCACCGCTGACGAAGCTCCTTGGTAGTAACGGACCTCTCAATTCGTGGTCGTCCGAGTGCCACAACGCGTTCGCAAAGCTCCGCCATTTGTTGACGTCTCCTCCTAATCTACGCCACTACGACCCTACGGCCCCAACGGAGGTGCACATGGACGCCAGTGGTGTAGGCCTCGGCGTTGTCTTGGCGCAGCGCAAAGCCGGATTTCCTGACTATGTCGTAGCATATTCAAGCCGTACATTCACGAGAGCCGAGACAAACTACACCGTCAGGGAGAAAGAGTGCCTGGCGATCGTCTGGGCCCTTACAAAGTATCGACCTTATTTGTATGGTTGCCCATTCAATGTCGTCACAGCTGGCTTTCATCATTGAAGGATCCCTCAGGCCGTCTCGCCGATTGGGCTCTTCGCTTGCAAGACTACGACATCCGCGTGCTGTACCGCAATGGACGCCAGCATGCTGACGCCGACGCCCTCTCGCCCTCCCCTCTGCCTGAAGGTGATGGGCTCTGCTCAGTATCCTAGGTTGCTGTTTCTGCCATTGATGTTGACATCATCGCACCGAACAGCGAAATGATAATTGGATCGCCCCACTGATGGACTTGCTCTCTGATTCATCCGCAACACCCTCTACGCGTGCCTTGCGTCGTCGAGCTCGCCATTCTGCCATCCGTGACGGCCTTTTACACCGACGCAATTACGACGCCGATGGCCAGCAGTGGTTACTCGGGATGCCCCGCAGTCTGCGGGCGGAGATATGTGAATCCTTCCATTCTGATCCGCAAAATGCGCGCACTCTGGGGTATTCAAAACTTACCATCGCATTCAACAACGCTACTTCTGGCGCGGGATGTACCGCTACGTGCAGCAGTTCGTTCGCTCCTGCCTCGCTTGCCAACGCCGCAAACCGTCAGCCCACATGTCGCCAGCCAGCCTGCAACCGATACCTTGCCCTGAGCGTCCGTTTGAACGTTCGGTATTGATTTGTAAGGACCACTTCCTCTTACGTTGGCTGATAACCGCTTGGCCATCATCGCCGTAGATCATTTAACGCTATACGCCAAAACTGCCGCTATCTCTGCGGCTACTGCACGTGATGTTGCGTCCTTCCTACTGCATAGATTAATACTGCGTCACGGTCCACCTCTGGAGCTTCTCAGCGATCGAGGCCGTGTCTTCTTGTCAGAATTCGTCGAAGACATTCTCACGGAGTGCCATTCTGTCCACCGGAAAACTACTGCTTACCATACGCAGACGAATGGTCTCACTGAACGCTTTAACCACACCCTCGTCGACATGCTTTCGATGTACGTCGCCTACAACCACACGAATTGGGATACTATACTGACCTTCGTCACATACACAACACCGCCCCTCAGAGCATAACCGGGTTTTCACCTTTCTTCTTGCTGTACGGAAGGCACCGGTAACGCGCCATCGAAACAATACTCCCGTACATACCGAATTCATATGAGTTTGCACCTATTTCTGAGACAGCCAGGCTTGCTGAAGAGTGTCGAGAGCTTTCTAAGGCTATTACGACGCATGAGCAAGAGCGGAAGAAAATTATTCGTGATGACTCCGGCACTTCTGAGAACATAATTTTTCCTGGTTCTCTCGTATGGCTCTCAATCCCAACCTCTGACTCTGGCCTTTCTTAAGAACTACTGCCGAAATACGAACTCCCCTACCGTGTCATCGAGCGCACATCTCCGGTCAACAATCTGATTGAAATATTGAACAATCTTCGTACATGCGCCGTTGCGGCGCGACATAAACAACGTAGAGCGCCTGAAGACTTACTATGACCCACTCTTAGTGACAAGCTGTTAGGTCACCAGGTGGCTCCCTCTTCGACCTCGGGGTAATTGTAGAGAAGAGTCCGAACACTTAAATTGGTCGAACTCTCACGTGACTTCTAGTAGGTCGACCCAAAAAGGATGCCGCTCACGCTGGGAGCCAGTGCTGGGCCGTTACTGTCGCCATTGTGTATGCTCGCTTTGTGCCGGCTGATAAGCGCCTTAACAACATGTTTTCCTTATTCATTGACGAGGGTATCGTACTGGCAGCTTAAGTGGCTTCAGGTTGTATACAAGGGACTATCGGTCAGCTGCCAGCTCGTAATAAGTTCACGTGCTACGTGACGCCAAACAAGCTCATAAAGAGCGTGCCACACTCGCCATCATGGCTACTGTTAGCGCTGACTGACACTCCCCCGTTTAAATTCACATGTATATCCTATGAAAGTGACTGGGGTATAGCTGCCGCGAAAGCTCAGCGGTGGAATGTCGAACGCATTATTCGAAGGTCGCAGGTTCGGTTCCTGGCTACGGCAAGTTATCTTTTCACGCACTTTTCATTCCTCACATTTATACTGCGATGGGCCTAATACCTTGCGGTATACTTTCCATGGCATTATCGTGTGTTAGATCTCATTATTATTGTGTAAAACACGAAAAAACGAGTCCTCGGGTATACACTTGTTTACCTTGTTCATTACCGAGGCTCTCGTACTGGCAGACTTGGTGGCTTCTGGTTGTACATGTGGGACTATCGGTCAGCTGCCAGCTCGTAATAAGTTTACGCACTATGTGACGCCAAACAGGCGCCTAAAGAGTGTCCCGCACTCGTCGCCATGACTACTATTGGCACTGACTGACACTCCCACGTTTAAATTCACATATATATCCAAATAAATTGACTAAGGGATAGCTGCCGTGAAAGCTCAGTAGTAGAGCATCGAAGGCGTTATGAAGCGGTCGCAGGTTCGGTTCTTGCCCAAGGCAAGTTATATTTCACCAACATTTCTTTCTCTACATGTATATTACAATTGCCCTAATACCTTCCCCTATTACTTTCTTGGCATTATCGGGTGTTAGATCTCATTATTATTGTGTCAAAACACAAAAACGAGCCCTTGAGTACTCACTTCTGTCTCTTTTCCATTAACGAGGGTCTAGTTCTGGTATACTTGGAGCCTTTAGGTTTTACACGAGAAACCATCAGTCAGCTGCCAACTCGTACTAAATTCATGAGCTACGTGACGCAAACAGGCTTTTAAAGAGTGTGCCACACTCGCCGCCATGGCTACTTTTGGAGCTTACTGACACTCCCCCGTTTAGATTCACTTATATTTCCAATAACAGTGACTGGGGGATAGGTGCCGTGAAAGCACAGTGGTAGAGCACCGAACGCGTTATTCAACGGTCGCAGGTTCGGTTCCTGGCCACGGCAAGTTATCTTTTCAGCTGCTTTACTTTCTTCCCGTTTATATTACAATCAGCCTAATAAGTTCACCAATACTTTTCCTTGCATTATTGTATGTTAGATCTCAATAATATTGTGTCGAAACACTGAAAAAAGAGTCCTTAGGTATACACTTGTTTGCCTTATTCATAAACGAGGGTCTCGTACTGGCAGACTTGGTGCCTTTAGGTTGTATACGAATGACTATTGGTCAGCTGCCAGCTCGTAATGGGTTCATCTGCTACGTGACGCCAACCAGGCTCATAAAGGGTAGTGCCACACTGGCCGCCATGGCTACTGGTGGCGCTGACTGATACCCACGTTCAAATTCACTTATGTATCCAATAAACATGGCTGGGGGATAGCTGACGTGGTAGCTCAGTGGAAGAGCATCGAACACGTTATTCGAAGCTCACAGGTTGTGTTCCTGATCACGGCAAGTTATGTTTTTAAACACTTTTTTTTCTTAAATTTTGTATTACAATCAGCCTAATAACTTCGCCTATATTTTTCTTTCCATTAATGTACGTTAGATCACAATATTATTGTGTCGAAACACAAAAAACGAGTCCATTAGTATACATTTGTTTCCCTTATTCATAAACGAGGGTCTCGTACTGGCAGACTTGGTGCTTTTAGGTATTATACGAAAGAGTAATGGTCAGCTGCCAGCTCGTTATAAGTTCACGTGCTACGTAACGCCATAGAGGCTCATAAAGGGTGTGCCACATTCGCCGCCATGGCTACTGTAGACGCTGACTGACACTCCCACGTTTAAATTCACATCTGTACCCAATAAGAGTGGCTGGGGAATAGCTGCCGTGGTAGCTCAGTGGTAGAGCATTGAACGTGTTATTCGAAGGTCGCAAGTTCGGTTCCTGCCCACAGGAAGTTATTTTTTCACCCACATTTATTCAGATTTTAATCAGAATCCGCCTAATATCTTCGCCCTTACTTTCATTGGCATCATTGTCTGTTAGATCTTATTATTATTGTATCAAAACACGAAAATTCTAGCCCTTAAGTATACAATTGTTTGCCTTATTCATTGACGATGGTCTCGTCCTGGCAGACTTTGTGCCTTTCGGTTGTATACGAGGGGCTATTGGTCAGCTCCCGGCTAGTAATAGGTTCACGTCCTACGTGGCGCCACTTAGGCTCATAAAGAGGGTTTCACACTCGCCGCCATGGCTACCGTTGGCGTTGACTGACACTCCCGCGTTTAAAGTGGTAGGCCACCTTCATAAGTCATCATTTTTTCGCAAGATACATTTTTAGTGTTTTGTTTTTCTTGCACCCCCAACCATTCACAGATATGTTAAAATAAAAATTATCCTCCTGGCGTCATTAGTTTGCGAGTTACAGCAAGTTTTCTATACCCTATGCTCCTATAGCAAAACCGTAATCACATTTTCAACTGTGGTTCAGGTTTCGAAAGATCGCTTTCAAAAGCGAGTGTTGGTTTGTCTATGCTATTCAAAATACTTCATGCAATTTATTGTTTCTGTTATATGAGATGATGTCATTAGATACAACTTTGTGTTTAAAAGTATTCGTTAATCTCTAACAACAGCCACAAGGGGGACTCACGATGCTCGTCGGTATTTTTGTTGTTTGCCTTGGCCAGGCTACGTCAGGCTTCGTTATACATTAGCACCACGTGTCAATGCTACTAGGACTGTAACCTTAGGCCCCCTGGATCATATTACGACCAGCATGGGGAAGTTCAGAACACAAAATACGAGGAAGCGCAAGTTTGCTGGAAATCGCTACAAGATGACGAGGCTGCCTACTGACGCAGACGCCGGTATTTCGGCGACCGCGAAGAAGCGTGGGGACATAAACAAGGCGCTTCAGGCTCCACTAGAGAATTCTGTGCTCCAAGAGAACAGGATAATGAACATTGGTATTCTTTCTTCAGTGTTTTCATCGCTGGTATATCCCAAATGCATGAACACAACACTGAAGCTCGAGGAACGCTCTCACCAAGGCATATGCTCAGCTTGTGCGGTTGTGTGTACTGACTGTGGGTTCACGCGCCCATTTCATACGTCGAGAAAGGTGGGTCGTGCCAATGAGAACAACTTACGTCTGGTTGACGCGATGCGCCAGTTAGGAAAAGGGCACGCTGGTGCGAAAGCTTTTTTCAAAGTGAGGAACATGGCTGCTCCTCCTCGTCACTCCGCCTATGACAAATTTTCATCTCGGCTTTCTGCAGCGGCAGGAGAAGTGGCATCGAAGTGGATGACTGATGCTGCTGTGGAAGTTGGTCGTGTTGTGGGAAGTGCCTAGTGGGTGTTTCAGGTGATGGCGCGTGGCAGAAGTGTGGCCATTCAACTTTGAACGGTTGTGTGTCTGTGATTCCTGTTGACTTGGGAAAGGATATTGATGTTGAGGCCCTTTCTAGTTCGTGTAAGTCTTGTAAAACCAAAAGCAAGTTGAGGCAAGATAGTGCTTCGTACCAGTAATGGAAAGCAAACCACAGTTCCTGTCAAAAAAAACATGAAGGAAGTGCTGGCAGTATGGAGATGGTTGGTCTATGCCGAATATTTGAAAGGTCGAAAGACAGAGAAGATTTGTAGTGCCATCAGTACTACGATGATGGTGATTCCAAGAGCTATGCCACTGTGAAAGACATGTATGGAAAGGACAGTGTGCAGAAACTGGAATGTATTGGGCATGTCCAGAAGTGTGTTGGCTGCCACCTAAGAAAACTGAAGAAGACAGTGCGTGGACTCGGTGGTAAGAGAAAGCCCACTGATGCCCTGACTGACCGCCTGCAAAACTACTATGGCATCGCCCTTAGGGCTAATTTGAGGAACCTTTATGTAATGAAAAATCTACCCTTGCCAGTCTTTTTCATTGCAGTTCTACCGACAAGCAGCTGAGACATGGCCTGTGTCCACTTGTACCGAAAAGCTGGTGCTGATACCAAAAGGTCGAAGCACTCGGCCAAGGGAAATATGTACACAAAGGAGGACTTCCAAATGATGTGCTCAACAAAGTTAAAACTGTCTACAGGGATCTGTGCTCTGATGAACTTCTAAGTACCTTTATGGAAACACTCAGAATGCTAATGAGTGTTTCAATGGTCTAAAATGGCAGCGGGCACCCAAAGAGGTCTACGTAAGCTTGCCTACAGTAATGTTTGCCTTGCATGATGTTGTGGCACACTTTAATGATGACAGTGTAAGCACCCTAGATATCCTTAGGCAAGCTGGCATAAAACCAGGGTACCACACGACGAAAGCGTGCATTGCCAGGGATCTCCTGCGCATGCAGATTGCTCAACGCAAGGCGGCGAATGGGACAAAACAGGCCAGAAAAAAAAGACGAGCAGCCACTCGAACAAAAAGAGACAATAATGCTTACGCAGAAAGGCCCAGCTATGATTCTGGTGCATTTTAGGCCTGCATGCGAAGATTGGGACCCTTTTTACAAGCTCGGAAATCTTTGTTTATGTTTTTTTTAAGATAACAATTTGCTCCAACTGTTGTGACGCAAACTTTCATAATGTATTTCTCAGCGTATACTTTGAGCTGAATGTTTGCAAAATAATTTACAACGTATATATCTGTGCAGTGAACTAGAATTAAAAAAAATCCATCCAATATTTTTCAGTTCACAGCTGAATTCTCCAACAGGTTAAGTCTAAATTGGTTCTCTTTCCCCGTTATTTTGTTTTTTAGCATTACTTCCTTGATATTCACTGCATATAATTTATTCTGATTCACTGCATAGCTCCAGCCATTAGTTACACAAATGTCAAAGGTTTACTGAATGAAGCCACCCATTGGACACTTATCACAGCTGACGTTGCTGGCACTTTTAATGCAATTTTTGACAAAGATTACCTCCCAATAATTAAATATTCAATATTGCCAAGTTCCATTTCACAAGTTTCTGTTATCGTCCCAAAACACCACACGATTCTCAGCGCAAACCACGCCTGCAGTTTTCGAGAAGGTTCCGGACTGTAGTAGATCATTTCGATAAGATCACGGCCACTGTGCGAACGGTACAGATTGTTCTGGAACCTACGCCACCACCAGCGATAACGCTAAAACATTCGACGGCAAGAGTACAAATGCCGACGCGCTTCGCCGCTTGTCAGTTGTTGATCGAAGGCCGACGCTCCGTTCGCCGCTATCAGTCCGAGACTGCTATCTGTGCAAGACTGCTGCTGTAGTTGGACTTTCCGTTTACCGGGCACAGGTTCGCCCAAATAAACAGTTAAATCCCAACACGAAGTCTGCGGTCTTCGGCCACGTCATGACCCCGTGACATCTGGTGGAGGTGCTGTTTCTTCCATGTACTGGACGCCTCCGTCAAGCCGTGAACGCAGCCCACGCCGTGAAAACACCGACGCCAGCAACGAGCAGCGAGTTGGACTCGCTGGACAAGGCTTGGAAAACCAAGACGTTGACGTCGACCACGGCGACCATGTCAACGCCGGTTCTACCTGCACCACTCCTGCTCCGGCAACCCAAAGTGCCGCCAACTGTCCGCGGTTCGCCACTGGAAGACGCGGAAAGCTGGATCGAAAGGTTCGACCGCGTCGCCGCCTTCAATGACTGGACAGACGAAGACAAGCTACGGCATGTGTATTTCGCCTTGGAAGATGCTGCCCGGACCTGGTTAGAGAATCAAGAGCGAAGCCTCACAACGTGGGACACCTTTCGCGCCAGGTTCCGCACCCTTTTCGCAAGTGTGGTGCGCAAGGAGAAGGCTGCAGCTCTCCTCGAAACCCGCATGCATATGCCAAATGAAAACGTGGCAAAATTCACGGAAGATATGATTAAACTCTTCCGCCACGCTGACTCCGACATGTCCGAGGAGAAGAAGGTGCGTCTACTTATGCGAGGAGTAAAGCAGGAACTCTTCGCCGGGCTGGTCAGAAACCCGCCTAAGACGGTCCCCGAACTCATTTCAGAAGCATCTACGATAGAGAAGACGCTTGAGATGCGCACGCGGCAATATAACCGTAGCTTCTCGTCTACAAGCTACGCCGACATTCAAGCGCTCGGAACCACTGACTTGCGTGAGACGATTCGAGCGATCGTGCAAGAGGAGCTGCGAAAATTACTTCCTTCAGCGCAGCCTCACGTGAGATCCATCGTGGACGTCGTACGCCAGGAGATCCAGCAGTCGCTGGGCGTTCCTCAGTCTCAAGAGCCGCAGCTGCAAGTCATGAGCTATGCTGCTGCAGCACGCCGCCACGCCCCTACTCCACGCGCACGCCAAAACGCCACCCCATCGCACTTCCGTCGCCAGACACCACCGCCGCCACCACCCCCACCGACGACCTACCGTTCGCCAGCAGGCCAGCGCAGTGCGCCGAGGAAAGCCGACGTTTGGCGCCGTTGCCAGTACCGACACATGAGACTGCGTGGCTTCGCCGTCGATGCACCACGTCCGCTGCCAGGGGAACAGCCACGTGACATGGCCGACTACCTGACAGGAACTCAATGGACACCACGAAGTCCTTCTCGTTCGCCGTCGCCCAGCCGCCGCATGTCGCCGCACCCCCGACAGTACTCCGGCCCAACGCGGGGCCGGTCTCCTAGCCCGTATCCGGGAAGCTTAGGGCAGAAACCAGTGGAGGTGCGGCTGCTGTGCGACGAACTACCGAAGATCCTCCGACGACGACGACGCCACGACGGAGCTTTCAGAACACAACGCCAACCAGGCAAAGCCCTGACGGCGAAAGCTCAGTTACCGAAGGTGGCCTGACGACGCAAATGGAAGCAGCGGAACAAGCCGACGCAGCCGTGACCCGACGCCACGCCCTCACTGTAATGCGAGACGGCGAACAAGCGACCTCGACGTTCTTATCGACGGCCACAGTGTAACCGCTCTCGTCGATACTGGAGCCGACTATTCTGTCATCAGTGGGTCGTTCGCCGCGAAGTTAAAGAAAGTTAGGACAGCTTGGAAATGCCCTGAAATCCGCACAGCCGGAGGTCATCTCGTAACGCCAGCAGGAATCTGCACAGCGAGAGTCACCATTAACGGCCGTATTTATCCTACATACTACTTAGTCTTACAGCGTTGCTCGAGAGTTGTCATCCTTGGCATGGACTTCTTATGCCTCCTTGGTGCTGTCATCAACCTAAAAACAAAGTCGATAACGTTATCCACAGAAGAAGCACTACCACCGCGCACGCCGTCAGGACACCATGCCTTGAATGTGCTGGAAGAACAAGTCACCATTCCGCCTCGCTCAAGCGTCATTATTTCAGTCGGCGCTTCTAAATCACCTGACTTGGAAGGCGTCGTTGAAGGCAGTCAGCATCTGTTGGTCACCCGAAATATTTGCGTCGCAAGAGAAATAGCAGAGCTGCGGGGAGGCAAAGCAACGGTTATGCTCACGAATTTCAGCAATGAGTAGAAACATGTGAACAAAGGAACAACGGTCACATACATCGAAGAAATTGTCGAAGCCAACAGTGCTTTCGCCCTCGCCGATTCTGCGGAACCTGCTCAGAGTAACCAAGCCTCTTCCATAGCTTTCGACGTCAATCCCAGACTTCCGAACAATAAGCAAGAACAGCTCAAGGCCCTGCTCCTGCAATACAAAGATCGCTTTTCGTTGTCATCGAAAAGTTCGGCAGACCCCAATCACGAAACATCGCATTATAACCGGAAAAAAATGCCAGACCACTCCGTCAGAGTTCGTACAGGGTTTCGACGCGAGAACGTGAGGCCATGAAGAGTCAAGTTGATGAAATGCTGTGGGATGACAATATCCAGCCGTCCAAGAGTCCATGGGCTTCCTCCAAGGTGTTAGTGAAGAAAAAGGATGGGATCCTACGTTTCTGCGTCGATTATCGCCGCCTGAACAAAATCACAAGAAAGGACGTGTATCCTCTCCCACGAATAGACGACGCACTTGATCGGCTCCATAACGCCAAGTACGTTCCGTCAATGGACCTCAAGACTGGCTATTGGCAAATTGAAGTCGACGAAAGAGACCGAGAGAAGACGGCGTTTATAACACCGGACAGCCTCTTTGAGTTTAAGGTGATGCTCTTCGGCCTTTGCTTAGCGCCTGCAACTTTTCAACGCGTTATGGATACAGTACTGGCAGGATTGAAGTGGCAGACTTGCCTTGTGTACTTGGACGACGTCGTCGTGTTTTCCTCGAGTTTCGACGAGCATCTTCGGTGCCTTGAAGCCCTACTTCAAGCCATCAAGGCGTCCGGACTCACACTGAAGCCAGAAAATTGTATATTTGCGTATGAGGAGCTCTTGTTTCTGGGGCACGTTATCAGCAAGTCTGGAGTTCGTCCCGATCCACGGAAAATAGCCGCCATCACCGACTTCCCGCCGCCCACTGACAAGAAGGCCGTGCGCCGATTTCTGGGCCTGTGCGCCTATTATAGGTGGTTCGTGAAAAACTTCGCCCGCATCGCCAATCCTCGCACTAACCTTACCAAGGCCGACGTGGAGTTCAAGTGGGAAACGCCACAGGAACACGCTTTCTCGCAGCTTAAACATCACCTCCAGATGCCTCCGTTACTTGCCTATTTTGACGAATTCGCCGAGACAGAAATACATACTGATGCAAAAGTGTAGGTCTTGGCGCCGTTCTTGTGCAGTGGGCTGACGGACTTGAAAGGGTTATTAGTTACGCCAGCCGATCGCTATCCAAAGCAGAAGCACATTATTCCACAACAGAAAAGGAGTGCCTCGCCATCATCTGGGCTACGTCGAAATTTCGCCCCTACCTCTACGGCAGGCCCTTCAAAGTTGTGAGTGACCACCACGCCTTGTGTTGGCTAGCAACCTTGAAGGACCCTTCAGATCGCCTCGCACGATGGAGCCTGAGACTTCAAGAATATGACATTACTGTCATTTATAAGTCCGGCAAAAAACACTCCAACGCCGACTGTCTCTCTCGTGCGCCTGTCGACCAACCGCTACTCGACGACCCGGATGACGACTACTTCTTGGGAACGATAACTACCGCCGACTTCTCTGAACGACAGCAGGCCGACCCGGAACTTAAGGCCCGAATAGAATACCTCGAAGGCAGGACCGCCGAAGTCCCGAAGGTATTCAAGCGCACTCTTGCGTCGTTCTTTCTACGAAACGGTCTTCTACAAAAAAATTTTCACCGCTTCGAGCTAAGTACCTCCTTGTGGTGCCTTCAGCTCTGCGACCACAACTCCTGCAGGCCCTGCACGACGATCCGACGGCAGGGCACCTCGGTGTTTCTCGCACGCTCGCGTGGATAAAAGAAAGGTACTACTGGCCACGTCTTACCACCGACGTCACTCGTTAACTGAGGACATGCCGGGACTGTCAGCGACGCAAGACACCGCCGACAAAGCCAGCGGGACTTCTGCAGCCAATTTATTCACCTTGCCGACCTTTCCAGCAGATTGGTATGGACCTACTGGGGCCGTTTCCGACGTCGGCTTTCGGAAACAAGTGGATCGTGGTAGCTGCCGACTACCTCACCCGCTACGCCGAGACAAAAGCCCTGCCAAAAGGCAGTGCATCTGAGGTAGCTAAGTTCTTCATCGAAAATATCGTCCTACGTCATGGCGCCCTGGAGGTCCTTATCACCGACAGAGGAACGGCATTCACTGCCCACTTAACTCAAGAGATCTTGGCATACAGCCAAACAAACCACCACCGCACGACAGCGTACCACTCACCGAGCGGCTTAACAAGACGATCGCCGACATGCTGTCAATGTACGTCGATGTCGAACACAAGACGTGGGACGCCATTCTACCGTATGTGACTTTCTCATACAACACGGCATTGCAGGAGACGACGCAGATATCTCCATACAAATTGGTCTACGGAAGGAGCCCGGCAACGACGCTCGACCCAACGTCACCGACGAAGAAAACCTCGATGTGAGCGAGTACCTTCAACGCGCCGAAGAAGCCCGACAACTTGCACGTCTCCGTATTAAGAATCAACAGACGACCGACAGCCACTGTTGCAATCTTCGACGACGCTTCGTGGAATACCTGCCCGGTGAACGTGTTTGAGTGTGGACGCCGATACGCCGACGTGGACTAAGTGAAAAGCTTCTGCAACGGTACTTCAGACCATACAGGGTGGTTCGATGTCTCGGCCCACTTGATTACGAGGTTGCCCCCGACGGCATCACGAACATTTAGCGACGCCAATTGCGACCTGAAGTCGTCTATGTCGCGCGCCTCAAGCCGTTTCATGCGCGTTAACAAACTGAAACAGTGTTTTTTGTATTATTGTTGTATCGTAATTTATTCATTGTACTACTTGCATTATTGTTGCACCTTCATCATTAGTTAAAGCATCCGGACGATGCCTTTCTTCAGAGGGGGCCGATGCCACGTTCCATTTTCCAAGTTTTTGTTATCGTCCCAAAACACCACACGATTCTCAGCGCAAACTGCGCCTGCAGTTTTCGAGAAGGTTCCGGACTGTAGTAGATCATTTCGATAAGATCATGCCCACTGTGCGAACGGTACAGATTGTTCTGGAACCTACGCCACCGCCAGCGATAACGCTAGCACATTCGACGGCAAGAGTATAAATGCCGACGCGCTTCGCCGCTTGTCAGTTGTTGATCGAAGGCCGACGCTCCGTTCGCCGCTATCAGTCCGAGACTGTTATCTGTGCAAGACTGCTGCTGTAATTGAACTTTCCGTTTACCGGGCACAGGTTCGCCTAAATAAACAGTTAAATCCCAACACGAAGTCTCCTCTTGTCTTCGGCCACGTCACGACCCCGTGACAATATTTTGCACTGTAAATAGCTGGGTAAATTAAAAAAGACATTCTGGTTTTGAGGAAAACGTTATTTCAACGCTGCGTGCCCTTAAAATATTTTGTTTTTGAGTGGCCTACCACCTTAAATTCACATAAACACCCAATAAAAGTGGCTGTGGGAGAGCTGTCGTGGTAGGTCAGTTGTAGAGCATCGAATGCGTTATTCGCAGGTCGCTGGTTGTAATCCTGCCCACGGCAAGTTATCTTCTCACCCATTTTTCTTTCTTCCCCTTTATATTAAAATCAGCCTACTACCTTCGCCTATATTTTTCTTTGCATTATAGTACGTTATATCTCAATGTTATCGTGCCGAAACACGGAAAAATGAGCTTTTAAGTATACACTTGTTTCCCTCATTCATAAAGGAGGGTCTCGTACAGGCAGACTTGGTGCCTTTAGGTTTCATACAAAAGACTGTCGGTCAGCTGCCAGGTCGTAATAAGTTCACGTGCCACGTGACGCCAAACAGGCTCATAAAGAGTGTGCCACAATCGCCGCCACGGCTACTGTTGGCGCTGACTGACACTCCCACGTTTAAATTCACTGATATACCCAATATATGTGGCTGTGGGATAGCTGCCGTGGTAGGTCAGTGGTAGAGGTTCCCAAAGCATTATTGGAAGGTCGCAAAGCTGGTTACTGTCCCTGGCAAGTAATCGTTTCTCCCACTTTTCTTTTTTTCTTTCTTTTATTGATAAGATCTTTATTCAGTAAAAATACAGGGCAAGTAAAAAGTTGATATAATACAGAAGGAGGTCCCAAAGTAAAAACTGTCAGCGGGACCTCCTGTGAATTCTTGTGTAAAAATATAGAACAAAGATTGGCAACTAAAGAAAAAACAGCAAGCGAATAAAACAAAATTCAGTATTATATTCAATATTATAATCAAAATTCAGTATTTCTTCAGTAATATATTACAGTTGGCCTAATACCTTCCCCTATACTTTCCTTGGCATTATTGTCTTTTATATCTCTTATTGTCTTTTATATTGTGTCAAAACAGGAAAACGAGCCCTTAATTATACATTTCTTTCCCTTATTCATAACGAGGGCATCGTACTGGTACACTTGGAGCCTTTTGGTGTTATGCGTGGGACCACTGGTCAGCTTCCAGCTCGTAATAGACTCCCGGGCTACGTGACGCAAAACAGGCTCATACAGAGTGTGCCATACTCGCCGCATGGCTACTCATTGAGCTGACTGACACTGCTACGTTTAAATTCAGATATATACTCAATATATTGGGTGGGGGGATCACTGCCGTTGTAGCTCAGTGGTAGAGCATCGAACGTGTTATTCGAAGGTCGCAGGTTCAGTTCCAGCGCACGGTAAGTTATCTTTACCCCCACTTTTCTTCCTTCACATTTGTCGTATAATTAGCCTAAGAACTTTCCCTATACTTTTCTTGGCATCATTGTCTGTTATATCTCATAAATACTATGTCAAAACACAAAAAAGGAGTTCTAGGTACACACATGTTTCGCTTGTTCATTTTCGAGGCTCTCGTACTGGAAGAATTAGTGGTGTTAGGTTGTATACGAGGAACAATTGGTCAGCTGCCAGCGCGTAATAGGTTCTTGTGCTACGTGATGCCAAATAGAATCCTAAAGAGTGTGCAACACTCGCCGCCATTGCTACTATTCGCGCTGACAAATATTCCCACGTTTAAATTTACATATATACCCAATAAAAGTGGCTAAAGGAATAGCGGCTGGGGTAGCTTAGTGGTTAAGCATCGAACGCGTTATTCGAAGGTTGCAGGTTAGGTTTCTGCCAACGGCAAGTTATGTTTTCACCCACATTTCTTTCTTCAGGTTTATTTTACAATTGGCTTAATAAATTCGCCTATACTTTCCTTGACATTATTGTCTGTTAGATCTCATTAGTACGATGTCAAAACAGGAGAAAACGAGTCATTAAGTATTGATACGTGTATCAATATCTAATGCTACGGGGAAAATTTATTCACCGACAGCTGGTCTTGCTAACGGCTTAGAAAGCGCACAGTCATGCAGGCCAACAGGAGAAGCTCGAGAGTCCAACCCACAACAACAACGTCGTCGTTTTCTTTATTTGGGTGCCAATTCAGCTGTGTCGGGGCGGCAGTTCCATACACGTATCATCACCCCGGCCCGTAAGGCACCGTCTCGGTGCCTTTTAAATGAGCGAGTCGGCGTTTTAGGGCTTGAGACGAGAAACGTGAACTACTTCTGTTCTGGTTGCAGCAGCTGATGAGTTTGTGGTAGCGGCAATCTCGTAGGTCACAGGTTTGGCCTGACGAATGACTCAGTAGGGCCCAGCGTATCGCGATAGTAGTTTCTAGCAGAGGCCCACACGTCGAGATGGCAGCCACAGGAGCACAAGAGATCCTGCAGAAAAAAACGGCATCTCTATGTCGACGGTTATAAAAAGACTTCTGTGCTGTCTGCGACGACGATAACCGAGCGTGCGCTACCGCGCGTGCCGTGAGGGCCCGGGTGATCGCATCCTGAGCGTACGAAGTGGAGGATGGGTGGTCTGATGAAAGCATTGTACCGAAGGGCAGTAAGGGATGACGTCCGAAGAGTAGATAAAAAGGGGAGTAGCCCGCTGTTTCATGCCGCAACGAGTTATAGGCGAAGGGTACAAACGGAAGAGATATGTCCCAATCTGTGTGGTCAGTAGATACGTACATGGCAAGCATGTCTGTCAATGTGCAGTTTAGGCGCTCCGTAAGGCCGTTAGTCTGAGTGTGGTAAGATGTGGTGAAGTTGTGACGGGTAGCACAAGATCGGAGTAGATCATCAACCACACGAGATAGAAAGTAGCGACCACGGTCTGTGAGCAGGTGAGACGGAGCGCCATGCTGGAGAATATTGTCGTACAGCAGGAAGTCGGCAACGTCGGTTGCGCAGCTGGTTGGTAGCGCTCGAGTGATTGCATACCAAGTGGCGTAGTCTTTGGCCACTGCAATCCATTTATTTCCATTTGTGGAAGTAGGAAAGGGACCTAGCAAGTCCCTCCCCACTCGATAAAATGGCTCGGCTAGAACTTCAATAGGTTGAAGAAGACCGGCAGGGGGAGTCGAGGCTTCCTTCGGCTCTGGCCGAGGTCACATGATGCGACGTAACGGCGAACAGAGCGGTAGAGGCCCTTCCAGAATACTCTTCGTCGAATGCGGTCGTAAGTTCTGGAGACTCTTAGATGTCCAGAAGTTGGAGCGTCGTGGAATTGTCGCAGAACATCCTTTTGCAAGTGATGCGGTACGACGAGTAAAAGTTCCGCGCCATTGGGGTGTAAGTTGCGGTAGTACAAAACGTTTTCTTGAAGTAGGTATCTGCTAAGAGAAGGGTCAGCATAGCACGATTGAAGGTGGTCAATGATAGTGAGCAGCGATGGATCTCGGTGCTGTTCGTCGGCCACGTTCAGAAAGTCAGTGATGGCTAAAACGCAGGCATCAGATTCCAAATCAGTGGAGCTAGGTGGATCATAGGGATGCCGGGCTAAGCAGTCAGCATCGCTGTGCAGCTTTCCAGATTTGTAAACAACCGAGAACGTGTACTCCTGTAATCGAAGTGCCCATCGGCCGAGTCTTCTTGTAGGGTCCTTAAGTGTCGACAGCCAGCAAAGCGCATGATGGTCCGTGATGACTGCGAACGGACGTCCGTATAAGTACGGACGGAATTTCGCAATAGCCCAAACGAGGGCTAAGCATTCCCGCTCACTGATGGAATAATTTTGTTCCGCTTGCGACAAAAGGCGGCTAGCGTAGGCTATCACACGGTTGGTGCCACTCTGTATCTGAGCGAGTACAGCACCAATGCCATGGCCGCTTGCATCGGTGCGAAGCTCTGTTCGAGCCGCTGGATCAAAATGAGCCAACACAGGTGGTGAGGTGAGGACGGTAATTAGCGACGCAAAGGAATGTTCTTGGTCCCTTCCCCAAGAAAAGGCCACATTCTTTTTGAGGAGATCCGTGAGGAGCCTAGCAATATCCGCGAAGTTGAAGACAAAGCGGCGGAAGTATGAGCAGAGCCCAATAAAACTGCGAACTTCTTGTGTGGAACGCGGAACAGGGAATTCTCTGACTGCACGAACTTTGTCAGGGTTGGGTTGAACACCAGTGACGTCAACAAGATGGCCGAATAGTTTAAACTGTCGGTGTCCAAACGAGCATTTAGACGAATTCAGTTGGAGACCAGCGCAACGAAAAACGTCGAAAATTGCCGAGAGACAAGACAGGTGGCTTTCGAAGGAGGGCGAGAAAACAATTACATCATCCTGATAGCAAAGGCAGGTCGACCATTAGAAACCGCGAAGAAGAGAGTCCATCATACGCTCAAAAGTAGCCGGGGCGTTGCACAACCCAAAAGGCATGACCTTGAATTGGTAAAGGCCGTCAGTTGTGATGAATGCTGTCTTCTCGCGGTTGCGGTCGTCGACCGAAATTTGCCAGTATCCGCATCAAAGGTCGAGGGACGAGAAATAGTTGGCGCCGTGGAGGCAGTCGAGCGCATCATCGATTCGGGGTAAAGGATAAACGTCCTTCTTTGTGATCCGATTCAGGTGGCGATGCTTTTTTTCCTTATTCATTAATGAGGGTATCGTATTGCAGACTTGGTGCCTTTAGGTTGTATACGAGGGACTATTGGTCAGCTGCAACTCGTGATAAGTTCACGTGCTACATGACGTCAAACAAGCTCATAAAGAGTGTGCCACACTCGGCGCCATGGCTACTGTTGGCGCTGACTGACACTCCTACGTTTAAATTCATATATATACACAATAAAAGTGGCTAGGCGACAGCTGCCGTTGTATCTCAGTGTTAGAGCATCGAACGTGTTATTTGAAAGTCGCAGGTACAGTTCCTTTTCACGACAAGTTTTTTCACCCACATTTCTTTCTTCACATTTATACTACAAATGGCCTAACAACTTTCCCTATACTTTCCTTGGCATTGTTGTATAACAGAGCTTGTTGATATTATGTCTAAACACAGAAAATCGTGCCTTTAAGTATAAGCTCGTTTCCCTTATTCTTTAACGAGGGTCTAGTACTGGCAGACGTAATGACTTTAGGTTGTGTATGAGGGATTATTGGTCCGCTGCCAGCTCATATTAGGTTCACGTGCTACGGGACTCCAAACAGGCTCTTAAAGAGTGTGCCACACTCGACGGCATGGCTACTGTGGGCGCTAAGTGATTCTGTCTGGTTTAAATTCACATATATACCCAATAAAATTGGCTGGGGGATAGCTGCCGTTGTATCTCAGTGGTAAAGCATTGAACATGTTATTTGAAAGTCGCAAATATGGTTCCTTTCCACTGCAAGTTATCTTTCCATCCACATTTCGTTCTTCACAATTGTACTACAATTGGCCTAACAAATTTTCCTATACTTTCCTTGGCATTATTGTCCAATACATCTCGTTATTATTGCGCTAAAACACAGGAAACCTAGCCCTGAAATATACACTTGTTTTTCCTATTCTTTAACAAAGGTCTCGTACTGGCAGACTTTTGCCTTTAGGTTGTATATGAGGGACTACTGGTGCGCTGCGATCTCATAATAAGTTCGCGTGCTACGGGACGCCAAAGAGGCTCATAAAGAGTGTGCTACACACACCGACATGGCTACTGTTGGCGCTGACGGCCACTTCCACGCTTAAGTTCACATATATGAAATAAAAGTGGCTGGGGGAGGATAGCTGCCGTAGTAGCTCATTAGTAGAGCATCGATTGCGTTATTCTAATGTCGCAGGTTCGGTTTTTCCCCACGGCAAGTTATCTTTTTACCCACTTCTCTTGCTTCACATTTACAATAACATTGGTATAATAACTTTCTTATACTTTCCTTGGCATTATTGTCTGTTAGATCGCATTATTTGTGTGTCAAAACAAGAAAAACTGAGCCCTTAAAGATTCACATGTTTCCCTTATTCATTAAGGAGTGTCTTGTACTGGGACATTTGGTGCCTTTAGGTTTTATATGAAAGACACTTTCTCAGCTGCCAGCTTGTGATAAGTTCACGTGCCAGATGACGCCAAACAGGCTCATAAAGAGTGTGCCACACTAGCCGCCATGGCGACTGTGTGCGCTGACTGACACTCCCACGTTTAAATTCACATATGTACACAATAAGAGTGGCTGGGGGGATAGCTGCCGTGGTAGCTCTCTGGTAGAGCATTGAACGTGTTATTTGAAGGTCGCAGGTTCGGTTCCTGCCCAAAGCAAGTTATCTTTTCACCCACGTTTTTTCTTCAGAATTTAATTAGAATTGGCCTAATACCTTCCTCATACTTTCATTGGGATCATTGTCTGTTAGATCTCATTATTGTAATCCAAACACGAAAATACTAGCCCTTAAGTATACACTTGTTTCCCTTATTCATTGACGACGGTCCCGTCCTGGCAGACTTGGTGCCTTTCGTTTAAACGTATACGAGGGACTATTGGTCAGCTCCGAGCTCGTAATGGGTTCACGTGCTACGTGACGCCAAAGAAGCTCTTGAAGAGTGTGCCACACTCGCCGCCATGGCTACTGTTGGCGCTGACTGACACTCCCACGTTTAAATTCACATATATATCCAGTAAATGTGACTGTGGGATAGCTGCCGTGAAAGCTCAGTGGTAGAGCATCGAACGCGTTATTCGGAAGTATCAGGTTCGCTTCCTTCCCTCGGGAAGTAATTTTTTTACCCACTTTTCTTTAGTCACATTCCTAATAAAATTTGCCTAATAATTTTCCCCATACTTTCTTGGCAATATTGTGTGTTACATCTCATACATATTGGTCAAAACACGAGAAAACGAGTCCTTAAGTATACACATGTTTTCTTATTCATTACCGAGGGCCTCGTACTGGCAGACTTGGTGCCTTTAGGTTGTATGTGAGGGTCGATTGGTCAGCTGCCAGCTCGTAATAGGTTCACGTGCTACGTGACGTCAAACAGGCTCCTAAAGAGTGTGCCACACTCGCCGCCTAGGCTACTGTTTGCGCTGACTGACACTCCCACGTTTAAATGCACATATATATCCAAAAATAGTGATTGGGGGCTAGCTGCCGTGAAAGCTCGGGGGTAGAGCATTGAACGCGTTATTCGAAGGTCGTAGATTTGGTTCCTGGCAACGGCAACTTATCTTTTCACCAAATTTTTTTTGTTCACATTTATATTACGATGGGCGTAATACTTTCTCCTATACTTTCCTTGGTATTATTGTGTGTTAGATCTCATAATTTTTGTGTCAAAACATGAAAAAACGAGCCCTTATTTAAGCACTTCTTTCCCTTATTCAATAACGAGGTTCTCGTACTGGCAGACTTGGTGCCTTTAGATTGTATACGAGAGAATATTGGGAAGCTTCCAGCTCGTATTAAGTCCACAATCTACGTGATGTCAAGCAGGCTCATAAAGGGTATGCCACACTCGCCTCCATGGCTACTGTTGACGCAGGCTGGCGCTCCCTCGTTTAACTTCACATATATACCTAATAAGAGTGTTTGAGGGAATAGCTTCCGTGGAAGCTCAGTGGTAGAGCATCGAACGCGTTTTTGGAAATCTCAAGTTTGTTTCTGCCCTTGGCAAATAATCTTATCCCCCACTTTTCTTTATTCACAATCATATTACAGTTGGACAAATAATTTCCCCCATACTTTCCTTGGCGTTATTGTCTGTCATATCTTATCAATATTGTGTCAAAACACGAATAAACGAGCCATTAGGTATACACGTGTTTCGCTTCTTCATTACCGAGGGTCTCGTACTGGCAGACTCGGCGGCATTAGGTTGTATACGAGGGACTATTGGTCATCTGCCAGCTCGTGATAAGTTCACTTGCTACATGACGCCAAACAGGCTCATAAAGATTCTGCCACACTCGTCGCCATGGCTATTGTTGGAGCTGGTAAGCACTCCAACTTTTAAATTCCTATATACCGAAAGAGAGTGGCTGAGGGAGAGCTGCCGTGGTAGAATTGTGGAATAGCATCGAACGCACTATACGAAGGTCGCAGGTTCAGTTCGTGTCCACAGCAGGTTATGTTTTTCACCACTTTTCTTGCTTACAATTATATTGCATTTAGCCTAATATGTTGCGCTATACTTTCCTTGGCATTGTTGTCTTTTAGATCTCATTACTTGTTTGTCAAATACACAAAAACGAGCCCTTAAGTATGCTAGCGTTTGCTGTATTCATTAATGAGTGTCTCGTACTGGCACATTTGAAATTTTTAGGTTGTATACAAGAGACAAGTGGTCAGCTTCCAGCTAGTAATACGTTCACGTGGTACATGAATCCAAACTGGCTCAAAGAGTGTGCCACACTCACCGCCATGGCTACTGTAGCCCTGATTGATATTCCCACGTTTAAATTCACATACATACCCAATAAAATTGGCTAAGGGGATAGCTGCCATGGTAGCTTAGTAGTAGAGCATCGAACGCGTTATTCAAAGGACGCAGGTTCAATACCTGCCCCCGGCAAGTTATCTTTTCACCACTTTTCTTTCTTCACACTTATATTACAATTGGCCTAACAACTTTACCAATACTTTCCTTGGAATTAATCTCTAGGATATCTCGTTAATAATGTGTCAAAACAGAGCAAATCGAGCCCTGAAGTATACACTTGTTTACCTTATTCTTTAACGAGGGTCTTGTACTGGCAGACTTAGTGCCTTTAAGTTGTTTTTGAGGGACTATTGGTCCGCTGCCAGCTCATAATAGGTTCACGTGCTACGGGAGGCCAAACAGGCTCATAAAGAGTGTACCACACACGCTGACACGGCTACTGTTAGCGCTGACGGCCACTCCTACGTTTAAATTCACAAATACATCAAATAAAGGTGGCTGGGGGAGGATTCCGCCGTAGTAGCTCATTGGTAGAGCATGAAACGCGTTATTGTAAGGTCGCAGGTTTGGTTCGTTCCCACGGCAAGTTGTCTTTTTACCCACTTATCTTCCTTTACTTTTATAATAAAATTGGTCCAATAACTTCCATATAATGTCCTTGGCATTATTTTCCGTTAGATCGCAATATTATTTGGTCAAAACTAGGAAAAGTGAGCTAAGTATACGCTTGTTTTCCGTATTCATTAACGAACTAACTAACTAACTAATTAATTAACTGGCACGATTGGTGCCTTTAGATTTTATATGAAAGACAATCGGTCAGCTGCCTGCTCGGAATATGTTCACGTGCCACGTGACGCCAAACAGGCTCATAAAGAGTGTGCCACAGTCGCCGCCATGGCTACTGTTGGCGCTGACTGATACTACCACGTTTAAATTCACATATATACCCAATATAAGTGGCTGTAGGATAGCTGCCATGGTAGGTCAGTGGTAGAGCTTCGAAAGCATTATTCGAAGGTCGCAGGTTTGGTTCCTGTTCACGGCAAGTTATCTTTCCTCCCACATTTGTTTCTTCGGTTATATAGTACAGTTGGCCCAATAACTTCCCCTGTACTCTACTTGGCATTATTGTTTGTTAGATATCATTACATTGTGTGAAAACAGGGAAAAACGAGCCTTTATTTATACATTTTTTTGCCTTATTCATGACGAGGCCATCTTTCTGGCAGACTTGGAGCTATTAGGTGTTATACGTGGGACGATTGGTCAGCTTCCAGCTCGTAATAGGTTAAGGGGCTACGTGACGCGAAACAGGCTTGTAAAGAGTTTGCCACATTCGCCGCCGTGGCTACTGTTGGAGCTGAATGACACTCACACGTTTAAATTGGGCTCGGTGGCTGTGCCACAACACACACGAGTAACCCACTTCTGCTCATCATGCAGTTTTCTTTTCTTCTGCCACACGCGTGCTACTGCCTGCAGTAGTAATGTCAGCGATCGTCGTGAAGGAACCGCCAGACCGGCGCACCAGGATTGGCGTGACAAGTTGGCGCATCCGCGTTGACAGTCATTTCGAATGTCCAACTGCGCCATCACCTGAAAACTGGATGCTTGACCAAGTACCGGGAGCCCTGCTGTCATCGACAATCATCGCAGAGCCAGCTATAAAGGAACCACGATCACCGCCCGTGTTCTGTGGGCTCGGTGGCTGTGCCACAGCACCCACCAGTAACCCACTGCTGCTCATTATGCAGGTTTGTGAACCAGATTGCCTTTACACTAAGAAAACTAGCAATTACTTTTTGGTGCAGCTTTCGAGCTTGCAGTCCTGCTTTGATATTGCCTGTGAGTCTCTTAGTGTGATTAGGTCTCTTTTGCTACAGTCAGGAGATATTGAAACGAACCCTGGTTCTGATACTGCTGCTGTAATTTCTGAACTGAAAAAACTGTCTGCTGGCCAAAGCACAATTATAGCCGACATGCAGGACCTTAAAAGCCAATGCGCGGCTACAAGTGCCGCACTTGTCAACTTAAGCAAAAGTGTGGCAGCTTTGGCTAGTTGGTATGGCATGACGATATTTACAGCGCGAGAATAAAACGACGACACAGAGACAAGAAGGGCACGAAAGACACGAGCGCTCGTGTCTTTCGTGCCCTTCTTGTCTCTGTGTCATCGTTTTGTTCTCGCGCTATAAATATCGTTAAGCAAAAGGTTAGCGGATCTAGAGGGTCATTGTCAGAAACTACTATCCCTTCAAACAGAGATACAGACTATACGGGCGGATACTGAGTGAACAGCAAGGCTCGTTCAAACCCTCAATGCGCGAGTCGACGATGAAGAGAATCGCTCAAGACAAAACAATCCTGTGTTTTACGGCCTTCCTGACACAGCAGCATCAGGAACATCAGCCCCGTCTGAAGAAAAACTTATACTTATGCGCCTATGGCGGCTGCCAATACCAGGCAACAGGAAGCCTCGAGCTCACTCGTTCCCGCCGCCGTCCCGTCTGCGGGAGCCGCGGGGGACCTTCTCCGTCGGCGACGCCGCCGCTGGGAGGCGGCGCTCAGAAGCTCGGAGCTCAACGACCAGCTCTGGGCTGTCCGGCAGGCCGAAGATGCCGCCCGAGTTCAGGGACTCAGCGCCGCCATCTGAGGCCACCAAGACCAAGCTGCCGGCCAAGTTCTAGTAAAGTTTTCTCTCTCTCTCTCTCTCTCTCTCTGTGCTCAGACCATCTGGGCGTGCCACTTGGACCTCAAGATATAGAGCGAGCACATCGTGTTGGTCGCTATTCGGCTAATCGTCGGCGCCCAATTATTGTTAGGCTTAATCATGATAAGCAGAAAAAAATGATACTCTCAAATGGGCGCAAACTTAAGGGCACCGACCTCAGCATCGGTGAAAATTTTTCCCCAGCATTTTGAAACGCCCGCAGGCAACTCGTTTCTTTTGCGAAAGCTAAATATGTGCATTTTTCTCGCGCTTTAATACTCTCTTCATTGCTTCTTAGCGGTACCTGTTCGATGACACATCGCAAAGAGTGAAACAAATATAGCAGTCATCACGTCATCAAAAAACAAGCCACTCCCATCGAGCGAAACCTATACCTCATGTTTCCCTTTAAATAATTTGCACTAACGAAGCTTTCTTCCCAAGCAAGAGCACTTCTCTAACCTCGTGCTGTCTTCGAACACCAATGGTTTTGCAAACACGGAAACGTGGCTTTGTAGCGACGTCTATTACTAGGAAGTATTGGCTGATCTGCCAAACTTCAGCGTCTTTCGAAAAGATCGTGATGGGACTAGAGGAGGAGGTGTGCTTATTGCAGTTAGTCAACAGCTGTCGTGTTCTGCTATCAACATCACAACAGAATTAGAAATAATGTTTATTCTATGCCATGCCGCCCCACAGTCTGTCATTTTAGGTGTTTGTTACAGGCCTCCGCGCAATAGCACCGACTTCGCTCGTCAACTAAACAATGCTCTAAATGTTGTTTGCTGCGGCACCCAAATACCAACCTTCTCTTTTTGGAGACTTTAACCTACCTGCCAGACATTCATTGGCGAAGCACCGAACCCTCTTTATTAAGCCAAACCGAAGCGAGAGATTTTCTGGACGTTCGCCTCAAATTTAATCTAACACAACTTGTATCAGAGCCAACCCGTGTTACCCAAGACACTGCAAACACTTTAGACCTAGTACTGGTCAACTGTTCAGACAGTTTGTCGTCCACTACCATTCTTAGAGAAATAAGCGACCACAAGGTCATGCATGCTTCTTTTCGCTTTGCTCCAGCTTTGCGGCATAAGCGCGAAAAAACTATACACTTATACGACAAAGGTAATTATGATGCCATATGTGAACATTTACAAAATTTTCTACCTTTCTTCCAAGATACATTTCATAACCGCACCATTAATGAAAATTGGCTGATATTCAAAGAGAAAATAAACAACTTAGCGAACCGGTACATACCAAAAATTACCTTTCGAATGCATGAACAAAAACCATGGTTTATTAATTCGCTCAAAAAACGACAGAACAAAAGGAAACGCATGTATTGCGCCGCTAAATGCAGGACGGACACGTTTGCATGGGAAAAATACCACGCTGCTGAACGAGCATACCTATCAGCAATTCGCAAAGCGAAAGATGCGTTCTTTTCCGATGATCTTCCGAAACTTTTAACCAATAACACAAAGAAATTCTGGCAGGTGATAAATCCTCAAGAAAGGCACAGTGAAACACTCACTAATAAAGAAGGTGAAACGTTCGACGACATCGAATGCGTGAACCTTTTTAATGCAGCCTTTGAGTCTGTATTCACTGAAGAGTTCACCACGCCCCCTCTTTTTTCACGTACCAACGCAACAAGCCATATGCCGACCATTACATTTTTTTTCAGATAGCATCTCATCGCTCATCGACAATGTTAAACTCACATCGTCAGCCGGCGTGGATAACATTAATTCGAAACTGTTAAAAAATACTGAACATGTCACCGCGGTATTCCTGTGTTTGCTGTTCTCGCATTCACATTCAACTGGTGAAATGCCATATGACTGGAAGGTGCGAATGGTTGTTCCAATCCACAAAGCAGGTGACAGGAATTGCCCGCTTAATTATCGCCCCATTTCATTAACGAATGTGCCATGTAAGCTCATGGAACACGTCATATGTACACAGAAATTATGAAATTTCTTGACTCGAACACATACTTTCATTCTTCACAGCATGGGTTCCGCAGAGGCATTTCCTGCGAAACAGAACTGGCCATTTTCCTGAATGATATTCATACCAACTTAAATTCTAACCTCCAGACAGACGCGATATTTCTAGATTTCGCAAAAGCGTTCGACAAGGTACACACCAACGTCTATTACTAAATTTTTCTCTTGCGAACATTAACCGCGACATTTTGCGATGGATTGAAGCGTTTTTGACAAACCGATCTCAGTTCGTTACAGTTAACAACCGCACAACCGCGCATCTGGCCCTCTACCAGTGACTTCCGGTGTATCGCAAGGATCTGTTTTTGGACCTTTACTCTTCCTATTATACATCAATGACCTGCCTCTGCACGTGTCTTGCAACGTTAGTTTGTTCGCAGACGACAGCGTCATTTATCAAACAATTACTAACACATCGAATCAAGACTTACTTCAGGAGGACATCAATCGTCTACAGCAATGGTGCGACCGTTGGTTAATAGAACTTAACCCTACGAAATGCAAAGTGATCATATTTCACATCGGCACGACCCATTTCCTTACACATACACAATCAGGAACATTCCCATGTGTCCTGCGCAGTCTTACAAATATACCTAGGTGTTACTATCATCATCATCATCATCAGCCTGACTACGTTCACTGCAGGACAAAGGCCTCTCCCATGTTCCGCCAGTTAACCCGGTCCTGTGCTTGCTGCTGCCAATTTATACCCGCAAACTTCTTAATCTCATCTGCCCACCTAACCTTCTGTCTCCCCCTAACCCGCTTCCCTTCTCTGGGAATCCAGTCAGTTACCCTTAATGACCAGCGGTTATCCTGTCTACGCGCTACATGCCCTGCCCATGTCCATTTCTTCTTCTTGATTTCAGCTATAATATCTTTAACCCCCGTTTGTTCCCTAATCCACTCTGCTCTCCTCTTGTCTCTTAAGGTTACACCTACCATTTTTCTTTCCATTGCTCGCTGCATCGTCCTCAATTTAAGCTGAACCCTCTTTGTAAGTCTCCAGGTTTCTGCTCCGTAGCTATGTACCGGCAAGATACAGCTGTTATATACCTTCCTCTTGAGGGATAGTGGCAATCTACCTGTCATAATTTGAGAGTGCTTGCCGAATGTGCTCAACCCCATTCTTATTCTTCTAGTTACTTCAATCTCGTGGCTCGGCTCTGCGGTTATTACCTGCCCTAAGTAGACATAGTCTTTTACAACTTCAAGTGCACTATTAGTTGTAAAAGACTATGTCTACTTAGGGCAGGTAATAACCGCAGAGCCTAAGTAATAACCTAAGGTAATAACCGCAGGTGTTACTATATCGAACGACTTCTCCTGGCGCACACACGTCACTAACATCATTTCTTCTACTAACAAATCACTCGCTTTTCTCAAGCGTTATCTGAAATGCACCCCCAAACCAGCTAAACTACTGGCCTACCAGTCAATAGTCCGTCAGAAACTAAAATATGCATCTGCCATATGAAATCCTCACCAAAAATCTCTCATCAACGCACTCGAAGCCGTTCAAATTATGCCGCAAGGTGCATTCATTCTAATTATTCATAAGACATGAGCATATCTTACTTAACGAAAGAATTGAAATTGCATCCTCTTAGTACGCGCCTGCGCACTGTAGCCCTCTCACTTTTCCACAAGTTTTATCACACCTCGCTTCATCAGCCACCCTATATCCTCCCCGCAGCCCGAGCGTCTCATCGTACACGGCACACTTTCCAAGTAGGCCGCCCTCGCCTGCGCACTGTTACCTTTTCCGCCTCATTCTTTTGCCATGCCGCTACAGATTGGAACAACCTTCTCCACATCACCGCCATCACTTGCCCGTGTTCATTTGCGGAAAGTATCACTGCGTACCACAGGGCACGGTGGCAACGCAACGTTGTGAATCAGTCACAACCCTTTTCTTCTTGCCGTGCAGTTACTTGGTGTCCTGCGTGCTGAGGGCTGCTTAAAGCTCGTCACGCTGAACGCTTCTACGCATGCAACACCGCTGTTCCCCTGCGACATCTGCAATCACAGCACCGAAAATCTGGTCTCGCAACCGTTCAGCAGACTGCCATGTCATTCTACGTCATTGGATGCAGAGGACTACGCGCATGAGCAGCGCGGAGCGACACCTTTCAGGGAGCCTATAAAGAGACACCCATTCGACGACTCGGTCACAGGGCATGGTGGCACCGCAACGATGTGGATCACTCACAACTCTTTTCTTCTTGTCATTCAGTTACTTGGTGTCCTGCGTGCTGAGGGCTGCTTAAACCTCGTCAGGCTGAACGCTTCTACGCATGCAATACCACTGTTCCCCTGCGACATCTGCAATCACAGCACCGGAAATCTGGTCTCGCAACCGCTCAGCAGACTGCCATGTCATTCTACGTCATTGGATGCAGAGGACTACGCGCATGAGCTGCGCGGAGCGACACCTCCACCAAAGATGTTACGAGGAGATGACAGAAAACGAGTGTATTTACAATATTCATAGTAACAATACTGCGGTTGAAAACAACCACGATGGCCAGGACAGGCACCACCTAGTCTTCTAACTTCTTCGGTTTCTAGGTAAGCGGCACATAACAATACTGTCAGTGTCATGTTTTTGGGACATTAACCCCTCCCCCCTGCCACTCAAAAAACGCGATTGAAGAGCTCGTTACTCCTGACGGTAAGGCGAAACAAAAGTCGCCATGGTGGAATGGCACAATGTTACTGCACAACATTGATGAGTATCTGATTGTGACTTGTGAGGGCCGCACCTGGTGGATCCAAGAGACTAGTGGGATTAGTGGGCACCATTCTTTAACATCAGCTTTGACAAGGCTGTATGCATGATACTGAGGTAGTAGTGCAGAGCCAAATGCTTCTGTCTGTGGCTAAGGTGACCAATTGTAAGGTTATGATATTACAGCTATTGCGAGGAGTCGTTCTCGCTTTGGTTCAATCAAAGATGAAGCATCAAGTGCAGCGGTGGCGATGAGCTGCTCCTTCGCATAGATTTAGGTTGACTTTAAAGAATCCCACATGGCCTAATTTGATCCGAAGTCACCCACTGTGGGCCCCGTCGCGGTGGTCTACTGGCTAAAATACTTGGCTGCTGACCCGCAGGTCATGGCATTGAATCCCGGCTGTGGTGACTACATTTCCGATGGAGGTGGAAATGGTGTAGGCCAGTGTGCCCAAATTTGGGAGCCCGTTAAAGAACCCCAGGTGGTCAAAATTTCCGGAGCCCTCCACTACGGCGTCTCTCATAATCATATGGTGGTTTTGGGACGTTAAAACCCACATATCATCAGTCGCCCACTGCGGTGTGCTTCACAATAATATCATCGTTTCTCCACATAAAACCCTAGAAATGATGTTTGAAACCAAGTTGGCTTTGTGCCTAGAATTGTCGTGAGCCCAGTTGGTGGGAGGCAGCTGCCATTCAGTGCAGCCTTGCACCAGGCACATTTTTCTCTATGCTGTGGCTCAAAGAGTGGGGCCTCTTCTTTGCTCTCTTGGCAGCTGGCTCAACTGCTGGGCGCCCTGTAGGGACTCTCTTGGACCCCCTTGTAAGCCCTGGCCTACGCCCAGCAGTGCTGGTCGGTTGCACTCTTATGTGACGGGCCCGGCGACGTCTTGCTGCAGCGGTAGCCTTGAATGCCAGCATCAGTTCTGTCCCATCGCTGCTGTTCTGAACACGAGCAAGCTCCTCTGCAAGGCCCTTCACGATATCAAGGTAAGCTGGATTGTGAGCATTCATAGAATGCACATGCCGCAACTGGACCTCCAGGAACTCATATGCATGTTCTTGGGCCTGCACCAAAAGTGATGAAAGAAATATACTTCAAGTGTACAGCACACCAACAAGAACTGCACATTTATTTTGCTCCTCTCTAACTGCAGACAACTGCTCGAGAATAAAGTTCAAGCTGAGGAGTCAGTTTAAGGTAAGGTTTTCCTGTCACCTGTTTTGACTATTCTGTTAGTGGAAGTGCTGGTAATACCAACAATCGGTGACCTGTAGTCCCAAACATGGAACTATACGACACCAATAGTGTTGAAATCTTGAACTCGCCCTCAGAATGATGACATCCACCAATATGAAATTGTAAATTTGTGAGTGTGGTGGAGCACAATAATATGCTTCCAGGAATAAAAGAAGCCTTGGCTACTGTTCAGTAGCATTCCCTATGTTTAATTGAAAAGTAATTGAGCGCCCTTTCAAGGTGCTTGTCCTACCTGGGCAAGTTGGTCTGCATCAGGCACCGACAGTACAGGTGCGAGGTGTGTGACCTCTTGCGTGCTGGTACCTTGATTGCTTGGAGTTCGTCTGGCTCCTCCTGCTGGGCACTGGTACCTGCCGTGGTTCTGGAACTACTGCTGGGGTCCTCCTCTTGGAAGGGCTCGAAATATATCCTGGGGTACACTTCTCGCCCAGGGCCAGCTGTCCCAGTTGGAACCGGTCGTCAGTACTTTGTGCCGGAGCATTCGGAAACAGTCCTCAGTACTTTTTCTGCACCAAAGCCTGGTGCTTACAAAATGCACCTTGTTTACCAAAGAGACACGTACATAGTACTAGGTCAGCATAGACCTCATAACTGGAGCTGGGCTGGGTCGCACTAGGCACAATGTACTGTCCCTGGCCTACCACTTGGATGGCCTCAGCTGCGTCTTTCGGCATTCTCGACAGCAGCCGCTTGTACAGCAGTTGATGGGCTGCAACACGGCTCTAGGCGTGGCGGAGGATACGGCTTTCAAAGTCTTTCTCCCACACCAGAGCCACCGAGTCTACGAGTGCGACTGCATTAAATGCTTCCACTCTGTTCAGAATAATATCTTTGAGTACGCGTATGGTTGCCTCCGCAAAATTGTTGGTGTTGTGGCCCCTTGTCAATACGTCCAAACGGTAGAGCTGCACCCACTCTTCTTGTCGGCGCAAGAATGTCAGAACTCTAGACACGAAGGCATCGTGTTGTAGGGCCTTCACTTCGGCAGTGGCAGCTTCAAGTTTTTCTGCTGTGTCTGCATATATGACCGGCAGATAGCAGGAAATGTTTCAATGAGGTGCTCGTATTTGGATATTTTCGCTTTTTTTAAACTGCACCATAATACAGATTCAAGCTTCACTGTCTGCATTGAAGTCACTTTGTGATCTGCACATGCTTGCCCCAGTTCAAAGGGCCAGTAAACAACCCCCAAGGACCAAAAACCAAAAATTTGTGCACCTTTCCTCCATGAACATGCTGCCTTCTCAAGGATTTTGCAAATACTTTATTAAGGAATTCACGGGGGTTAGAACATTGGTTTCAGCTAGTTTCAAGTTTTCGTGCGGTCTCGCCACCCTTCTCTTTCAAAGGGAGGAAAAAGCGTAGCCTGCTGTCGTGACTGGTTTAACCCAATCGATGAGCTGTGTGCTTCGTCAAGTCGCCGATCGGCGAATTTGTGTCACTGCTCATTAAAGGAGGATTGGTCAGGTGAAGGAAAGGAGCGCGATAATTCTTTTTCGAAATAAAGGCTGTGTACGGTGCGCAGCGCTGTAATCTGGAAATCGATTGCCGTGGTCTGCTCTACGAATTGCCAAGCGGTGGTCCATAAAAGTTGGTGCTGCTGACATTTTCTGTACGCTTGTGCGAATAGGGAATTTCAGGTTCGAAGTGAATTCGAAGCGAATAGTGATTTTGGTCGAATAGTATCTAATTGAATTGTAATAGTATATATATTGCATAATATAAACAAAAAGGGGCATATTTGTAATGGCCAAACAAACTTGCAAAGATCTTTAAAAATTGAAACAGGGCCTATGCAAAGGCCATTTTTTTTTCATCAAAGAAAGTGGCAACAACTTCGAATTGTAGCAGCATTCGACTTTTGGTGCAGTCCAAGTAATAGCCAGTAAAATATGCTGCGTTTCAATTTTTTTAACTTAGAGCATATAAATCTGTGTAACGAGCTTTTAAACTGAAAAAAAAAGCAGAATCGATGTCATTGTAATTCTTTATTAAAACCTTGAAGTGGGGCTTTGCTGCAGTGCGAGTTTCTCTTGACTACGTGTTTTCACGGCTTAGCGCCAGTTCACTGCAGTGAAACCACTTTTACACGTGGTCTATTATGCTTGGGTAAGTGTTTTCATGGTTTAGCATCTCTCCACTGCCAAGAAACCACCTCTACAGAGTGTTACATGTGGAATAATATACACCTATTTTGTTCGTTTTTGGTAATTCAAAATTTTCAGCAATTTAACTTCGATTCAAATCAAATTTGATTACTGCATTATTTATTTGAATATTCAAAGCATATGAATATTTGTACAAGCCTCATTTTATGGCATTTGAAATCATTTGAACCCACCAGAAGTTTACTGGTGTACTTTTTAAATGTGATTAAAATGGACACAAATACTGTCTGCGTTGTCATCTGCAGATTAGGGCATCTTGTGTGGCATACACTCCAAATTATATCACGAGGAAGTGAAGGTAATTCATGCACTAGCCTTGCAGGACAGCTGTGCTTTTTATACACCTATGCTGCTATGCCAGCGCCATCATCTTGGAAACATGAAACGAATGCTAAAATAGCAGACCATTGTGAATTTGTTCACTAAGTGCAGATGCAATGAATGCACCTCGTATCTTAGAGCTAGAGTTACAACTAGATTTCAAAAAAACTTGCCAGTTGGAAGGCAGACATGAATCGTCTCCTCTGGTCTTTGTCGACAGAGTTGTGAGATGTCGTCAGCCAGCGCCACTCCGCTTGTGCCACAAGAAAATGGCACAAAAGCTGCCTTGCTGACGGCCATGTCTGCTGCAGGGCGGCCTTCTCAGCACTAGAATTGTCACTCATGAGTACCTGTGGGGCCTGGCAGACAATGCAATAAAGTTGAAAGCTGTCCATAGTTATAAAGGCATAGAAAAGTCGTGGATGTTGTGAGAACAATTTTCGTGGGTGAATCTAAAAATGTAAATAGCCTTGGTTAATAATTTTTTATCAAATTTGAGTTCGCTATTTGCTTTTTAATAAACTACAGAGAGCAGTAACATTTATGGTAAGTTTCAAGGTTAAAGACAAGTGTAAGTTTGCATCTCTTACCGATGTATTAAAAAGAGGAGAGAGTTCGGGCAATAGGTCCACGAACTCACTCATTGGCCAACTCACACGGACTCACTCAGACTCACATTACGAGTCTGAGTCTGGATAAGCACTATTTTGGTGAGTCAAAGTCCGAGAGAGTTTGAAGAACATTTTAGTGAGTGTGAGTCCGAGTGGGTTCGGCTAACCAAATTTTGGAGAGTCTGAGTCCGAGTGTGCCTAAAGCGCAAAATATATTTCTTGAGTGAGTTCCACTTTCTTTTGCCGACTTGAGATTCCACCTAGACATTTTCAGCATTAGTCAGCCTTACCTAGATTCACATTTATACTCACACCTATTCATAGGTTTTCCAAAGCAGTGTTTTTCATACACCGTTTCAATATTAATTAATTAGACGTTTGAAATATACAGGAGGCGCCTTGGCAGTCCTAAACTATGTCTTCCAGGGAATTTCTCGACTATTATATTTTAACATCTCCTCCAAGAAAAATGACTTAACTGGTTTGGAAGCACTCGGAACTCGTTTTCGAAGATGCTGTGTGAAGCGGCACCAAAAAGAGCACCGATTACATCAGATATTGGTGTTAAAGAGCATTGACACCACAATCAAAGAAGCTAATTCCATTCTGATAAACTCATGAGTTGACTTAGTAGTACTCACTCACACTCAGGTTCAGCCGCGAGTCTGAGGCTGAGTGTGTGCGGTTGAGTAATGTTTTGGTGCGTTTGAGTCTGAGTGAGTCCGGCTTAAGAACCTGTATGGGCCTGTACAAAGGCTTACAGTATTGTTAAATAAATAAATATGTGTGAACGAGAGTTTGGGTGAGTTCAGCTCAGAAAAAATTTTGTGAGTCTGAGTACAAGGAGTGGAAAGTTCAATATACAAGGTACATTTGATTTACCTGCACCAATTGAAACTGGTTCACGGCTGTGCATGCAAAGTTCTGAAATTGTGAAGCGCAAGTTCAGTGGTGCAGGCACAGTGCAACACCCAAAACGATTGACGATGTGCTGATGCAGGCCTTATTTTTGTTAACTTAGTTAATGCCGTTAAGGTAACACTGACCGATGGCCAAATGATTATGCATACAGTTTATGAGGCACAAACTTCTTAGCAAAAAAACACATTGTGTTAGTGGAAGCAGGTACGGTGCCTTCACCAAAGTATTGCGTCGTCTGCTCAGCTGCACGCGCGGCTGCACCAAGCTGGCACTGTCAGTGTGGGAGGGGCGGGAAAATCGTGAACCAGCGCTGTACCTCTTCTGCACCTTTAGAAATGAATGGCAGGGTTCAGAGGTTGTCAATGCTGCACCGCTGAAACGAATGGCAAGACGCAGAACATCGCGAACTGGTTCACGTGGTGCAGGCAAATTGAACAGACTGATATATTTCATGAATGAGCCTCAGAGAGTTCCACAAGCTATGCCGACCTATGGTGCGGGCACATGTTTTAGCTTGAGAAACGCTTATCTAGCCTGAGGGAAATACACAGAACAGGCACACTTCACCCACAATGATGGTATCACATGGAAAAGATTAGAATTCATAGCCAAATGCGTGATGATGATGGTGAGAGCATGTAAGTGATTTCTATAAATGCCCACAAGAACCACAAAGGCCCTCTCCTGTGGCTTAGTCTGTGCAGTATTGTTTACTTTTGTTTTTGTCACAAATAATTTCTGTCTTGGTACAACTTTTTTTGGTCCAGCTTAATGGAGCTATCTGCTATTGTGTCATTACTTACACTAGGCGAATTCAGAAATGTCTTCAAAAGTAGTTACAGAAGTTCCATTGGAAACTACAGGTTTTCCCGCTCCCTTTGATCTAAGTGGCAGCTTAGATAATCTGCACGCCATTGAAATAATCTGAGCGCCAACCTCTTTAGTCCATGTGCCAAACATTTAATCCAAGCCCCAACATATTTAATCGAAGTGCCAACTCAATCAGGCCGCGTGCCAGTAATTTTAATCCAAGTACCACCATGTTTAATTCAATCGCCAATGGCTTGAATTCAGGTGCCAGTCAGTTCAATCCATGCCCACAAAGCACAATACGGGGCGTAAAAATGGCAATGCATTTGAAATGCAGTTTCTACAATATAAAATACTGTGACGGGGCGAGGTCTTGTTTTACATGATAGCGTCCACCGAAAATTGGCAGCCGAACAAGATGTCTGAGTTGCCTCTCGCGCAAGCGCCTAACGCACAGGCGTCTTCTTCATCTTCGCTAAGTGCCACGCTTGCTCCTGTCGATGATGCACCGTAACATCACTCCCCTACGGCGGAAGCGCCGTCACGGCACTTAGTACGGCGGCGATGAACGAGGAGGGTGATACGGTTTCAGTCTGGAAACGTGTACAACGTCTGTCTGGAGTGAGGTGGTCGAAAAGGCATTGTTTAGGGGTGCGATCTCGTAGCTCACGTCACTAAGTTGTCGTAACACTTTGTAGGGGCCATGGTAGTGTGATAGTAGCTTCTGTGATAAGCCGACTTGGCGGTTTGGTGTCCAGAGAAGTACCAGATACCCCGGCGAAAAGTGCACGCTTTGGTGGCGACTGTCATAGCGGTCTTTTTGCTGCGCTTGGGACAAGTGCAGCCGATCACGGGCAAGCTGACGGGCTGCATGGGCTCGAGAAACGACATCTCTGGCGTACTCAGTAGACAAGGGGGCAGCCGAAGGAAGGAGCGTGTCAAATGGTAATGCTGGATGTCGGCCAAATAGCAAATAAAACGGCGAATAACTAGCTGTGTCGTGCCGTGAATAATTGTACGCGAACGTGACAAAGGGGAGTGCTTTGTCTCAGTCACGGTGATCTGGCGAAACGTACATTGACAGCATCTGCGTCAGCGTTCGGTTCAGACGCTCGGTCAATCCATTTGTCTGTGGATGATAAGCGGTGGTATGCTTGTGCTCAGTGGAGCAGGGGCGGAGAATGTCATCCACAACGCATGAAAGAAAGTACCTTCCTCGATCAGTAAGCAGCTGCCGCGGAGCGCCGCGATGAAGAATGAGTTCATACAAGAGAAAGTCAGCGACGTCAGTGGAACAGCTTGTCGGCAGTGCTTTAGTGATGGCAAAGCGTGTGGCGTAGTCGGTGGCGACTGCAACCCTTTTATTTCTGGAGGTGGACGTAGGAAACGGGCCCAACAGGTCAAGGCCAACACGGACGAATGGTTCCGTCGGTATGTCAATGGCCTGTAGGAGGCCAGACGGTAGCACAGAGGGGCGCTTGCGACATTGGCAGCGGTCGCAAGCAGTGACGTAGCGAACCACAGAACGATACAGTCCGGGCCAGAAAAGGCGACGTCGCACACGATCGTAGGTACGATCGTGTGCGACGTACTAGGTGACCGGCTGTAGGTACGTCATGTAGTTGTTCAAGAACGCTGGTACGCAGGTGATGGGGAAGTACGAGTAGTAATTCCGGGCCATCAGCGTTGAAGCTGCGACGGTACAGAATGTTGTCGTGCAGTTCGAACAGGCGAACGGAAGGGTCTGTTGGAGCAGAGGTCAGACACTCGATGATGGAGAGTAACGACGGGTCACGTCGTTGTTCGGTGGAGATATCACCCAAAGCGTGGATGGAGAGAACGCAGGGGTCTGAATCATTGTCTGTCAAGTCGGGCGTTTCAACCGGATAACGTGACAAACAGTCTGCGTCTGTGTGGAGGCGTCCCGACTTGTAGTGGACCACGAATAAGTATTCTTGAAGACGGAGCGCCCAGCGACCAAGACGTCCAGATGGGTCCTTTAGCGATGACAGCCAGCAAAGAGCGTGATGGTCCGTAACAACGGAAAAAGTTCGGCCATACAGGTAAGGCCTGAATTTCCCCATGGCCAACACTAAAGCTAGGCACTCATGCTCAGTGATGGGGAACTTCCCTTCGGCAGGTGAAAGAAGACGACTGGCGTAAGCAATCACGTGGTCCTTCCCTTGCTGTCGTTGGCCAAGGACCGCTCCAATTCCATGGCCACTGGCATCGGTCCGAAGCTCTGAAGGTGATGCTGGGTCGAAACGGACCAGTATTGGTGGCGTAGTCAGCAGATGGATAAGAGCCGAAAAGGCGTCCGCTTGCTTTATATTCTATGCGAAGGGAACGTCCTTCTTTAGGAGATCGGTAAGCGGTCGATAGATGTCGGTGAAGTTGCGGTCAAATCGACGAAAATAAGAACATAGCCCTACAAAACTTCGGACGTCCTTGGTTGAGCGTGGTTCAGTAAATTGTTGTACTGCTCGCACCTTTTCGGGATCTGGTTGAACACCATCCGCACAGACAAGGTGGCCGAGTATGGTGATTTAGCGACGTCCGAAATGGCATTTCGCAGAATTGAGCTGGAGAGCAGCTCTTCGAAAAACGTCCAGAACGGCTGACAGACGTGTTATATGGCTGTCAAAGGTAGGTGAAAAGACGATGACATCGTCTAAGTAACATAAGCAGATGGACCACTTATATCCTCGGAGAAGGGAGTCCATCATGCGCTCGAAAGTTGCCGGCGCACTACACAGTCCAAATGGCATGACTTTGAACTGGTAGAGGCCGTCGGGCGTAACGAAAGCGGTTTTTTCACGATCCATGGGGTCGACGAAAATTTGTCAATAGCCGGACCGAAGGTCGATAGACGAAAAGTATTGGGCACCATAGAGGCAATCGAGGGTGTCATCAATCCGAGACAGAGGGTAGACATCTTTGTGGGTCACTTTGTTTAAATGGCGATAGTCCACGCAAAAGCGCCAGCTGCCATCTTTCTTCTCAACGAGCATGACTGAGGAGGCCCAGGGGCTGGATGAGGGTTCTATTACGTCTTTAGTAATCATTTTATCCACTTCATTTTGAATTACTTGGCGTTCCTTGTGAGATACGTGATATGGACGCCGTCGTATAGGACTGGCATCACCAGTGTTGATCCGGAGAGTCACTGCAGTTGTTTGGCAAAGAGGGCGGTGGTCAAAGTCGAAAACATCTCTATATGATGTTAGCAGACTACGGAGGCTGGCAGCTTGCACTGCAGTGAGGTCGGGAGCAATCATCTTGGTAATGTAATCTGCAGGCAGAGTGTAATTGCGGCAGAGACAGGGTGATGTAGTATCGGTGTCCAAACCAGTGATGTTGCAGCTGTCAAGTGGAGATAGGGTGGCCAAAGACATGTTTTGCGGAATAACTTGAGTCAAGAGGCTCACGTTGAGTAGTGGTATAACCACTGTATCATTAGCGACTGCGACAATAGTGTGAGCAAGGGCGACGTCTCGGGCCATCGGTACGTCGACTATAGGAGTGCCGAGGTAGTCACCGTCGGGAACATGACGTGAGCACGACAAAGTGACATATGTAGCAGCTTGCGGAGGCAAGCGAACGTGGTGACGAGAGCATAAACAGGGAGAATAGTCCGCTGGGAAATCGGCAAACTGCGGCAGTTCAAGCTGAAGAGCACCAGTGGCACAATCAATGAGCGCAGAATGACATGACAGGAAGTCCAAACCAAGCATTAGGTAATGAGGACACATTTCAATGACGGCAAACTGAACTAATGTAGGATGATCGGCGATGGACACACGGGCCGTGCACATCCCTTGAATATCAGGGGTCCTCCCATCAGCGACACGAAGTTTGTGGGAAGCGGCAGGCGTGAGCACTTTATGCAGGCGTCGGCGAAGGTTCGCGCTGATTACAGAAATGTGCGGTCCAGTATCTATAAGGGCAGAAATAGCCACACCGTCACCGGCAACGTCTAACAAATTTTGTCTCGTCGGAAGCGTCAAGAGAGGATTTGTGGAGGGAGTCGAAGATGCAGCGTCACCTCCGGGCGCTGCCCCGTTTAGTTTTCCGGGTAGGCAGGAGCGGGGTTGAATGGGGACGACGGCCTGCGAGCCTGCGGTGAGCGAGACGACTGCTGACGTCCTGGAGGCGAACGCGACTGACAACAATGCGGTGATGGAGATCGGCTGTTGAACCTTCTGTAGTTGTTTTGCGTAGTAGGCTGTGCGGCAGACGAGAAGCGGGTGCTGTCCTGTCGGTAGTGAGGTTGAGATGAAGTCCGTGGTGGCGAGGACCAGCGGTAATTGCAATAACGGACGACATGACCGATACGGTGGCAATGAAAACAAATCGGTCGATTGTCGACGGTTCTCCACGCAGCAGGGTCGCGAGATCGGGCCGTAAACTGCTGCTCGTGATAGGACGAGGGTGGACGCCATGAAGCTCGCGGCGGGCGGGGCAAAGCGCACACCGAGGGAATACCTATGCTGGCGAGTTCTTGGCGGACGATGGCTTGAACCCTGTTAGCAGTGAGTGAGGTGGTGTCACTTAATTAAGCACTTGTTTCTCTTATTCATTTACTGCCTTTAGGTTTTATACGAAGGACTATTGGGCATCTGCCAGCTTGAAATAAGTTCACGTGCATCGTGAAGCCACTCAAGCTCATAAAGTCAAGTCAAGTTTATTTCCAACAACATCAAGTCAGAGGTCCTTAAGTGAAAAGATGTCGGAGACATCTTGACAGAGCCCAAGAACACTTCAAGAGCAGCAGGCATTTTACAAAAATATCGCGTATTTCACTGTACATGCATAGACAAAATAAAAGCTTAGTTCTTTTTCCTTTTAGTGAACAAAATAAACACACAATTTCATATGGGTCAAAAATTTTGTACGCACATGCGCAAAAACAACAATTTTTATACAAAGAACACGTGAAAAAACATGATAACATAAGATAACTAGTGCGATTTGAGCAGTTTCTATATCTGTAGCAACATTTTTCGCACATGTTTCTTGAATTTACGTTCAGGCAGTTCGAAGTCAATACCAGTTAAAAATTTGTTCAATACTGTTGGTATCTGGTGGTGTAGAAGGCATTCTCCGTAACGTGTGCGAGAAAAGGGAACTGGTGTTAGTTGACTTCGGAGAGTGTATCGGCATGAGCTGTCACCTGAATGCCGATGAAGTTTGTTTTTCTGAATATAAAGTATTAATTTATATGCGTAAAGGTCACGTGCTCTAATAAGATCATCATTTATAAAGAGCTGATGAGTACGTAGTTTGCTAGGAAGCCCATAAAAATTTTCGAATATCATAAGAACTTTTTTCTGTAACAGCTCTAGTTTGTTGAGGTCCTGAGCAGACGTTTTTGCCCATACTAGGGCGCAGTAAGATAACCGAGAATAGAAATGGGCGTAAGATACAGCCTTTTTAAGCCATAATGGTACAAGGTCTGATAGCCTATACATGCAACGTACAGTTTTGCCTAATTCAGTGACTAGATACGCAGTTGACACATGCGTATTTCACGACATGTTTTTCTCAAACCATACTCCTGGAAATTTTTCCGTTTTAGCACATGCCAGCGTGGTGCCCTGAAAGGAGAACTTCAGATTAATGCATGGCTTATTAGGAGGCCTAAATATAACATATTTAGTTTTACTTGCGTTTAAGTCAAGCTTGTTTTCATGGAGCCACATTTCAGGTGTCTTAAATAATTAGATACAGTAACTTGAAGATCGGTCATTGTATCAGCACTGAAAGAGGCATTCGTGTCATCTGCGTACATGACTAATTTTTCTGTGAAAGGAATATTACATATATCATCTATATAAAGTATAAATAACAAGGGTCCTAAGATAGAACCTTGTGGAACCCATTGCTTAAGTTCTGTTGCTGCTGACGCTAAGCTACCGAGTTTAACATATTGTTTTCTATCAGATAATTCATAATTAGTTTAAGAGCAGCGCCACGCAATCCGTAGTCAACTAATTTCCCTTATAGAATGTCGTGTTTTATGCTATCGAAAGCCTTCCTCAGGTCAAGGAACAGTCCAACTGTATATAGTCTTTTTTCAAAATTGTTTAGTATCACCTCTTTTACGTTTAATAGGGCTAATTCAGTGGACTTTACTTTCTGCAAACCATACTGAGCAGTGTTTATTATTTCATACTTTAAAAGAAAGTTCCTTAGTTTACAATTTATGGCACTCTCAAATACCTTCGATAGCACTGGTAAAACAGAAATTGGCCTATATTTTGAAATGTCATTCAAAGCACCGCCTTTGTGCACAGGACATACGCGTGCAAGCTTGAGTTCAGAGGGGAAAATACCAGAAACAAACATGCAATTAATAATATGAGCCAAGGGCTCCGATATAAGGTCCGCAACGTGCTTCAAGGGCGCTGTGCCTAATTCATCAGCGCCTGTTGCTACATTGTTTCGTAGTCTAATTATCGAGCTGTGAAACTCAGAAGGTGTTACTGTACTTAGACTGATTGTGTTAGGCTCTCTCGTTCTACGGGTAATCCTTTCTTGCGTACAATGTCCTGAAGGAGGCACATAATCACCAGAATGGGCAAAATATTCGTTGATAGCCGTAATAGCTGCATCGTCGCTCATATCTTGGAGAAGGCTTTTACATTAATACGCATTTTACTTTCGGTAAATTGACCCAGATTATTCACTTCGTTACACAGTTTACGAGGATTATTATAAATCTTCCCCAAAAGGCATTCATAATAAATCTTCTTAGCTTTGTGTATGTCGGCATTTAGCTCATTGCGATACGTTTTAATTTTTTCAGCACCTATAGGTCAGGTGTTTGAACAAACTTATGATACATTTTGTTTTTCGTTTTGATTCTTTTGTGAAGATTAGTGTTGATCCATGGTTTACAAATTTTCTTTTTCTTTACTGTGTGCGTCACCATGGGAAAACTGTGATCATAACATGCTTTGAGATAGCGCGAGAAAGCGCTATATGCGCGATCTGAATCTTGCTCTGCGTTCACAAAAGACCAGTCCATAAGCGCTATTTCTGAGTAAAATTTTTCTAGGGTGAGCTGGTTTATGACGCGGTACGTTGTTTTTTCATTGTACTCAGGCTTATTCGTTGCAGTGGAAAAAAGAGCAATAATGGATAAGTGGTCACTAAAGTAAGCCTGTAAAAGTCTTATTCCTCGGCACGTTTGTGATACAGACGTCCAGAAGAGTGGCGCTATGGTCCGTGATTCGGCTTGGTAGACCGATAGTGTTTACACAACAATAGGTGGACAGAATAGTTTCAAATTGCATAGTGGCAACGTCATCACTTAGCATGTGGATATTTACGTCACCCATCAGAAAAAATGGCACGCGAAACAAGTGAAGCTTAGATATTTATTTATTTATTTTATTTATACATGTACCTACATCGCCCTTACGGGCATTATTGTAGGGGGGAGAACAAGCAAAAGAATACAGTACAGTCGATATACCGAAAAAGATGGTTGCGGATAAAAGGCTGTATCGTTTGAAAGAACATAGTCATAACAAAGTGAAACAACAAAGTGAAACAACACTGTCATAAATAAGGCATCAAATTGCAAATACAAAGCAAAACGTTGAAAGAGAAGAGTGCTATTGGTAACACAGGACAATAAAAACAAAAGAAAATAATTAGTACGGAATGCATCAGAAATGTACAGTAATGATTAGTTCAACAAAAATTGTGCAAATTTTAACAAAAGATAAGGGAGGCGCAGAGACAATTTCCTCTGGCAAGCCGTTCCACTCATGCGTGGTTCTTGGAAAAAAGGCGTATTTAAATGCGTTGATCCTGGAAGTGTATTCACGCAGTTTTAAAGAATGGTCAGTACGGGGTGACACATAGGTAGGTCGCCTTATATACTGATCCTTGTCGATGCATGTTTTGTTCATGAATATGCTGGAAAATAGGGACAGTCATAGGTATTTTCGCCGGTCAGCTAACAGAGGCCATTGCAATCCTGAACGAATGTCAGCTGATCTTATGGTAAAGTTATAATTGCTTGCCACAAAGCGTGCTGCGCGTGCCTGTACACGCTCCAGGGCTTCTATATTTGATTTTGTTGAGGGGTCCCAGGCACTGCAGGCATATTCTAATATGGGACGCACATTGGATATGTATAGTGTTTCTTTCAACTTAGTTGGTGCCTGTCTGAAATCGCACCTCAAAAAATTTAGCACTCGACTAGTCTTTAATGTTAAGTAATTAATATGAGCGTTCCAAGATAGGTTGGCAGAAAAAATGACCCCTAGATATTTATATTCTGTTTCAACCGGCAAGGTAGCCCTGGCCATGACGTAATTTGAAATCCGAGGCTGTTTTTTGTTCGTAAACCTCACCAATTTACACTTCGACAGATTTAGTGTCATTCTCCATGAATCACACCAAGAAACTATGGAGTTCAAGTCATTCTGCAATTGAACGGTGTCCGCTTCAGAGGTAATGTTACTGTAAATGCAGCAATCGTCAGCATACAATCGAACACGGCTAGAGAGATTGTCGGAGATATCATTTATAAAAATAAGAAAAAGCAGGGGCCCCAAAACTGACCCTTGCGGCACTCCTGACAATACACCGACGCTTGATGAGCACACACCGCCAAGAATCACGCACTGCTGTCTTTCTGAAAGGTACGCCTCAATCCACATGAGAAGAGCATTAGGTATGCCTAGACAATGAAGCTTTTGCAACAACAGCACATGTGACACGGAATCGAATGCCTTCTGGAAATCCTGAAATATACAGTCAACCTGAAGGCCTGAGTTAATAGAAGCTGCAATGTCGTGCGTGAACTCGACCAGTTGTGTATCGCACGAGAAACCCGCCCTGAAACCGTGTTGAAATGGGGAAAAGAAGTTATTACTTTGAAGATGATTCATTAAGTTTGTGTAAATGATATGTTCGAGTGTCTTGCAGCACACGCTTGTCAGAGAAATGGGCCTGTAGTTACACTTTTTTGTTTTATCTCCGCTTTTATATACTGGGGTTACGTTGGCATTTTTCCAATCAGCCGGTAAAACGCATTGTTCAATCGACGTTTTGTACATGAGAGTTAAAAAAGGGGCGATAGACACTGCGCAGTTTTTCAAGACGAAGTTGGATATACAGTCAGGACCAGGAGCAGAGTGAACATTTATTTTTTCCAACAAGAGCACGACACCGCGTTCGGAAATTTTTATGTCGTTCATTTGCGGGAGCGAGCCATCATTCTGGCATAGACTACATGTGTTAACTGGATGCGAGAACACAGACTGAAAGTATGTATTGAAACCCTGAGCTTTGGCTTCCGTGTTAGATTCGTAATTTATCCCGTCCATGATGTCAGGAATAGTGGGTCTAGAATTACTTTTATTTTTCACGTATTTCCACACTTCCTTGGGGTTGGTTTTAAGTTTCTCGCCTAGATCACAAAGGTACATTTCTTGTGCTCTGCGCATAGCTTTTGTCACCATTTTGCTCATCTCTTTCATTTTTGAAAGCAACGCAGGATCAGGCACTTGGCAATACTTTCGATACAATCAATTCTTTCTATTTATCTTTGATCGGAGTTCCCTACTGAGCCATGGTTTATCATTGCGTCGCTTGGCCGAAACGATACACGAGGGAATGAAAGTTTGGGTCAAGGACATTATCTTTGTTTTGAAGAAATTCCACTGCGCATTCATGTCTAACGATGAACTACGCGATTGGAACTCAGGAAAAAATGCATCCAGTTCACGCGACAGTGATGGGTAGTCACCTTTTTCATATGAGAACACTTTGCGGGGAGCCTGAGCGCGGCGGTTTTTAGCACTACAAGACATTTTAGTGACAACAACTTCATGGTCACTGATACCAGGGACTGTGACAATAGAGGATACAAGATCCGGTTCACTGCACAAAAATAAATCAAGAATGTTTGCACTGTCACCACCAATTCTTGTTGGCGTTTCGACAAATTGAAATTATGAGTGGGCATTAATGATCTCCCTAAAGGTAGTATACAGGAAAGACGTTGTGTTTAACAAGGGTTTAAAGGACTTCCATTCTACATCCGGGAAGTTAAAATCGCCCCCGAGAATTACGTGCGTTGTTTGCAAACTTAATAAAACGTTGCTCAACTGAAAGAGAGGATGGGCATTTCTTATACCGGGCGGCCTATAAAATGAGCCAATGGCGACGGAAGAACCGTTTTGTAGCAAAATTTTACACCAGACAGTTTCGCATGAGTCGGCTTCGATGCTTATAGAATTGCTAGCTATGCTATCTTGAATGAGGACAAATACACCACCACCATGGCAATTACGGTCTTTCCTATATACGGTATAGCCAGAGGGAAACATTTCGCTGTCGCTAATTGTGTTGTCGAGCCATGATTCTGTACCAATGACTACGTGCGGATTTGTTGATTCTATCAAGGAACTGAACTTTATAGTTTTATTTTTGAGGCTTCTGCAATTTACTACAATACAATAGAGATCGTTGTCTCCGGATGGTTTCTTTTTACGGTAAGCTGCATTCGTTAGTGGCTATCGAGTATCCTTGGTCACGGTGTCGGTTTCAGCATTATATACGAAGGTTTGGTTGCCTATTTTCATTTTATTAAAATGCAACTTGTATTCTGCTTTACGGTCTTTGGCGAACTGAATCAGTTTCCTCCTTTCCTGTCGAACTTTACTGGAATAGTCCTCACTCAACGCGAACTCAGTTCCTTTCAGCTTTGAGGCAACAGCAAGCACACATTCTTTGTCTTTAAATGACAAAAACCTCAGAATTATGGGCCTTGCCTTTACCGCTGTGTAGCGTCCTAGCCTGTGAGCTCTTTCAATGGCAGCAGTGCTGATTGCCACGTTCAGTTTTTCGGAGCAAAAGGCAATCATTCGAGCCTCTGACTGAGCCCACGTTTCATTTACAGTATCTGGAAGGCCATAAACTATCAAATTGTTTCTTCTAGATCTGCCATCTAGGCCCTCATACGAGTCCCGTAATTTGGCGCAGGTATCAGCAAGATCTTCATTTTGAGCGAGTAGTTGCGTTACGTCATCCCGTAAAGGGGACACGTTATCTTCCACGAGCTTGACCTTTTCTGCCAGTTGCGATAGCTTTTGTTCGAGTGCTTGTTGGTCGGCTCGAATGGAACGAATTTCCGAAAGAATTTCAGTCTGTTGCTGTTGCATTGACGGTAGTGTCATGATGACATCAAACATTTCTTTTTCTTGTTGGGATGTCAGAGGGCCCGGGTTTTGTTCTACATCCCCAGACAGAAGCAGCAACATTCGAGCAACACGCATGCATGATAAAAATTGTGCACCCAGCAGGAAAACATTTTGAACAATCGTAGTCGACAGCGAGTTGGGATCTGGCACCAATTTTTTAAACGGCTTTCCGTTAACAAGGCGATAAGAATAACCAACCTGAAGAAAGACGATCCGTGAGTGACTGACAGCCATGCCGGTGCCAGATCCCAAAGTGGGTGGTTGCAGTAGTCGCTTAAGTAGCCCTGCGCCGTCCTGTAGCGTCCCGGGTTGCCAGACGAAGTAACGGTAGCCGGACAGTGCCGACAGCGCTAGCACATCCAGCGGTGAGGAGCAATCCGACAGCAGTTGAAAAGCCGGGCAGATATCCGGGTTTGTGCCGTCATCGAAGATAGGACACGTTGTTGCTCCAGAACCAAGGAAAATTGCCAGCATCTGCGCAACCTGAAGAAAGACGATCCGTGAGTGACTGACAGCCATGCCGGTGCCAGATCCCAAAGTGGGTGGTTGCAGTAGTCGCTTAAGTAGCCCTGCGCCGTCCTGTAGCGTCCCGGGTTGCCAGACGAAGTAACGGTAGCCGGACGGTGCCGACAGCGCTAGCACATCCAGCGGTGAGGAGCAATCCGACAGCAGTTGAAAAGCCGGGCAGATATCCGGGTTTGTGCCGACATCGAAGATAGGACACGTTGTTGCTCCAGAACCAAGGAAAATTGCCAGCATCTGCGCAACCTGAAGAAAGACGATCCGTGAGTGACTGACAGCCATGCCGGTGCCAGATCCCCCGGCATGGTTTCAAAAGTAGCGAGAAAATCAGACTTGCTGCTTGCGGGTGGCCGATACACTACAGTGACTAGAACATCTGGTAACTGGATTGTAATAAATTCAATGGTAGTGGTCACAAAAATTTGCTCATCAATATCATTATGAGCAATACATTCCTTCACGTACAAAGCAACACCTCCGCCACGACTATTAGTCCTGGTACCACCATTGTTTTTGTAAGACTGTAGTTTTGGAGGACTATCATTAGGAGCGAGCCATGTTTCGGAAAGCAAAAGTACATCGAATTTTATAGCTAATGAATCAAGGAACATGCTGAGATCAGAAACCCTATTTTGAATACTTCGCACATTCAAATGTAAAGCACTGAAGTGTCTTCCAATATGCGTGACCGCTCTGTTAAAACTGTCTGCATCATGGTATTGAAAACTAAAATAACGCCGTTTCGCAGCAGACTGTACCAATTCAGAGTGCCAATTCGATACCTAGCGGCACATCTTGTCCAAATTATCGCATTCAGCAATTCTCAGCACCTCTGATGATTCCGTTTTCCTGGCAAAAATTTTTCCATTGCGCGTCCACACGTATTTTCATCCAACGTCACGCTTCTTAGCTATGGTTGCAGCTAGGAGTTGTTTCTTAAGCTGCGTTAGGTTTTCATTGACAAAAATAGGATCGGTTGACTGAAAACCAATTTTGTTAGCAGAAAGTAGCGCCCTCTTGGCCTTAGCCAAGACGGCATTTCGTTTCTCCCGGCGAACAAATCGTACAATGATAATCTTTACATCTGGATCTTTTGTTCCCATTCTGTGACAAACATCAATATCTGTGGAAGTGACGGGTTCCCCGCATGCTGAGCAAATATTCTGGACTACTTCGGAAGGCTCACCTTCATTGGGCACGCCTTCGGTTTCAAGGTTGTTTGCTCTGGTATACGCCCCCAAGTCCTCAACTTTCATGCGTAGTTTCTTCGTTTCCATCACGAGAAAGTCGTTTGCCTTTCGCGCATCTGCGAGTTCTTTTTGCAACGATCTTATCTCTTCGGATAGTGGCTTAATGTCATCACAGACTGCACTACAATAGCCTACACTTTTTTTTTTAAATCGCGAAGTTCCTTCCGTATCTCTCGCTGAAATACGTCTAGTCTCTTATTCATCGTTCAACAAGTCAACAGCAGCAGACACAACGTACACAATGGTGCTTGGCAGCAGTGCTAGCAATAACAGAATTTAGGTGCACTAGTGAAATTCTCACCTGCGTACAGAAAATAATTGTTAGTGAAGTGAAGCCTGCGAGCACACCTGCCAACCTGCCGTCAGAGCGGAACTTTCCTGGCTTATAAAGTGCATGTGTTCTGGGGACTCGTCATCCACGCAGACGCAATTCGTTCCGCATCCACTTCTTGTCGATGGCGTAGAACTGCACTGTATGTTGTCACAAGGTGCGCCGATTAGGCTGTCCGAACCAGTGCTCTCGTCGGTGGTATTGTTTGCAATGTGTGGCGATAAGGATCTCAGGAATGTGATCAGCTGCGTACAGAGAATACTTGTTAGCGACGGGAAGCCTGCGAGCACTGCTGCCAAACTTAGATAGTGCCACACTCGCCACCATGGCTACTGTTGGCGCTGACTCGCATTCCCACGTTTAAATTCACATATATACATAATAAAATTGGCTGGGGGATAGCTGCCGTTGTAGCTCAGTGGTAGAGCATCGAACGTGCTATTCGAAGGTCACAGGTACGGCTTCTTTCCTCGACAAGTTATCTTTCCGCCCGCATTTCTTTCTTCACAATTATACCACAATTAGCCTAGCAACTTTCCGTATACTTTCCTTTGCATTATTGTCTAATAGATCTCGCTAATATTGTGCCAAACTCAGAAAATCGAGCCCTCAAGTAGAACCTTGTTTCCCTTATTCTTTAAGGTGGTAGGCCACTCAAAAACAAAAATTTTTTAAGGGCAGGCAGCGTTGAAATAGCTTTTTCCTCAAAACCAGCATGTCCTATTTAATTTATACAGCTATTTATAACGCAAAATATTGAATATTCTTTTAATGAGAGGTAATCTTTGTCAAAAATTGCTTTAAATGTGCAAGCCACGCCAGCTTTGACAAGTGACTAATGTGTGGCTTTATTCAGTTAAGCTTTGACCTTTGTGTAACTAATTGCTGGAGCTATGCAGTGAGTTAGAATAAATATTATGCAGTGAATATCAGGGAAGTAATGATAAAAAAAACGGGAAAAAGAGCCAATTTAGACTGAACCTTTTGGAGAATTCAACTCTTAACTGAAAAATGTTTGATAGGCTTCTTTTATTCTAGTTCACTGCACAGATATGTACTGTCGCAACGTGAAGACAGAGGTCGTATTTGAAGACGCTGAGAAAGCAGCAGCGGGTCGGTCTTTTTATTAATCGTGCGCGCAAGAGAGCTCCTCGTCTTTCTCGTTGTTGCGTTCTGCATAAAAGCGTGCCGATGCGCATATGCGCTGTCGCCTTCGTCTTTTTCGCGGGACGCACGTGACGTTTGCCTCCCTCCAAAAATGGCATTGTCCCGATGCGCAGCCAAGGCGCTCTACTTATGAAAACGCACATATGCACCGGCACCCACAGGACAAACGAGAGTTAGCTGGACAAGTAGGGTTTCATCCGGATGACATGCACGATCTCGGGTCAGCGGTTTCGGCGACTGGAACTGCAATCGCCGTCGGAAATAACTTCGTAGTTGATATCGTTTAATCGTCGGGTGGCTCGATATGTGCCGAAATATCATCGTGACAGCTTCTCTGAAAGTCGCCGTCGACGTATTGGGATCCAGACCCATACCTTGTCGCCTGGTTTGTAGGTTACCAATTTATGTCGTAGGTCGTACCGTTTCGCATCTTTGTGTTGCCTGTGACAAATACGCACGCTCGCTAGCTGTCGGGCTTCTTCGGCGCGCTGATCGAATTCTTCGGCGTCAGCATGACTATCGTCACAGTCGTGCGGCAGCATAGCGTCCAGCGTTGCAGTGACTTCGCGACCGTGTATTAAACTAAACGGCGTCATTCCGGACGGATGGACGGAAAAAACTTTATTTAAAAAAAGGAAACCCTGCAGCGTTACCGGCCCGGGCTCAGGCCACCCCGACGTTTTGTGCAGTGAGGCGTAGTCTTTCCACCGCTGTCCTGGCCGCGAGTTTACAAAGGCGAGCGGATAGAGCCACCCACAATGCACCGCGGCCCAGCGCTCTTGGAGGCTATGCATTTCCGCCGGCCTAACTTTGTCATCGCGCTGTCGCTCCCCGCACTTTCGTATAGTGTGGCCGGAGGCTGCTGCTGCAGCCTAGCGGGGGGTCGCGCTCGCGGAAGGAAGCCCTGCCAAGGCATATGGCCCTGCAATCGGATGCTCGCGAAGTAATCGTGTGCGGCTCGTCTGACCGAACGTGCTGCGCTGAGTTAGATACTCGTGAATAAAGCGTGTGCCCCCACCTCTCACTGTCGCAAACGCGCGCCATTCAGGACGCAATGAAGCCGAGTTGCCACTACGCCTGTTTGCCAAGTGCTTGAAAGGAAGCCCTGCGCCGAGTAGGATACTCGCGAAAGAAGCGTGTGCGCCCACCTCCCACTAAACGAACGCCCTACGCCGAGTTGGATACTCATGAAGAAAGCGTGTGCCCCACCTTTCACTGCTTAGTCGCAAAGCCGCGCCGTTCAGGATGCATTGAAGCCGGGTCGACTGACTACGCCTGATACACCTAGGCGTGCTGCGAAAAACGCCGCACCAGAGATTACTGAACTCCACTTGGTGACTTTTTGTTGATTATCAGCATGCTGTTATTGAAAGCGCGTTTCTGATACTGTCGTTTTAAATAAGGCGACGAACTGAGTTCGGGCAGCAAGGACAGAAATGTAGTGGTGATACATGCGTGCAATCGTAAAATCCTTGAAAGCCTGCGCGCAAAACTTTGTCGTGCGTCACTACCACAATGTCGAAGCTAAAAGTAAAGCATGCAGCCTCAAGACATTGTCTTTAGTCGAACTAATTTGAGACAAGAGAATTAAACTTATTGAAGAGCTCGTCGCGGATGTTTTTTTTATGGCTTCACTGCAATACGGCCCCGTGTTCAGATGAAGGCAAGTTAGACTCGCAGTTATCCTCGCCCGTTTGTGGTTGTCGCTTTTTTTTCGCCCCCCCTGTGTTAATATGTGATCTGAAAATAATCTTCCACCCTTCTCTATGAAACTGTCGAGTGCACTCCATGCGGCTCTACTCTGCATGATGTCTCCTTTGAGAGGCTTCTTCAATAAAAGAGTGTATTAGGGCAAAGCTTACTAAAATCACAGCTGCCAACTGTTGTAACCACTATACTCATGCAAAAATAAATATGCAATATTTATTTATTTATTTAAAGTACCTCAAAAAGGCCCCAATGAAGGGGTTTTACATGAGGGGTGGGCTATTACAATCGGTTAAAGCAGTAGATGCTCGATCACTGCTTTGAAGTTGATGATACTGGAGTGGTGCGCAACGTGAGGAGGAAGGCCATTCCAATCTTGTGCGGTCTTGACAAAGAAGGATGAAAGGTGCGCAGTGGTATGAGCTCTTGGCGGGTAAACAGCTTTCCTGTGATTGATGCGGTCTGAATGACGATGGCCTGGCTTGATGGTGGGAGTACGAGGCGATCCATGATAAAACTTGAAAAACAGGCACAGACGAGCTATACAGCGGCATGACGAAAGGGTAGCGAGGTTAGCACGAGATTTAAGTTCGGTTACGCTTGACTGATATGAATAATCTGAAAAGATGAATCTTGCTGCCCGGCTGTGCACTGTTTCAAGTGTTTTAGTATTGTTACTCTGATGAGGGTTCCAAACAGCGCATGCGTATTCAAGTTTTGGTCTAATTTGTGTCTGATAAACGAGTAGTTTGACAGGGGTAGGAGCTAGATGAAGGTTTCGGCGCAGACAGCCAAGACCACGGTTTGCTTCGTTAGTAATGTGCGTTATGTGAAGGGACCATGTTAAATCAGAAGAAAAATGGACACCTAGATACTTGTATGTAGTTACGCATGAAATTTGAGTGTTGTTAATGAAGTATGCTGGAGATGAGTAGCACTGTCGGTGATGGAAAGAGACTAGTGACGTTTCGTTTGCGTTAGGGGACATTAACCACGTTGTACACCAGATTTCAATTTTATGAAGGTCAGATTCAAGTTCATGAACATCTGATGTGTTGTTAATTGGGCGATAAATGACACAATCATCGGCGAAAAGTCTGATGTTAGAAGAAATATTATTCGGCAAGTCGTTAATACATATGAGAAAAAGCAAATGTCCTAGAACCGTGCCTTGAGGCACGCCTGAAATGACGGGGCGTAAAGACCAAGAAAGATTATTTGCGTAAACGAACTGCTGACGGTTAGTCAAAAAGTCGCAAATCCAATTGAAAACTAAGGGGGCAAGGTTGAGACAAGAAAGTTTTAAGAACAAGCGTTTATGAGGAACTTTGTCGAAAGCTTTTTCGAAGTCTAAAAAGAGCGCGTCTACTGGTATAATTACATCAATGCTAGAGCTAATGACATTAGTAAACAGAGCTAGTTGAGTGTCACACGAAACACCTTTCTGAAAGCTCTGTTGGTTTTTTATGAAAGAAATGAAGAGGTGCGAGAAAGTTGACTATGTGGGAAAAGATTACGTGTTTCATTATTTTAGAGCATACACTTGTGGGCGAAATGGGACGATAGTTTCGGGGTGAATACGAGTTACCTTTCTTTGGGATTGGAATGACATTACCTACCTTCCAGTCTTGGGGCACCACTCCAGATGAGAGTGATTGCTGAAAAATGTTAGATAAAATCACACTTGTAACAATTTTAGTGTTCTTCAATATTTTTGTGTTAATGCCATCTATACCCATTGATGAAGTAAGCTTTTGTTGATTATTTTTCACGTTCTGGGCTGGGACAAGGAAACGAAGAAGAAGAAGAGCGGGAGCGAGGGACGCGGGGACGCTCAAGTGACAGCAGAGCGCTTCCGAACGCAGTTAAATAAACAAGTATTTTTTGCCTTATACCCAAAAGACGGAGTTGAGTCTGATCGCAGTGTCTGGAACGCCATCGTCTAAACATTGGTGCCGAAGAACCGGGATTGAAAACCAGGACCCTACGGACGGCTACCAGTCAACTGCAGCGGCATGGAGCGACTGAAGTCGAAGCGGACGTCGCGGCGAGCACAGAACACGAGGATTATAACGAGGCAAGTGATCTCCTCGCTAACGACTCTGCCTCCTATGACCAGCTCAACTCCATATATGAGAGGACTGAAGGCTAATAACGAAGAGCTTAAAAACTTGAACAACGAGATTGAGCCGCATATAACTGACGAGGAGTTCGAGGTCGAGTATAACGCTGTCTTACAATACGAGGACGTTGCTACGCGCATTCTCGCTGAGATTCTGAGCAAGAAAGATCGCATGCTAAGGACATCGACCGGAATTCAAGAAACAGTTTCCCAGACAGTCGTAGCACCATCAGATGGAACTGGAGTTAAATTGCCTAAACTGACAATAGCTCCTTTTTTGGAGACCTATGCAAGTGGCCCGAATTTTGGGAACAATTTTACCAAATTGTTCATAGTAACAATCGCATCACTGCCACGGAGAAGTTTCATTACCTGCGACTGTATCCTAAAGGAGACGCTGCATCAGTAATTGCGGGCCTTCCGACGACAGAAAGTTGCTACAGTGACGCCATCAAAATGCTACAGAAGCGATTTGGGGACAAGACGCGCCTGGAGCAAGAATATTTTGCCAAGCTACGGATGTTAAGCCCTGTCCGTTCATCGACTGACACCAAAGCGCTACGCAGCTTGTACGACCAAGTTCTCGTGAATATCCGAGGCTTAGAGACTTTGGGTGTGCACAAGTCGTCATTTTCGTCAATGCTCTGCGACATCCTACTGCGTGCTCTTCCACGGGATATAGTCGTGCAGTATCATCGATCATGTGCCGTCCAGTTGGCATATGACTCGAGAGCTGAAGCTACATCCGTGGGACTGGACCGTGTGCTCAACTTCCTGTGTATTGAGCTGGAAAGCCTGGAAAAGAGTGCTTTTAAGGATGCCAAAGAACGAGAACATGGAACACTCCCCGTGACCAGTCAATCGACGTACTCTCGGCGTGGGAAACCGACGTCATCTGTGCTTCACAGCAACTCGGTACGAGAAAAAAAGGACAACTGCGTATTCTGCTCGTCCAGCCATCATGGATCGGAAGCCTGCACAGCTGACTTGTCACTGACGCAGAAGAAGCAACTGCTTTCCAACGACAAAAGGTGTTTCCGCTGCACCACCAAATGACATCGGGCACGGGTCTGCAAAAAAAGGATTTCCTGCTCCAAATGCCAAGCTCGACACGCTACAAGCATGTGCGATCCCGATAGGTGTTCGCGGAAGTCAGACTATGCTAACAAGAACCACGAAAAAACTACGACAGTCTGTGCATCACTTGGAAGAAGACCCGTCAAAGAAGACTCTACCACTTCCGTTTTTCTTCAGACTTTCAGAGCATGGGACATGAATGATGACACCTGCCGCTACATACGAGGCGTTTTCGATGGTGGCAGTCAGAGGACTTTCGTAACTGAAGATCTGATCAAGCACCTCAAGCTGAAAAGCGTGGGAGCAACTCAAATAGCCTTCAATACTTTCGCAAATACATCGGACCAAGAGGCTAAGAGGCGTCGCATAGTAGAACTACGACTGCGAAGCCAGTTTTCCGACGCGGAAATAGTCTTAACTGCCATAGAGATCCCAAGCATCTGCCAAGACATCGCAGAGACTGCAATGGACGTAGCCTTCGTTGCGTCTTTCAAGAAGCTGGGAAACGATGTTGCCGATGAGCTCCAACATCCATCTATCATAACTAAGAGTGGCATCAGCGTACTTATCGGGTCCGATCAGATGTGGAAAGTGTTGACCGGCGAAGTTTCACGGTGCGAAGGCAACGAATCATTGATCGCACTGAACTCCAAGCTTGGGTGGACCTTCCAGGGAAGCACATCGCACTTGGTGTCCCACCCAACTACTTCATAAATGATGGTGTGCGTGCTAAAAGCCCAAGCTACCGATTCCGACGAGATATTGCGCTCCTTTTGGGAACTTGAAAACATAGGAATTACGGACGCGATAAACAAGTCACCTGAAATGAGCGACACCATGAGGCATTTTGAGCAAACGATTAGCTTCAAAAACGGAAGATATGAAGTGACCCTCCCTTGGAAGGATAATTTCGAGCTTGCAAGCAACAGGCAAGTAGCCGTTACTCGACTGGACAGGCTTGTCAACCGTCTCAACTCCAGAAAAGGACTGCTCGAAACGTATGACCGTACCATAAGGGAGTACTTGAGGGCAGGACACGCCGAAGTAGTCAGTGACGTACCTGCAGAGGTGACGAAATTATATTACATGCCGCACAAGGACGTCATGCGTGAACAAGCACTCACGACGAAAATGAGAGTGGTGTTTGACGCTTCGTCACATGCCAAAGGATGCAAGTCACTTAATGACTGCCTTCAAAAGGGTGACAACTTATACCAAGACCTCGTGCAAATTTTGCTACGCTTCAGAACGCACCCGGTGGCAGTTATCGCGGACATAGAAAAGGCATTCCTTCAAATTGCGATTCGGGAGGACGACAGAGACGCTTTCCGCTTTCTCTGGTTTGCAGAAGGAGATTTATCCAAGGGCAAGCTGGAAGAGTGGAGGATGACACGAGTGCCTTTTGGAGCCACATGTAGCCCATTTTTGCTCACAGCTACTATTCTCTACCACGTAAAAAGAGCACCGGCTGTCATGGCACAAACTGCGCAAACTCTTGCCGAGTCGTTTTACGTGGATGACTTAGTCACTGGTGCCGACACAGAAGAGGAAGCCGCTAAACTATGCCGAGAAGCGCGCTCAATAATGAAATCGGCCGGCATGACATTGCGAAAATGGACAACAAATTCAGCAAATTTGATGCGCACGCTTGAAAATCAAGTGGAATCTACTAGTAATGAGATGGTCGTTCTTCACGAGACGTCGGTCAAGGTTCTGGGTTTGGTTTGGAATCCTGCAAAGGATGAATTCAACTTTTCGGTTGAAAACCTACTCCGGTTTTTGACAGCACAGACGGGTACAAAACGATTTGTCTTGCAGTCAGCATCAAAAATATTTGACCCGTTGGGATTTGTAGGACCATATACTATTGCCATACGAATATTGTTTCAGAGACTGTGGATACTAGGAATCGGCTGGGATGAAGTCCTACCCAATGACCTGCAAAAAGAATGGAATGATTGGGTCATCCAGCTGCCGCAACTGCAAGACGTCGTCGTTCCTCGCTATCTGGGCGGCGGAGCAAGGAAGACCAATGTGCTTCAAGTACATGTTTTCTGCGATGCCAGTCCAGCGGCATACGGAACAGCGATATACGTCGTATCAAGTCCTGAGAAGCCGATACTGTTGATTGCGAAGTTCCGTGTAGCACCCATTAAGAAGACAACGCTGCCGCGATTGGAGCTGCTGGCTGCCTTAATCGGCTCAGGAATGTTGGCATACGTGAAAAGGGCTTTGAGGAATGTTCAAGTTGACTACACGATGTGGACAGATTCCGCCATTGTGTTGTCATGGATAAAAGGTGACGTCAAAAAGTTGAAACAGTTCATAGCCAACAGAGTCCATGAAATTAGGTGCACTACAGATCAATCAAAGGGGAAATACTGTCCTGGAACGGACAACCCGGCTGACCTACTCACACGTGGCGCGACACTTGAAAGACTGATGTGCAGCTCGAAATGGTGGCATGGTCCCGAGTGGCTAACTAAACCGATGTCTGAATGGCCCCTACAGTTCTGTGAACTAGACATAGCGGAAGCCACCCAAGGTGAAGTTACAACAGTCCACGTCGCACTAATGACACGCTTCACAGTTCCGATAATTGATATTCAACGGTACAGCAGGCTTCAACAGCTACTCAGAGTCACTGCGTAGATTTTCAGATTTACTGACCGATGCAGAAAAAGAAGTAATCATACAGGACATCTCGTAGCAACAGAAATCCTGAACGCTGAACAGTATTGGATAAAATGTACACAAGAGCAAGGCTTTCTTGAAGAACTCACCACTTTGACCAACGGCCAACCAGTCGAGTCTACATCTCGAATCGCTGAACTACGCCCTTACATAGACAAAGACGGAATTCTTCGGGTTGGAGGCCGTTTATCCCTCATGCATTCCACACAAGATGTCAAGCACCCAATCATAATGCCGTCAAGTCACCACTTTTCGACACTTTTGGCAAACAGAGCCCATCTTCAAGTCTTACATGGAGGAGTTAGAGATACACTTACGCAGCTTCGGGAACGCTACTAGATTTGTCGAGCTCGCTCTTTGGTAAAAAGAGTGCTGCATGGCTGCAATATATGCAAGCGTTTCAGTGCGGGCCCAGGAACTGCTGAGACTGCTCCGTTAACAAGTCATCGAGTGACACCAACGAACCCGTTCGAAGTTGTAGGAGTCGACTTCGCGGGCCCTCTGTATGCACGCACGAAGAAAGGGGACACGAAGTGCTACGTTGCACTTTTTACGTGCGCCGTATCTAGAGCCGTGCATCTCGAGCTTGTCTCGGAAATGACATCCGAGGCTTTCCTGCTGTGCCTACGACGATTTGCTGCTCGGAGAGGATTACCTAGGGTGATCTATTCTGACAACGCACGAAGCTTTCACAAGACATCGGCAGACATAAAGCGGCTAAACCGAATGTTCTCTAAAGAGGACGTCGCTAGTCACCTCAGCACCAACGGCATTTCGTGGAAGTTTATAGCACCAAATGCTCCTTGGTGGGGTGGATGGTGGGAGCGCCTTGTACGATCAGTGAAGCTTCCGCTGCGAAAAATTATCGGTAAAGCTCGTCTGAACTACGAAGAAATATCGACAGTGCTGGCGGAGGTAGAAGCAGTCGTAAACTCTAGGCCTCTGACTTTCATCGAGACAGATGCAGGAGAACCTTGCACTTTGACGCCAGCCGAACTTCTCCTTGGACGAAGATTGACTTCCATACCGTATGCGACCGCTGACGAAGTCAACGGGAATTCCAAACGATCAGACGCCATACGCAGACACAACTACAGGAAGCTGCTGGTTGAAAGTTTTTGGAAGCGTTGGCAAAAAGAATACCTGTTGCAATTACGATCTGCACACTTTGCCGACACGAAATCAAATACAGCATTGAAGCAAGGGGACATCGTTCTCGTGCATGCGGACAACACTCCACGCCAGCTATGGAAGCTTGCAAGGGTCACGGAAGTGTACCGCAGTGCAAACGGTGTCATTCGTTCTTGCAAGATCAAGTTGCAAGGTGGTCACCTTGCGATCAGGCCGATACAAAGACTGTACCCACTTGAACTATGTGTTTAACTTTGCGCGGCCGGGAATGTTGATTATTTTTCACGTTCTGGGCTGGGACAAGGAAACGAAGAAGAAGAAGAGCGGGAGCGAGGGACGCGGGGACGCTCAAGTGACAGCAGAGCGCTTCCGAATGCAGTTAAACAAACAAGTATTTTTTGCCTTATACCTAAAAGACGGAGTTGAGTCTGATCGCAGTGTCTTGAACGCCATCGTCTAAACACTTTAACGAGTCGATTATCTTGGAAACACCATTGGCATGAAATACGATTTTCGACATGATCGGGTGGCGCACAGGAAGGGCATGGGGAAGGTCACCGTCAGGTTCTATGGTGAATACAGAGCAGAAGGTTTCATTAATTACATGCGAAGTGTAGTGTTCAGGAATTGAAACATTTTGTTCGTCGCGTAGTGTAATATTCGATGAAGGGGTAATAGATGATGGGTTAATTGTTTTCCGAAATTGCTTAGGATTTTTTCGGAGCATATCAGGTAAAGTAGAAGAATAGAAAGAACGCTTGGCTTTATCTGCGAGAAAATCAAAAAGCTTTTCGGTTACCTTGTATTTGTCCCACGCGTACTGGGTGTCTGAATGCTTAGCGGAGCGGAACTGGCGCTTCTTTTTATTTTTAAGACGTTTTAGTGAGGCGTTGAACCATGGGGATGGTACCTTATGGTTAAGGTGACGGTGGGAACGTGAACTTTTACCAGGTGCTGTAGTTTTGTTTTAAATAGGTGCCAGTTTGTTTCGACAGTGCGCATAAAAAATCGGTTAAAAAATACATGAGATAGTAATTTATTAACATGGAAACTGTCCCATGAGAGAACACTGAAGGTATTTACAGGAGAATGGCACAACAAACATAACACTTTATGCGTCAAGCATAGACATTCGTGAATGTACACATTGGTGAGTTCATGTATGGATAGTCATGGTAATAACTTTGAAAAGCAAAATGAACTCTGCTTGCAGTGCAAGCTGAAGGAAAAATGAGAAGGGAGACAGCAAAGAGCGTACTCATTCCTGTCTCCCTTCTTGTTTTTCCATCAGCTTGCACTGCAAGCAGAGTTTTCAAGTATGAAACCAACTAGTCTGCAAAGAAGTATTGATTAAAAAAGCACAAAGTCTTTGTTAGAATTTCAGTGGAAGCGGCATAGCAGGCACGTATATTAAATGGACACTATCGACACGATGCTGTCATGCCAAGGTGTGTAAAGTACACAGATGAAGCATGGTGCATACACAGGCAATATCAATTTGACTTTCTGTTGACCAGAAAGCACTATACTGCACTTGGGCTCAGCCATCTTGAGACTAGAGTAGGGCTCTGTTGTTTTGAGCTAAAATAGAAAATGCAAGTGGCACATCGGTACTAAAAATGTGGGCTCGGTAGTTGGCCATCATATAATGATGCACTGGATGATGTGGTGTGGACAGTAGGGCATACCATTGCTGACAGCACAAGTAGTTTGCCGGGTTAACACATAAGTGTGCATTGCAGGGAACTTGGTGGTGACAAGTGGTGTTCTGCTACCGTTTTATACATTGAGTGATGTGGGCCGACAGCACTGAGGACCAACCCACCACATCTAGTGGTGACCTGCAGGTTACGGCATTGAAATCCCGGCCGCGGTGGCAGTCTCGATGCAGCACATTGGAATAAAAGAAAAAGGATGAGTGCACTATACAATGGGACGGCGTGTCATAACGCAAAATAGCTCAATCCGCCGCATTCAAGCAAGGTATAAAATAAGAATAAACAGCAAACAACAAAATGGAGAGGATGAATTAAAAGAAACCATGCTAAGTTGTCAATACACTGTAATGTTGCTAATTAGACAAGTAGGAGCAAGAAAAGTACGATTAAAGTCTAGAAACGCGCGCGACTACACTTTCTGGAAGCTAATAGCAGTTTTTTGAGGTGCTTTCTGCGAGGACCTCACAGGGTACTTCAGTATTTCGCTGTAAAACCTTGTAAGGCCCGAAATAGAATCATACCCCAAAAACCATCTCCGAAATTATGTCTCTGTCCCCAACGGGTGTTTCATAAATGATATTGTTACTGGTAGATGACTGAAAACAGGTATATTTACAATATATACAGTCACAGTAATGCGGGTAAAAACAACTGCGATAGCGAGAGCAGGCACCACCTAGTCCTTCACTTTTTCGTCCTCTCTATGTGAGCGGCACATAACGTTACCCTCCGGCGGGGAAGGCACCGACTCGCTGCAGTCAGAGAAAGACGGTATAGAGGTGGTTATTATACATGTGCGTTGCGGCAGCCCGGTGTATGGCATGGCTTCAGACGTACAACGTAAACGATGTTGGTACGGGGTTGAGTCAACGAGGACAAAGACAATTCAATTTCTTATGTCACGACGGTCACTTGGCGGTGCATAGGGTACGGTTCGGAGGGCGGGAACAGTAGCTTTGTAAAAAGCCCAATACAGCGTGCTGGAGACCACAGCACAGGAATCCTGGAGGAAAGTGAGTGTTTATATGACTGCTCTCGTAACGAAATCGTTGGCCCGCTTGCGAGTCGGTTAGCCGAACGCACACAAGTTGACGTGTATGGTCGGCATGGGCTATAGCTTATTGAGCTTATTCAGTGGGTGGGCATGTTGAAGGAGGCATCATTGGTGTCCATAGGCAACATTGGATTTCAGTCAAATAAAATAAAGGCGAACAGCCAGCTGCCTCGTGTTACGACGTATATGTTGCACAAGACTAAGACATCTTGTATGTAAACCATGCACGGCTCCGTTGAGGTTCGGGCACGGCACGAGAGTTCTTTGTGTTGTAGTGCAAAGGGCTTTCCGAAAAGGTTTTTTTTTATTTTTTGAAGCACATTGGATGAAGCACGAGCTAAAAAACAAACGAGCGAACCTCTTTGGAAAAACGTGTAATAGGGAAGTTGATGACGGCGCATATTTTTGCTGGATCAGCTCGTTTACTTGCAGCGTCAACAAGATGGCCAAGCACGGTGATCTCCAGGTGCAAAAAGCAGCATTTTGAAGAGTTGAGTTGAAGATCAGCAATGTGAAAGACTTGCAATATGGCCGACAAGCTTTGCAGGTGACTAATGAATGTAAGGGGAGAAAACTACGATATTGTCCAGGCAGCAGAGAGGCATGTGGACCACTTGAAACCGCTCAGTAGAGAGTCAATCACACGCTCAAAATGTTGTTGGCGCATAACACAACCCAAAGGGCATGACTGAACTCCAAATCATTTTCATCAACAGCTATTTGTCAATAGCCCAAACGAAGGTCGATGGAAGAAAAGTACCGTGCACCAAAAGGGAATCAATGGCGTCGTCTATTTGCAGCAATAGGCAGAAGTATTTTTTGATTTTGTTGAAGTGCCGGTGAAATGCCGGTAGTCGACGCAGAACTGCCAGGTGTTGTCTTTGTTTTTTTACAAATACTACGGGCGACGCTCAAGGGCTCGAAAATGGCTCCATGATGTCCTTAGAGAGTATTTCAGCAACTTCCGTTTGAATGACGCTGCGATCGGTCGCCGAAACATGCTAAGGGTGTCGATGAATGGGTGTTGTGCCCGCGTTGTCAATTCGATGCCTCACTAGATATGTTTGTCCAAGTTTGGGTGAAGCGAAATCAAAAGTCGTGGTATGACTCCTAGGAAAGGCGTAGGTCCTGGCATTAGAAGGGTCAGGGTTCGGGGCAATCATGTTTTCGAATGTGTCATCAGGTGTAAGGCCAGCAGCAGGGCTGCCTGGAGGCGACTGTGGGGCATCAATGGCCAGAGCAACAGGGTTGTTTGCGTCTAAAGGTGATATTGCGCCCAGCGAGATACCTTCAGGAAGCAGTTGTGCGCAGCGTCCAAAGTTCAGGACAGGTGTGCAAAAGTTGTTCGCAGAAACAGTCACAAGATAGTGAGGCAAAACTAATCTTCGCGTCAGTAGAATGTCCAAGGAGCAACGTCCAGAACAGCAAAGAGAACTGAGGTGTTGTGGTTATCGAAGCTCACATGCGCAAAGCACATTCAAAGGACGGTAGGTGTACGGCTATTGGCTTCGCGAACAACAGGTGATGAGGCGCGTGTAACGACTTTACGAAGACGACGAGAAAGGTGAGCACTCAACAATGATTATTCGGCCCTTGAGTGGATGAGCGCTGAAACAGGCATGCCCTCTACATCTACATCCATAAGCTTTTTTCGAGATGCCAGAGTTAACAGAGGATTTCCGAGTCGATCAATCAAGGCAGCATCACCCTCCGGGAGCTGCACTGGTCTGTTTTCCTTAGGAAGGACGGTGAGGGGGAGCGACGGGACATAAGCAACCGAGAAAGTCGTTGGGTCTGGGGAGACGGCGACGGCTCATTAGTGTTCAGTGTTAGTGTTCAGTGCTCATTAGTGTTCAGTGTCGGGCATTAGTGTTCAGTGGGTTGCCGTGCAAAGGGGAGAATGAAGTGTCATCTGAACGGTATGGCGCACGAGGAGACGATGGCCGACGATAGCGACAATAGAGGGAAATGTGACCGGTGCCATTGCAGTTGAAGCATATCGACCCGTCTTCTCGCGTGCGCCACTGGTTCGAATCATGGTACCTGGAATAAGTCAGTTGTGGCTGGTAGTATGGAGCAGGGCTGACGTAGAACGACTTTGGGCTGTTAGGTTTGGCCTGGAGATTCGTCTCTCAATCCCTTCGGCGCCCAGTCGAGGGACGCTGTCAAGTATTTGAGCGATTATCCAGACCAGGCGGCGGGCAGAGGCGAGTTCCCGTCCTTCAAGTGCGCAACCTTTTGTCGTCCATTCAAGCAGCAGCGTGACTGATGGCCTCGTCGACTCGTCGGGCGACAGGAGGGCTGGCGTGGCCGGCGCCGGAGCTGACAGAGGAGCGGCGCTCCCTTTTGATCCCCAATCACCTAGCCGACCGGCCGACTGCCTATGCTCGTCAGGAATTGTACGTGGTAGCAGGAGGACGAGACGTCGTGTCGCCAAGACGCCGTTAACCATTAGAGAGAGGCCAACAAAGACAGCATCTTCCTGGAGGAGACCAACAGCCACCGCAAATCACCCCGCTAATTGAGCGAACAAAATCGGCGGACCCTTTGAAGTATGCTGCCAGGATCGTGGGAACTCTCGAGTAGCGGCACACACACGAAGAGCAAGAGCCCTGCTGGCGCCACCACAGTGCAGTGTTCACGTGGACCGTGCATATCGCCCCCCTCACCTGTGTGTGCGTGATTGGTGTTCGACTTGGAGAGGAGGAGCCCGACAGGGCATAAAACGACGCGGCAGAGCTCTGAACCTTGCTCTGAACTATGTAACGTTCAACCACCACGCTCGTGGTTTGTGAAACCACTATCCCTTCTTTTCTGTAAATATGTGTATATAATGTCATAAACCCTTGTTCTGTTTCCGTATCCTCCAGCGTCCTGCTTCCTCCTTCGTCAACCTTAACAACTGGTGGCAGCGGTGGGATGCCATCATCAACGACCTTCCTTCCCAACCCTAACAGGGCACATACAGGCTGGATACCTGCATTCGCCAGTTCTTCGCGCACGGCGGCCTGAATTAATGACACTGTCGGGCGGGCCTCCTCTTGAGAATTAGCCTGGGGAGCAGATGGAGTTGCTGCCTCGATATTACGCCGCACGAGACGCAGGAAGTTTTTGGTACAGGGCGGCGGCTGGATCTAGACGTCTTTGCACGACAACGTGGCAGCAGTGGTAGGAAGTTGAACAAATTGCTGCGTAACATGTCGGCTTTTTGCTTCTTTGAAACTTCAGCACTCCCTGATAATGTCGTATGGTGGAGCAGTCTTTGTACACGAGCAAGTGAAGGGCGTCGTGAGCGATGCCTTCATTAATGTGGGTGACTGTTGGCTTCAGCCATTTGGCTAACAACTTGTCGGCACAAGGCTAAGACATCTTGTATGTAAACCAAGTGCAGCTGCTTTGAGGTTTGGGCACGGCACGAGAGTTCTTTCTCTTGGCATGCAATGGGCTTTCCAAAAAAGTGTTTCATTTTTTTGTTTACATACGTCTTTTTATTGTTACGTACGTTTAAATTCTCCTCGTGTGTGTCGAACCACACGCTGGCCTTACCCCTGAGGTAGTACCTGACGTTTGCAAGCATCAAAGTCGAATCCCAGCGATTGGTCTTGCTGCTGCACTCTTAGTTGGTGAGCCACTTCTCCACCTGACTGTTATCAGTCCCGCAGAAGGGGCCTGGGCCTCGGAGGTGGGTCAACAATGTGACTGGGTGCATTCGACATAGCGGGGGCTGGATCAGCAGAATTGTCTGCTGGCATGATGGACTGTCCAAGAATACGCCCGCTGCGAAGTTTCGTTGTGTGCTCCTGATGTACCCAGCACCTCCAGCAAAGATGTTACGAGGAGATGACAGAAAACGAGTGTATTTACAATATTCATAGTAACAATACTGCGGTTGAAAACAACCACGATGGCCAGGACAGCCACCACCTAGTCTTCTAACTTCTTCGGTTTCTAGGTAAGCTGCACATAACAATACTGTCAGTGTCGTGGTTTTGGGACATTAACCCCCCCCCCCGCCACTCAAAAAACGCAATTGAAGAGCTCGTTACTCCTGACGGTAAGGCGAAACAAAAGTCGCTCATGGTGGAATGGCACAATGTTACTGCACAACATTGATGAGTATCTGATTGTGACTTGTGAGGGCCGCACCTGGTGGATCCAAGAAACTAGTGGGATTAGTGGGCACCATTCTTTAACATCAGCTTTGACAAGGCTGTATGCATGATACTGAAGTAGTAGTGCAGAGGCAAATGCTTCTGCCTGTGGCTAAGGTGACCAATTGTAAGGTTATGATATTACAGCTAATGCGAGGAGTCGTTCTCGCTTTGGTTCAATCAAAGGTGAAGCATCAAGTGCAGCGGTGGCGATGAGCTGCTCCTTCGCATAGATTTAGGTTCACTTTAAAGAATCCCACATGGCCTAATTTGATCCGAAGTCACCCACTGTGGGCCCCGTCGCGGTGGTCTACTGGCTAAAATACTTGGCTGCTGACCCGCAGGCCATGGCATTGAATCCCGTCTGTGGTGACTACATTTCCGATGGAGGTGGAAATGGTGTAGGCCAGTGTGCCCAAATTTGGGAGCCCGTTAAAGAACCCCAGGTGGTCAAAATTTCCGGAGCCCTCCACTACGGCGTCTCTCATAATCATATGGTGGTTTTGGGACGTTAAAACCCACATATCATCAGTCGCCCACTGCGGTGTGCTTCACCATCATATTGAAACTCGCAGCATTGATGCTTGGGAATAGTGTATCACACTGCGGGTCTCCAGCTTGCATGGGAACAGAGACATGGCGACGCAGTTCCTCCCGTACAATCTGACGAATGGTGGAGGAAAGGTCGGCAGGTAGAGAATTTTGGCAGATATCGACGGTGGCAACAGTCGTGACGTTGGCCAGACGTCCGAACTTCGATGTGATGCGACGAATTTTAAGAGCCTCGAAGGGTCGGCAGTGCTTAATCACGTCGGCCACGCATTCCAGGCTCTCCTTGCCAATGAGGAAGTGGTAGACGTCATCGGTGATGCCCTTAAGTATATGGCCCACTTTGTCTTCTTCCGTCATGTGGGCATTCACCGACTTGCACAATTTCAGAATCTCTTCAATGTAGGTTCTGCATGTCTCACCGGTGACTTGAGCCCTCTGCGAACACGTCTGCTCAGCCCGTTTCTTCTTCGTTGCTGGGTCTCCAAAGCATTTCTTAATTTCCTCCACAAACTGGTACCAGGTTGTCAATGTGTCTTCATGGTTCTCAAACCATACCAGCGCCGTGAAATCGAAGAAGAGCCCCACGTGAGACAGCTGGCTAGCCGCATTCCAACCGTTCGAACGGCTCACCCGCTGATAGTGGCTTAGCCATTCGTCCACGTCATTGCCGGGTTTCGCTGTGAAGGTTCGCGGCTCCCTGTAGTGGTAGGGCGACGTCCTTGCGGCTGGTTGCTGGTTGTCTCCGTCCGAGCTCATTTCTTGAGGTAATGGTGTCAAGCCCGCTAGTCGACGGCTGCGGCGAATCTCGTGTAGCGGTTCCGTCGTTAGGGGACGGTGCCTCTCCGGTATCACATGGTAGTAGCTAGCTTACCCCGCACCTCCACCACAATTGTGACGATGGGACGCGTTTATTTACAATATGGGTAATGCCGAGGTGTAGCTCAGCCAAGGATCCACAGCGTCGCTCGCGAGCCAGTCGAGTCTCTTCCTCCTTTTCGTTGAATCTTCACTAGCGCGCTTCACTATCATCGTTTCGCCACATAAAACCCTTGAAATAATGTTTGAAACCAAGTTGGCTCTGTGCCTAGAACTGTCGTGAGCCCAGTTGGTGGGAGGCAGCTGCCATTCAGTGCAGCCTTGCACCAGGCACATTTTTCTCTATGCTGTGGCTCAAAAAGTGGGGCCTCTTCTTTGCTCTCTTGGCAGCTGGCTCAACTGCTTAGCGCCCTGTAGGGACTCTCTTGGACCCCCTTGTAAGCCCTGGCCTACGCCTAGCAGTGCTGGTCGGTTGCACCCTTATGTGACGGGCCCGGCGACGTCTTGCTGCAGCGGTACGGTAGCCTTGAATGCCAGCATCAGTCCTGTCCCATCGCTGCAGTTCTGAACACGAGCAAGCTCCTCTGCAAGGCCCTTCACGATATCAATGTAAGCAGGATTGTGAGCATTCATAGAATGCACATCCCGCAACTGGACCTCCAGGAACTCATATGCATGTTCTTGGGCCTGCACCAAAAGTGATGAAAGAAATATACTTCAAGTGTACATCACACCAACAAGAACTGCACATTTATTTTGCTCCTCTCTAACTGCAGACAACTGCTCGAGAATAAAGTTCAAGCTGAGGAGTCAGTTTAAGTTAAGGTTTTCCTGTCACCTGTTTTGAATATTTTGTTAGTGGAAGTGCTGGTAATACCAACAATCGGTGACCTGTAGTCCCAAACATTGAACTATACGACACCAATAGTGTTGAAATCTTGAACTCGCCCTCAGAATGATGACATCCACCAATATGAAATTGTATATTTGTGAGTGCGGTGGAGCACAATAATATGCTTACAGGAATAAAAGAAGCCTTGACTACTGTTCAGTAGCATTCCCTATGTTTAATTGAAAAGTACTTGAGGGCCCTTTCAAGGGGCTTGTCCTACCTGGGCAAGTTGGTCTGCATCAGGCCCCGATGGTACAGGTGCGATGTGTGTGGCCTCTTGCGTGCTGGTACCTTGCATTGCTTGGAACTCGTCTGGCTCCTCCTGCTGGGCACTGGTACTTGCCGTGGTTTTGGAACTACTGCTGGGGTCCTCCTCTTGGAAGGGTTCGAAAAATATCCTGGAGGGACACTTCTCGCCCAGGGCCAGCTGTCCCAGTTGGTACCGGTCGTCAGTACTTTGTGCCAGAGCATTCGGAAACAGTCCTCAGTACTTTTTGTGCACCAAAGCCTGGTGCTTACAAAATGCACCTTGTTTACCAAAGAGACACGTACATTGTCCTATGTCAGCATAGACCTCATAACTGGAGCTGGGGTGGGTCGCACTAGGCACAATGTACTGCCCCTGGCCTACCACTTGGATGGCCTCAGCTGCATCTTTCGGCATTCTCGACAGCAGCCGCTTGTACAGCAGTTGATGGGCTGCAACACGGCTCTAGGCGTGGCGGAGGATACGGCTTTCAAAGTATTTCTCCCACACCCGAGCCACCGAGTCTACGAGTGCGACTGCATTAAATGCTTCGACTCTGTTCAGGATAATATCTTTCAGTACGCTTATGGTTGCCTCCGCAAAATTGTTGGTGTTGTGGCCCCTTGTCAACACGTCCAAACGGTAGAGCTGCACCCACTCTTCTTGTCGGCGCAAGAATGTCAGAACTCTAGACACGAAGGCATCGTGTTGTAGGGCCTTCACTTCGGCAGTGGCAGGTTCAAGTTTTTCTGCTGTGTCTGCATACATGACCTGCAGATAGCAGGAAATTTTTCAATGAGGTGCCCGTATTTGGATATTTTCGCTTTTTTTAAACTGCACCATAATACAGATTCAAGCTTCACTGTCTGCATTGAAGTCACTTTGTGATCTGCACATGCTTGCCCCAATTCAAAGGGCTAGTAAACAACCCCCAAGTACCAAAAATAAAAAATTCGTGCACCTTTGCTCCATGAACATGCTGCCTCCTCAAGGATTTTGCAAATACTTTATTAAGGAATTCACAGGGGTTAGAACATTGGTTTCAGCTAGTTTCAAATTTTCGTGCGGTCTCGCCACCCTTCTCTTTCAAAGGGAGGAAAAAGCGTAGCCTGCTGTCGTGACTGGTTCAACCCAATCGATGAGCTGTGTGCTTCGTCAAGTCGCCGATCGGCGAATTTGTGTCACTGCTCATGAAAGGAGGATTGGTCAGGTGTAGGAAAGGAGCACAGGAATTCTTTTTCGAAATAAAGGCTGTGCACGGTGCGCAGCGCTGTAATCGGGAAATCGATTGCCGTGGTCTGCTCTACGAATTGCCAAGCGGTGGTCCATAAAAGTTGGTTCTGCTGACATTTTCTGTACGCTTGTGCGAATAGGGAATTTTAGGTTCGAACTGACTTCGAAGCGAATAATGATTTTGGTCGAATAATATCTAATTGAATTGTAATAGTATATATATTGCATGTTATAAACAAAAAGGGGCATATTTGTCATGGCCAAACAAACTTGCACAGATCTTTAAAAATTGAAACAGGGCCTATGCAAAGGCCATTTTTTTACACCAAAGGAAGTAGCAACAACTTCGAATTGTAGCAGCATTCGACTTTTGGTGCAGCCCAAGTAATAGCCAGTAAAATATGCTGCGTTTCACTTTTTTTTACTTAGTGCATATAAATCTGTGTAAGGAGCTTTTAAACTGAAAAAAAAGCAGAATCGATGTCATTGTAATTCTTTATTAAAACCTTGAAGTGTGGCTTTGCTGCAGTGCGAGTTTCTCTTGATTACGTGTTTTCACGGCTTAGCGCCAATGCACTGCAGTGAAACCACTATTACACGTGGTCCATTATGCTTGGGTAAGTGTTTTCGTGGTTTAGCATCTCTACACTGCCGTGAAACCACCTCTACAGAGTGTTACATTTGGAATAATATACACCTTTTTGTTCGTCTTTAGCAATTCAAAATTTTCAGCAATTTAACTTCGATTCAAATCAAATTTGATTACTGCATTATTCATTTGAATATTCAGAGCATTTGAATATTTGTACAAGCCTCATTTTATGGCATTTGAAATCATTTGAACCCACCAGAAGTTTACTGGTGTACTTTTTAAATGTGATTAAAATGGACACAAATACTGTCTGCGTTGTCATCTGCAGATTAGGGCATCTTGTGTGGCATAGACTCCAAATTATATCACGAAGAAGTGAAGGTAATTCATGCACTAGCCTTGCAGGACAGCTGTGCTTTTTATACACCTATGCTGCTATGCCAGCGCCATCATCTTGGAAACATGAAACGAATGCTAAAATAGCAGACCATTGTGAATTTGTTCACTAAGTGCAGATGCAATGAATGCACCTCGTATCTTAGAGCTAGAGTTACAACTAGATTGCAAAAAAACTTGCCAGTTGGAAGGCAGACATGAATCGTCTCCTCTGGTCTTTGTCGACAGAGTTGTGAGATGTCGACAGCCAGCGCCACTCCGCTTGTGCCACATGAAAATGGCACAAAAGCTGCCTTGCTGACGGCCATGTCTGCTGCAGGGCGGCTTTCTCAGCACTAGAATTGTCACTCATGAGTACCTGTGGGGCCTGGCAGACAATGCAATAAAGTTGAAAGCTGTCCATAGTTATAAAGGCATAGAAAAGTCGTGGATGTTGTGAGAACAATTTTCGTGGGTGAATCTAAAAATGTAAATAGCCTTGGTTAATAATTTTCTATCAAATTTGAGTTCGCTATTTGCTTTTTAATAAACTATAGAGAGCAGTAACATTTATGGTAAGTTTCAAGGTTAAAGACAAGTGTAAGTTTGCATCTGTTACCGGTATACTAAAAAGAGGAGAGAGTTCGGGCAATAGGTCCACGAACTCACTCATTGGCCAACTCACACGGACTCACTCAGACTCACATTAGGAGTCTGAGTCTGGATAAGCACTATTTTTGTGAGTCAAAGTCCGAGAGAGTTTGTTTGAAGAACATTTTAGTGAGTGTGAGTCCGAGTGGGTTCAGCTAAGCAAAATTTTGGAGAGTCTGAGTCCGAGTGTGTCTAAAGCGCAAAATATATTTCTTGAGTGAGTTCCACTTTCTTTTGCCGACTTGAGGTTCCACCTAGACATTTTCAGCATTACTCAGCCTTACCTAGATTCACATTTATACTCACATCTATTCATAGGTTTTCCAAAGCAGTGTTTTTCATACACCGTTTCAATATTAATTAATTAGACGTTTGAAATATACAAGGGGGATCCTTGGCAGTCCTAAACTATGTCTTCCAGGGAATTTCTCGACTATTATATTTTAACATCTCCTCCAAGAAAAATGACTTAACTGGTTTGGAAGCCCTCGGAACTCGTTTTCGAAGATGCTGTGTGAAGCGGCACCAAAAAGAGCACCGATTACATCAGATATTGGTGTTAAAGAGCATTGACACCACAATCAAAGAAGCTAATTCCATTCTGATAAACTCATGAGTTGACTTAGTAGTACTCACTCACACTCAGGTCCAGCCGGGAGTCTGAGGCTGAGTGTGTGCGGTTGAGTAATGTTTTGGTGCGTTTGAGTCTGAGTGAGTCCGGCTTAAGAACCTGTATGGGCCTGTACAAAGGCTTACAGTATTGTTAAATAAATAAATATGTGTGAACGAGAGTTTGGGTGAGTTCAGCTCAGAAAAAATTTTGTGAGTCTGAGTACAAGGAGTGGAAAGTTCAATATACAAGGTGCATTTGATTTACCTGCACCAATTGAAACTGGTTCGTGGCTGTGCATGCAAGGTTCTGAAATTGTGAAGCGCAAGTTCAGTGGTGCAGGCAGAGTGCAACACCCAAAACGATTGACGATGTGCTGATGCAGGCCTTATTTTTGTTAACTTAGTTAACGCCGTTAAGGTAACACTGACCGATGGTCAAATGATTATACATACAGTTTATGAGGCACAAACTTCTTAGCAAAAAACACATTGTGTTAGTGGAAGCAGGTACGGTGCATTCACCAAAGTATTGCGTCGTCTGCTCAGCTGCACGCGCGGCTGCACCAAGCCGGCACTGTCAGTGTGGGAGGGGCGGGAAAATCGTGAACCAGCGCTGTACCTCTTCTGCACCTTTAGAAATGAATGGCAGGGTTCAGAGGTTGTCAATGCTGCACCGCTGAAACGAATGGCAAGACGCAGAACATCGCGAACTGGTTCACGTGGTGCAGGCAAATTGAACAGACTGATAGATTTCATGAATGAGCCTGAGAGAGTTCCACAAGCTATGCCGACCTATGGTGTGGGCACATGTTTTAGCTTGAGAAACGCTTATCTAGCCTGAGTGAAATACACAGAACAGGCACACTTCACCCACAATGATGGTGTCACATGGGAAAAATTAGAATTCATAGCCAAATGCATGATGATGATGATGAGAGCATGTAGGTGATTTCTATAAATGCCCACAAGAACCACAAAGGCCCTCTCCTGTGGCTTAGTCTGTGCAGTATTATTTACTTTTGTTTTTGTCACAAATAATTTCTGTCTTGGTACAACTTTTTTTGGTCCAGCTTAATGGAGCTATTTGCTATTGTGTCATTACTTACACTATGCGAATTCAGAAATGTCTTCAAAAGTAGTTACAGAAGTTCCATTGGAAACTACAGGTGTTCCTTCTCCCTTTGATTCAAGTGGCAGCTTAGATAATCTGCACGCCATTGAAATAATCTGAGCGCCAACCTCTTTAATTCATGTGCCAAACATTTAATCCAAGCCCCAACATATTTAATCCAAGTGCCAACTCAATCAGGTGCATGCCAGTGATTTTACTCCAAGTGCCACCATGTTTAATTCAATCGCCAATGGCTTGAATTCAGGTGCCAGTCAGTTCAATCCATGCACAAAAAGCACAATACGGGGCGTAAAAATGGCAATGCATTTGAAATGCAGTTTCTACAATATAAAATACTGTGACGGGGCGAGGTCTTGGCTTACAGGATAGCGTCCACCGAGAATCGGCAGCCGAACAAGATGTCTGAGTAGCCTCTCGCGCAAGCGCCTAACGCACAGGCGTCTTCATCTTCGCTAAGTGCCACGCTTGCTCCTGTCGATGATGCACCGTAACATCACTCCCCTGCGGCGGAAGCGCCGTCACGGCACTTAGTACGGCGGCGACAAACGAGGAGGGTGATACAGTTTCAGTCTGGAAACGTGCACAACGTCCGTATGGCGTGAGGGGGTCGAAGAGGCATCGTTTAAGGGTGCGACCTTGTAGCTCACGTCACTGAGTTGTCGTACCACTTTGTAGGGGCAATGGTAGTGTGATAGTAGCTTCTCTGATAAGCCGACTTGGCAGTTTGGTGTCCAGAGAAGGACCAGAGACCCCGGAGAGAAGTGCACGCTTTGCTGGCGACTGTCACAGCAGTCTTTTCGGTGCGCTTGCGACAAGTGCAGCCGATCACGGGCAAGCTGACAAGCTGCATGGGCTAGAGAAACGACATCTCTGGCGTACTCAGTAGACAAGGTGGCAGCCGAAGGAAGGAGCGTGTCAAATGGTAATGCTGGATGTCGGCCAAATAGCAAATAAAACGGCGAATAACTAGCTGTGTCGTGCCGTGAATAATTGTACGCGAACCTGACAAAGGGGAGTGCTTTGTCGCAGTCACGGTGATCTGGCGAAACGTACATTGACAGCAACTGCGTCAGCGTTCGGTTCAGACGCTCGGTCAATCCATTTGTCTGTGGATGATAAGCGGTGGTATGCTTGTGCTCAGTGGAGCAGGCGCGGAGAATGTCATCCACAACGCGTGAAAGAAAGTACCTTCCTCGATCAGTAAGCAGCTGCCACGGAGCGCCGTGATGAAGAATGACTTCATCCAAGAGAAAGTCAGTGACGTCAGTGGAACAGCTTGTCGGCAGTGCTTCAGTGATGGCAAAGCGTGTGGCGTAGTGTGTGGCGACTGCAACCCTTTTATTTCCGGAGGTGGACGTAGGAAACGGGCCCAACAGGTCAAGGCCAACACGGAAGAAAGGTTCCGTCGGTATGTCAATGGGCTGTAGGAGGCCAGACGGTAGCACAGAGGGGCGCTTGCGACGTTAACAGCGGTCGTAAGCAGTGACGTAGCGAACCACAGAACGATACAGTCCGGGCCAGAAAAACGACGTCGCACACGATCGTAGGTACAAGAGACGCCTAGGTGACCGGCTGTAGGTACGTCATGTAGTTGTTCAAGAACGCTATTACGCAGGTGATGGGGAAGTACGAGTAGTAATTCCTGGCCATCAGCGTTGAAGCTGCGACGGTACAGAATGTTGTCGTGCAGTTCGAACAGGCGAATGGAAGGGTCTGTTGGAGCAGAGGTCAGACGCTGTTGTTCGGTGGAGATAACGTCGTTGTTCGGTGGAGATATCACCCAAAGCGTGGATGGAGAGAACGCAGGGGTCTGAATCATTGTCTGTCAAGTCGGGCGTTTCAACCGGATAACGTGACAAACAGTCTGCGTCTGTGTGGAGGCGTCCCAACTTGTAGTGGACCACGAATGAGTATTCTTGAAGACGGAGCGCCCAGCGACCAAGACGTCCAAATGGGTCCTTTAGCGATGACAGCCAGCAAAGAGCGTGATGGTCCGTAACAACGGAAAAAGTTCGGCCATACAGGTAAGGCCTGAATTTCGCCACTGCCCACACAAAAGCTAGGCATTCACGCTCAGTGATGGAGAAGTTCCCTTCGGCAGGTGAAAGAAGACGACTGGCGTAAGCAATCACGTGGTCCTTCCCTTGCTGTCGTTGGCCAAGGACCGCTCCAATTCCATGGCCACTGGCATCGGTACGAAGCTCTGTAGGTGATGCTGGGTCGAAATGGGCCAGTATTGGTGGCGTAGTCAGCAGATGGATAAGAGCCGAAAAGGCGTCCGCTTGCTTTATACCCTATGCGAAGGGAACGTCCTTCTTTAAGAGATCGGTAAGCGGTCGAGCGATGTCGGCGAAGTTGCGGACAAATCGACGAAAATAAGAACATAGCCCTACAAAACTTCGGACGTCCTTGGTTGAGCGTGGTTCAGTAAATTGTTGTATTGCTCGAACCTTTTCGGGATCTCGTTGAACACCATCGGCACTGACAAGGTGGCCGAGTATGGTGATTTAGCGACGTCCGAAATGGCATTTTGCAGAATTGAGCTGGAGAGCAGCTCTTCGAAAAACGTCCAGAACGGCTGACAGACGTGTTATATGGCTGTAAAAGGTAGGTGAAAAGACGATGACATCGTCTAAGTAACATGAGCAGATGGACCACTTATATCCTCGGAGAAGGGAGTCCATCATGCGCTCGAAAGTTGCCGGCGCATTACACAGTCCAAATGGCATGACTTTGAACTGGTAGAGGCCGTCGGGCGTAACGAAAGCGGTTTTTTCACGATCCATGGGGTCGACGAAAATTTGTCAATAGCCGGACCGAAGGTCGATAGACGAAAAGTATTGGGCACCATAGAGGCAATCGAGGACGTCATCAATCCGAGACAGAGGGTAGACATCTTTGTGGGTCACTTTGTTTAAATGGCGATAGTCCACGCAAAAGCCCCAGCTGCCATCTTTCTTCTCAACGAGCACGACTGGGGAGGCCCAGGGGCTGGATGAGGGTTCTAATACGTCTTTAGTAATCATTTCATGCACTTCATTTTTAATTACTTGGCGTTATTGTGAGATACGTGATATGGACGCCGTCGTACAGGACTGGCATCACCAGTGTTGAGCCGGTGAGTCGCTGCAGTTGTTTGGCAAAGAGGGCGGTGGTCAAAGTTGAAAACATCTCTATATGATGTTAGCAGACTACGGAGGCTGGCAGCTTGCACTGCAGTGAGGTCGGGAGCAATCATCTTGTTAATGTAATCTGCAGGCAGAGACGTTGCAGCCAAACCAGTGACGTTGCAGCTGTCAAGTGGAGATAGGGTGGCCAAAGACATGTCTTGCGGAATAACTTGAGTCAAGAGGCTCACGTTGAGTAGTGGTATAACCACTGTATCATTAGCGACGGCGACAACAGTGTGAGCAAGGGCGACGTCTCGGGCCATCGGTACGTCGACTATAGGAGTGCCGAGGTAGTCACCGTCGGGCACATGACGTGAGCACGACAAAGTGACATATGTAGCAGCTTGCGGAGGCAAGCGAACGTGGTGACGAGCGCATAAACAGGGAGAATAGTCTGCTGGGAAATCGGCAAACTGCGGCAGTTCAAGCTGAAGAGCACCAGTGGCACAATCAATGAGTGCAGAATGACGTGACAGGAAGTGAAAACCAAGCATTAGGTAATGAGGACACATTTCAATGACGGCAAACTGAACTAATGTAGGATGATCGGCGATGGACACACGGGCCGTGCACATCCCTTGAATATCAGGGGTCCTCCCATCTAGCGACACGAAGTTTGTGGGAAGCGGCAGGCGTGAGCACTTTATGCAGGCGTCGGTGAAGGTTCACGCTCATTACAGAAATGTGCGCTCCAGTATCTATAAGGGCAGAAATAGCCACACCGTCACCGGCAACGTCTAACAAATTTTGTCTCGTCGGAAGCGTGAAGAGAGTATTTGTGGAGGGAGTCGAAGATGCAGCGTCACCTTCGCGCGCTGCCCCGTTTAGCTTTCCGGGTAGGCAGGAGCGGGGTTGAATGGGGACGACGGCCTGCGAGTCTGCGGTGTGCGAGACGACTTGTGACGTCTTGGAGGCGAACGCGACTGACGACAATGCGGTGACGGAGATCGGCTGTTGAACCTTCTGTCGTTTTTTTGCGGAGAAGGCTGTGCGGCAGACGCGAAGCGGGTGCTGTCCTGTCGGTAGTGAGGTTGAGATGAAGTCCGTGGTGGCGACGACCAGCGGTAATTGCAGTAACGGACGACATGACCGATACGGTGGCAATGAAAACAAATTGGTCGATTGTCGACGGTTCTCCACGCAGTAGGGTCGCGAGATCGGGCCGTAAACTGCTGCTCGTGATAGGACGAGGGTGGACGCCATGAAGCTCGCGGCGGGCGGGGCAAAGCGCACACCGAGGGAATACCTATGCTGGCGAGTTCTTGGCGGACGATGGCTTCAACCCTGTTAGCAGTGAGTGGGGTGGTGTCACTTGCAGCGGTGTGAGCCGGAGCAGAGGCAATGCCTTCAAGTTCGCGCCGTACAATTCGGCTCACCTGATCCGATTAATCTAGGAATGGGGGCTGTGTTCTTGCATGGTCTTCGCAAGATGATGTTGCAGCCGTATTCGGAAGGCGGGTAAACACGCTGTTAATCCGCCGGCTCTTCGCTTGCTCAAAGCGCCGACATTCTTTTATAATGGCGTCCACTGTAGAAAAATTTTTGCAGATGAGGAGGTTGAATGCGTCATCCGCAATCCCCTTAAGAATATGCCCGACCTTGTCAGCCTCCGGCATATCGGCATTGGCTTTGCGACACAACGACAACACATCTTCTATATAGGAGACGTAACACTCGGTCGAGGTCTGCGCCCAAGACGCGAGCATTTTGTTGCGAGTGCTGCGTCTGGCGCTGCTCTCAACAACAACAAAAAAAGTCTTTGGCAAGTATTAGCACAACTGATTTCAGTAAATTTTCAAACCTTGCCCGTGGGTCTAGTGTCATCTAGTAGTGTTGCGCGAGCCTTTGTGCTTAAAGTGCACAATAGTACTTACCAAAGTTCTAACATTGGAGAACATTTTGCCATCACGTTTCGCTTAATCATGTTGCCCATGCTGGCTCTCATCCCATATGCAAAGCAGAACACCTAAACACAACTGCAAGACAGCGGGGACATACTTTTGTTTTGTGAAGGACATTTCATGTTTGTTTTAGTTGCATGCACACTTGGCAGGACTAAAACCACTACAGTTCGTTTCACAATTCTGGCGTACCAGTGTTGCTGGAACAAACTCTTCCCCTCAACTGTGGTGGTTTTTGAGGCTAACTAAACAAAGCTGGAGAAACTTAGGTAATACATTATCTGACAATTCCCATGCTTTATACGACCAGAACGGTGTATGTGGTATTATTGGTGAAGGCCTTGGAAAAACTGCACACGGTTTCAGTTTTAGACTTTCACACCACTGTGATCACGTCCACCGGTCATCGTTCCGGGCGTTCATCACTCCGATGGAAGAAGACTGAACGCCGAATAAAAAATTTTTTCCGAGGATTTCTACACACTCGCCAGAGAAATAGTTGGAATGTTGGACACTTCAGACGTATGCTTTTTATTGTGATACAAAACAGCAAAGCAGTGGAGGACTATCATAGTCACTTGAAAGTGAAAGACTTACATGGGGTGCTGCCTTGCATTCTGGCCTTCAGAGCTTGCATTTGAATGATTAAATTACTTATGCGCCCAGACTCGGAGAAGACACTGCACTTGTTTGCGCTTTTTTCATCATGAACCTTTACCAACACGCCCAACTGGCAGTCATCCTACATACTTATGAGCGCTAAATAAAGCTAGAATAGATTTATCGTCATTGTACCCTACCTACCAGAAGCTTCAGATGGTCTCGTCTAGCGTCGCGATGCCCGTGGTGTGTGTGAAAAATGATGCAAACAGACAGTTTTTATTTCACTTGTGTATTTGCTTACTTGTAAATAATAAAATCACCAATGTTCATTTTCCTGAGTTTGGTACAATAAGGGCATAATAGTCACACGCCGTTAATACAAAATAATTCAACTCTCTTTTTTTCTTGCAAATGATGCATTCATTCCTTATTGAGCCACTTTTGCTGCTTCTCAGCGCACAAGCTCCACCATCCATTGCCGCGCACCCCCACAAGGCAGCCCTACATGCCCATGAAGCATAGAAAATTGTGAGCCATGTTAACTCAATACTGTGGGCCCACAATTGACATGCATCTCCATGTGCAGTACCCTATACGTGTGCTGCTTGCCGAAAATATATCTGGTAAGCTTAGTGATTAAAATATGTCATCGACAATGCACTTCTCATGGTGTTGTATGCATTATGTCTTGGGGTCCTCTTTATTGTGCTGCTTTTGTGCTTCTCTCTGTGCTCAATTTACTGCCTTCTTTTTGACTTGTACTATAGTTCTGATACATCTAGGATTGCTGACTGTTTTCATTTCCTCATATTTCCTTGCAAAGTTCTGAGAAAATAGAATAAAAATTGACTTGAAAGCAGGTCACAGAACTCGATACTTAAAAACACTTTGGTATCTTTCCTACTTGCAGGCTGGCCACCAAAAACAGTGTGAACCTCGGTGCTAAGGGCTTGAATGCCACTGAGTTGTAGTGCCACCAACAGCAAGGGGATCGCGTCGTGATGGAATTGATTGATTGATTTGTGGGGTTCAACGTCCCTAAACCACCATATGATTATGAGAGATGCCGTAGTGGAGGGCTCCGGAAATTTTGACCACCTGGGGTTCTTTAACCTGCACCCAAATCTGAGCACGCGGGCCTACAACATTTCCGCCTCCATCGGAAATGCAGCCGCCGCAGCCGGGATTTGATCCCGCGACGTGCGGGTCGGCAGCCGAGTACCTTAACCACTAGACCACCGCGGCGGGGCGCGTCGTGATGGAAGAAGGGGATGCGCGTGATCACGTGCGATGCAACAGCAATACTGGCGCGAGGGGGGCAGAAAATAAAGAAAACGTTGGTTGTGTGAAAACCTGTCGAGTCTTTTTCTCACATGTGCCACACAAGGTATACTAACGTTCTCGTCATTGTGGACATGTACTGCGATAGGGACAGCAGCTGCCTTTGTGTAGTATTTCTGAATGCTTTGTTGTTGTTACTAACACAAAGCTGTCACATAATTTAACCTTTTACTTCACTAAAATTATAAATGAACTGTAATAATTACAAGAGCAAGCCTAAAAATGTTGATACTTCATGTTACTTTGCCTGAAAAATGTTAGTTTTTGAAACATGAAGTTGGTTTTGTTTAATCCCAAACAAGCGAACTCCACTTCTTAAAGGAGTGCCAACCCCTGATGTCCGACTAAGTTGGCATAAAAAGGACTGAATCATCGGCGTTCAGTGCTTGCAAGGAATGCTGGGTGAATGTCAACCGTTTGACACGCTATGTACACACTTGTGTACACCTCTTGATTTTTCTATTTATACATGTAGGGACTAAGAAACATTAAAATATATTGACTTTCTAATTTCTTTATTTAACTTCGTTTTGCAGCATACAGTTGCATATTTATTTTTATTTTATTTACTCTCGAAATCCTTACGGCATTAATAGAGGGGACTGGTTACAAAGTAGACAAGGAAAATGCAGCATGAAAAGTTACTAAACAAAGAATAAACTCATCATTACACAATGTTAGCTGTGTAAGGACAACAAACACAATACATGTTTCAGCCTGCAAATACAGAATGTTAGTTAAACTATTTTGCATATTTACAGAATACTGAGTAAAGTTTATTGAAAAACAATTACTAATAGTGACATGTCTTCAGGTAGTTAGTTTCAATGTACCAATGTACAAGATGAAAACCCTGGGAGTTGCATAATGCGATGCCAACCTTATGACGAGGTCACTGCAATGGATTATATACTGACGATTCAGGATTAGTTGGTCATGCGGGGTGGTATGACAGAATAATTCGTGAAATGAAGCCAAATAGGATATTTTCCAAGGGGGTGCAAAAGAAGCAAGGCTTCGGCTGGATTTCATTGAAGTTATACCAGCAATGCAATTACAGTGATAAGGTTTCAAGCGGATGGAGTTATTCTCTACAAACAAGTGAATCAAGTTGTCGTGGCAAGGGTTTCGCACAGAAGAGGCATATTCAAGTTTGGGACGTAATAATGTTTCATATAGGAGTAGTTTTAGTGTATATCGGGGTTTTGAGAAGGTGCAATGTATGTAGCCTAACTTGTAATCGGCATTATTAGTAACATATTCAGTGTGAGGTGCCTGAGGTAAGTTCAATGAGATAAGAATACCTAATTATTTATATGAGTTGACCCGATTGCGTAGGACATTTACCTAGTATGTTAGCAACATGTCTGCATATCTTCTTATGCACGTTTGCTTACAGTTACGTATGTTTAAATCTATTTGCCATGTGCTGCACCAATCTGCTACAGTGTTGAGGTAAGATTGGAGAAATGAACTGCCATTACCACTAGTTATTTTATTGAAAATACACAGTAATCTAAAAACATTAATGTTTGAAGAAGTTGAAGATTACAGGCTCAAGATCGGCGTCGGGTATCTTTTTTGGCATTGTAGCTGGATTCATGGCTTGATGGGGGCGCCCAGAACATAAAAGCAACCACCTCCACCAGATGTCGCATAGTTGTGATGTGGACTAAGGCAGCAGGCGGCAATTCCAAGATGAAATTTTTTGTTTGGCCATACTTGTGGCCGAGAAACAAAGTCAAAGACTACAGCAAAGCACAAGTTCGGTTTCTTTTTGAATGCACCTCGTGTTATGCCGCTATTTTTGTTGCAATACAATATCGAGTGCCTTGAAATGTCAGTTTCACACAAGTGCATACTGTTCTTCCTAGGTGGTATCTGAAAGGGCTAAGAGAGCAGTTCACTTTTATTACTTTTTTTCTTCTCGCAAGAAACCCTTGAACCACTTGGGCCGTAGCCCAATCATTCGCAAAGTTTGAGATTAGCTAGTTTGTATGACCAGACCTCAATGTCGAGGAGTTTCATGCATTTGGCACTGTAGTCACTGCCTGCATTGCTTCATTTATGGTGCTGGCAACAGTGCTGTCACCAGGGATATTTTAGGGGGAAAGAGGAACACATGCTCAGTACAGTACTTGCAACAACCCTGAATGGCAGTGAAAAACTTGTGCAAATACACATGCTAGTCATGAGGCATATGAACATCGATACTTGTATAATGCCTTGCTGAATCGAAACTTCGTATAGAGGTTAAATAAGAGGTGTGAGCATAAAATTTCACAGCTCTGCATTTGGATATCTTCGCACTTTTCGAAATTTATATTTCGGGCTTCTGCATTTATAGATGTCCACATCTCTTTGAAAAACATAAACTAGTATGCCAGCAGTCGTCAAGCTTCTAATCTTCATAACTGCAAAAATATTAGAAATGAATGCAAAGGAATGAGCTATCTTTTATCCTCAATGCCAAAAGACATAATAAACTGGGTGTATTATGCTGTGTCTATAGGTGCTATTATGAATATTTTCATAGCATTACAAAGACTTAGCATCGATGTGTACAGCTGACTGAAATGCGTGGCCTCCACATTAGACCAGCAGCTTATGTTGGCAAGTATTTTTACATTTTCAAGGCCACTTGTGGAAGCCTCGGTTGGTCTAATTTTGTTTAGAATGCTTCTTCAAAATTAAGAAACATATTGCTTTTTTAACAACAGCTTATAAGTCTTACAGGCGGTTTACTATTTCCTCTGATTTTAACATTACATTGCAGTGAGACGCCAAGTTCATAGGCTGAAGAGATGTATAGGCATTTTCGACAACTCGTGCAAGAGCTTTCAGAGCTTCGCAGAAAATAGACATTGCTGGCATTAACCGATATATTTGCCACCATGCCTGTGAAGGCTTTGCAAAACAATTTCCAGAATAATTTGCCTTTGCAGCATTTTCTACCTGGCATATGCTGTGTTACAAGAGGCAGTTGAACTATTTGCTGCATTGAATTCAATATCTGTTTCTAAAGCGTATACTAATGAATTGTAAAGTCTTATTGCATCATATAATCCTTGCACAAATCAGGCAGTCATATGCACGGATGTTTATTTGAACAGGTACATGCGTAAGCACTGGCTCTCACCTATACAAGGTTGGATGATGAGGGGTCTAAGCAAGCAATGATCCTGTGATACTTCTAATGGCATTTCACCAGCAAAGCGTTGTTTTTAAATGATGCAAAAATAAAACAAGGTGTAATTGCAAGATCCTGGGTGACTTTCATGGTCTCATAGTTTCCTAAAAGTGACTCTGGCACTGCAGTCGCTTAGTTGCCATGGGAATGATGGGTACTTCACAGATTTGCCTAGTTTTCGTGTTTGCAGGCTTTCCGTGCACTTGTGGCTGTGTTTATACCTATGCATTGATTTTAAACCTTTGCTAAACTTTGTCTTGTGGCAAAGCGAATTCAGGCCACACGGAGCTAAAAGAACGAACATTAGACACATTCGTGTACTACCCATTCCTGACATGCTAGCTGAAGAGCTGTGCATTGCAGCTGCCACAGACACTAGCATCAAAGTTCTCTATGTTTCATTCAGAGCATGGTCTATGCTTTAGAACATCCTCCAGTGTATCTCTACTCATGGTCTGCACTCCTGCTTTTATTTCAATTTCATGTGACGGCTAAGTGGCACTTGTGGCCAGGTATGTTTCTTTTTTACTTGCCATCAAGTTTGCATGACTGCTTGTTGGACAAGGCGGGTTGTAGAAAAAAAAGAGAAAAACGTCATGTCGAGGTGCTCGGTCACATATTATAAAGTTGCGCGTGCCCTCACAGCTTTACCGCATTACAAATGCATGCTGCACTGAAGCGCGAAAAAAGAAAAGAAAACACGGGCGCTTTTTTCTGCAGGACGCACCAGAAAAATTTTGTTTTTGTTCGAACCTTACTTGCGCCGATAGGCAATATTTATTCAGCGGCGTTCTTTTGCCTTAACGATGGCATATTAGCTTGTCCGTGTGATATATCAAGGACGGCGTTGAATATATGAACGGGCGAGGCCGGAAGCTTTACTTTTTTTAAGCCGCACACTGGTGTTTGGGAGGGCTTCGTGTGGCATGGCACGTTCCTATTCATAATGCGTAGCTTAGAAGTCAGTGCTGAGCATCAGCTAAAGCTAATCAACCCTGAAGTGACGACCGCGACGTAGCGGAGTAAGATTTTTCCTAAACCCCTTTTCTGACCAGCGACGAGGCAAGGCTTGCACAAGTACGTGATCGCGTCGTTTTGCGTTGATTGCATACGACTTAGTAAACATCCAAGCTTACATCGTTGACAACAGGCCGGCAAAACGTTGGGCAGAGCGAGGAGCGCAGCGCAGTGGCGATACAAGGCGCGCGCACTGCTTGAAACATGAACGATTGTGAGATGTCAATCGTAGAGGATTTTCCTTTTCTTGATCACATCGTTCCAGTGCCCACTTGCGTCATGAACGAGCCGGCTTTCGGTTGCGAGAGGCGACAAGTGGGCGCACACGATTTCTTCGCGAGTATTCAACTCAACTCGCCGCAGGTCAAAAAGCCTTGAGGGGTTTCCTTTGCGAGCAAGGCGGCCCCGCTAGCTGCAGCAGCAGCCTCCGGCAACACTATATGAAAGTGCGGGGAGTGACAGCGCGATGACACAGTTAGGCCGGCAGAAATGCATAGCCTCCCAGAGCGCTCGGCCGCGGTGCATCGTGGGTGGCTCTATCCGCTCGCCTTTGTAAACTCGCGTCCGGGCCCGCTGGATTGCCCACAGTTGCTTGTGCAGATCTGAGCAGGTCAGCGCACTTAGCCAACGCTCGTCAGGAAGGTCCGGTTTTATATTGTCCTCTAGGTATATTACTGTGACCTGTGTGCATTGCCATAAAATATGTGCCATATCTGCGTGTTCGTGCTTACAGAGGGTACAGCTTGTTTGCGGGTATTGTCTGGAATTTACTCTGTTCAGATGTACTGGATTTGAAAAGGTTCTGGTTTGCAATTTTCGCAAATCTGTTTCTTGAGATCTGTCTAGCTGTTTGTGTGGTGGCGGATATTCTCATAGTCGCTTATAATGTGGCAATATGTAATGATACTTGACCACTCCGGGTAGTTTCCTGCAGGGCAGTATTATAGGCGAAGGTCACATAAGGCACGATTTCGTCCCAGTTCTTGTGTTCTGTGTCGACATACATGCAGAGCATGCCTGCGAGGGTCTTATTAAGCTGCTCTCTTCGTCCCTTCGTTGGTGGGTTTTACGCCGTTGTTCTCCGGTGAGCTGCACCGCTGATCCTGAGAACCGACTCCAAACGTTCTGCCACGAACGCAGTTCCTCTATGCGTGATGAGAATTGTTGGAGCACCGTGCCGAAGGACCACGTTTTCTATGAGGAAATGAGCCGCTTCTTCGGCTGTGGCCCTCAGCATGGCTTTAGTTTCTGCGTAGCGATACAAGTAATCAGTGGCGACAGTGATCCATCTGTTCCCTGTGGTAGAAGTGGCAAATCGGCCCAGGAAATCCATTCCGATTTGGACGAATGACTTTGCTGGTACTTGGACGGAATGTAATAAGCATGTCGGCCTGCCGGGTGGTGCTTTGTGTCTTTGACAGTCGGCACATGTTTGGACGTGATGTTTCACAGCAGCAGGTAGGTTCGGCAAGTAGTAACTGTTTTGCAGACGGGACAATGCTCGAGTGTAACCGAGATGACCGGAGGTGACTTTGTCATGGCAGGCTTCCAGAATTTTTTTTTTTTTTTGCAGTGATGCAGGGATAACGAGCAAGTATGGGCTGCTGGTGGGAGCAAAGTTTTTCTTGTATAGGACGTCGTTCCTTAAACAAAAAGTTGGCACTCCTGTCACAAAAACTCGCTGCATGTCTTCACGTCGTCCTTCTAAGAAGTCGATAAGCGGAAGCAGGGCAGGGTCACTGCGCTGCTCTTGTGAAATAGTGGCCGCGTTGATGACTCCCAAGAATGTGGCGTCCATAGACTCGTCTTTATTAGCGGCAGGCTCGACGGGTGACCGCGAGAGTCAGTCTGCGTCGGTGTGCTTATTCCCTGATTTTTAAGTAATGGTCATATCAAACTCCTGAAGCCGAGGGCTTCAGCGTGCTGAACGGCCGGATGGGTCTTTCAAGTTAGTGAGCCAGCAAAGCGAGTGGTGATCTCTGACGACGTTGAATGAGTGGCCGTACAGATACGGTCGAAATTTGAGAACCGCCCAAACCACGGCGAGGCACTCTTTCTCGGTAGTCGAGTAGTTCTCTTCCATGCGAGAGAGAGCTCTGCTGGCATAGGCTATCACTTTCTCGGAGTTATCTTGCCATTGTATCAGTACGGCGCCCAGGCCTACATTGCTTGCGTCAGTGTGAAGTGCTGTTGGCGCTTCCTGGTCAAAGTGCGCAAGAACCAGAGGTGTTTGGAGGCGTTGACGTAATTCATTGAATGCTGTTTGTTCATTTTCGCTCCAAAGAAAGGGGACATCCTCTCGTGTGAGACACGTCAAAGGCGCCTCAATAGATGAAAAGTTGGTGATAATCAGTAATAAGCGCAGAGACCTAAAAGCCGTCTCACCGCTCTTTTGTCATGCGGAGCGGGAAACTTTGCGACAGCGTCGATTTTGCCCGGGTCAGGTCGAACACCTTCGTGGATGACCACGTGGCCTAAGAAGCAGAGTTCGCTGAAACCGAAATGGCACTCCTTTGGTTTTAAAGTCAGGCCAGCCGAACGTATAGCTTGTGGAACTGTGAATAATCGACTTAAGTGTTCCTCGAATGTAGCTGAGAAGACGATAGCGTCGTCTAGACAGACCAAGCATGTCTGCCACTTCAGTCCGGATAGCACAGTGTCCATTAAACGCTGAAAAGTGGCCGGCGCAGAGCATAACCCAAATCGAAGCATGTTAAATTCATAAAGACCGTCGGGCGTCACGAAAGCAGTTTTCACGGTCTCTCTCGTCGACCTCTATTCGCCAATAGCCACTTCGCAGGTCCATCGATGAAAAATAGCGTGCATGCCACAGCCGATAAAGAGAGTCATCTATGCGTGGCAGTGGGTAGACGTCTTTCTTCGTTACTTCGTTTAACCTGCGGTAATCTATTCAGAAACGCAAGCTGCCGTCTTTCTTTTGAACCAATACGGAGGGTGACGCCCAGGGACTTTTGGAAGGCTGTATTACGTCATCTTCGAGCATCTTCTGAACTTGCTTTTGGATCTCCTCACGTTCTTTCGGAGCCACACGGTATGGGTTTTGACAGATCGGTCTCGTAATTTCTTCAACGATGATTCAGTGCCGGGTCAGCGGTGTTTGCTTGGCTTTTGACGTGCACGAAAAACAATTTTTGAACAGGTGTATCAGCTCTAGTAGGCGCTGTTTATCCGAGGGTGACAGGGTTGAGCAAATGTTGACAGACAAAGGTGTCGAGGCTGGGATGGTCGCGTCGTCCAGTTGCAAGGCTAAGCAATCTCTGGGTTGGTCCACGTCGTCATAGTAGGCAATCGCGGTGCCCTTCTGGATGTGACGACGCTCGTTGCTAAAGGTGGTGATGAGTACTTCTGCCCAGCCATATATTAGTGCCATAACGCCTCTCGCTATTGAGACACCTTGTGTAAGCAAAAGCGTGTCTATTCGCTCCGCTATCACCTCATTACGGCACGGCCGTTCACACAACACCGACACAAGGCAGCAAGATGTCGGCAGGAGCATCACATCACCGGCTACACGTAAACGTTGCAGTTGTTCTTCAGTGGTCGCCTCGACGTAAGAATGGGCGGAAAAGGTGACGATACGTTCTGGAATATTGATGACAGCACCGTACGCACGCACTGACGCATGGACGGGCAGAGACAGACTAGAAGACAGACAGACTAGCAGACGGACGGACAGGTAGACGGATGTGCCACAAGGTATTCGAGAAGCTGGTACTTGGAGTGTTCAGTCGATATACGCCTGGGTGGACGCATGTACGGACAGACAAACAGACTATCAGACGGACGGACAGGTAGATGGACGCGTAAAGTGGCAATGTGCCAATGGGTATGCGAGAAGGTGGTACTTGGAGTGTTCACTTGATGGACGCACGGACGGACGCATGGATGAACAGACAGAGAGACTAACAGACGGACGGACAGGTAGACGGACGCGTAATGCGGCTATGTGCCTCAGGGTACGAGAGATGGTGGTACGCTAAGTGTTCACTAGATGAACTCACGGACGGACGCATGGACGGAGAGACAGACGGACAAGCACACGGACGGACAGGTAGACGGACGCGTAAAGCGGCTACGAGCAACAGGGTATGCGAGATTGCGGTACATGGAGTGTGCTCTATACGGACGCACGGACGGACACATCGATGGACAGACAATCAGACTAGCAGACGGACGGACAGAGAGACGGATGCTTCAAGCGGCTATGTGCTACAGGGTATGCGAGATGGTGGTACTCAGAGTGTTCACTGGATGGACTCACGGACGGACGCATGAACGGACAGACACACAAACTTGCAGACGGAAGAACAGATAAACGGACGCTTAAAGCGGCTATGTGCCACAGAGTATGTGATATGGTGGTACTCAAAGTTTTCACTAGATGGACGCATGGACGAACAGACAGACAGAATAGAAGACGGATGGACAGGTAGACAGACTTGTAAAGCGGCCATGTGCCACAGGGTATGCGAGATGGTGGTATTTGGAGTGTTCACAATCTGGACACACGGACGGACGCATGGGTGTATGGACAGACAGATTAGCAGACGGACGGAAAGGTAGACGGACGCGTAAAGTGGCTATGTGCCACAGGGTATGCGAGATGGTGGTATTTGAAGTGTTCACTAGATGGACACACGGACAGATGCATGGATGGACAGACTGACAGACTAGCAGCCGGACGGACAGGTAGACGGACGCGTAAAGCAGTTATGTGCCACAGGGTATGCGAGACTGCGGTACTTTGAGTTTTCACTTGATGGACGCATGGACAGATGCATGGACGGAAAAACTGACAGACTTGTAGACGGATGGACAGGTAGACAGACAGACGCGTAAAGCGGGTATGTGCCACAGGGTATACGAGATGTGAGATGGCAGTACTCAGTGTTCACTAGATGGACGCACAGACGGATCTATGGACGGACAGACAGACAGACTAGGAGACAGATGGACAGTTAGATGGACGCTTAAAGCGGCTATGTGCCACAGGGTATGCGAGATAGCGGTAATTTGGGTGTTCTCTATAAGAACGCACGGATGGACGCAAGAACGGACAGAAAGACAGACTAGCAGACGGACGGACGGCCAGACCTACGCGTAAAGTGGCTATTTGCCACAGGGTATTCGTGATGGTGGTATTTTGAGTGCTCATTACATTGACGCACGGACGCACGCATGGGCAGATGGACGGAGAAATAACAGACAGACGGACAGGTAGACGGACGCGTAAAGCAGCTATGCTCCCCAGGGTATGCGAGATGAAGGTGCTTGGAGTGTTCACTAGATGGACGCACGGATGGACGCATCGACGGATAGAAAGACAGACTAGGAGACGGACGGACAGGTACACGGACGCGTAAAGCGGCTATGTGCCACAGGGTATGCGAGATGGTGGTACTCTGAGTGTCCTCTAGATGGACTCACGGACGGACGCATGGACGGACGGACAGACAGAATAGAAGACGGACGGACAGTTAGACGGACTTGTAGAGCGGCCATGTGTCACAGGGTATGCGAGATGGTGGTAATTGGAGTCTTCACTAGATGGGCGCACGGACAGACGCATGGATGGACAGAAAGACAGACTAGAAGACGTACGGACAGGTAGACGGACGCGTAAAGCGGGTATGTGCCACAGTGTATGCGAGATGGTGGTACTTGGAGTGTTCACTGGATGGACGCACGGACGGACGCATGCACAGACAGAGAGACAGACTAGCGGACGAACGGACAGGTAGACGGACGTGTAAATCGGGTATGTGCCACAGGGTATGCGAGATGGTGGTATTTGGAGTGTTCTCTTGATGAACGCACGGATGGATGCATGGACGGACAGACAGACAGACTATCAGACGGACGGACGGGTAGACGGATGCGTAAAGCGGCTATATGCCACATGGTATGCGATATGCGATATGGCGGTACTCAAAGTGTTCACTAGAACGCTGCCGGAAGGATGCAAGGACGGACGGACAGACAGACTAGCAGACGGACGGAAGGTTAAACGGACGCGTAAAGCTGTTATGTGCCACAGGGTATACGAGATTCGAGATGGCGGTACTTTGAGTGTTCCCTAGATGGACGCACGGGTGGACGCATACGGAGGGAGAGACGGACAAAGAGAAGGAAGGACAGGTAGACGGACACGTAAAGCAGCTATGCTCCACAGGGTATGCGAGATGGTGGTACTTGAAGTGTTGACTAGATGGACGCACGGACCGACGCATGGAAGGACAGAGACAGACTAGCAGACAGACGGACAGGTAGACGGACGCTTAAAGCGGCTATGTGCCACAGGGTATGCGTGATGGTGGTACTTTAAGTTTTCTGTAGAAGGACGCACGGACGGACGCATGGGTGGATAGACGGACAAATTAGCAGAGAGACGGACAGGTAGACGAACGTGTAAAGCAGCTATGCTCCACAGGGTTTGCGAGATGGCGGTAGTTTGAGTGTTCACTAGATGGACGCACGGACAGACGCATGGATGGACAGAAAGACAGACTAGCAGACGGACGGACAGGTAGACTGACGCCTAAAGCGCGTATGTGCCACAGGGTGTGCGAGATGGTGGTATTTGGAGTGTTCACTAGATAAACACATGGACAGATGCATGGACGGACAGACAGACAGACTAGCAGACGGACGGACAGGTAGACGGACGCTTAAAGCGGCTGTGCCACAGGGTATGCGTGATGGTGGTACTTTGAGTGTTCTCTAGAAGGACGCAAGGATGGACGCGTGGGCGGATGGACGGACAAATTAGCAGACAGACGGACAGGTAGATGGACGCGTAAAGTAGCTATGCTCCACAGGGTGTGCGAGATGGCGGTAGTTTGAGTGTTTACTAGATTGACGCACGGACAGACGCATGGACGGAGAGACAGACGGACAAGCACATGGATGGACAGGTAGACGGGCGCGTAAAGCGGCTATGTGCCACAGGGTATGCGAGATGGTGGTACTTGGAGTGTTCCCTATATGGACGCACGGATGGACGCATGGACGGACAGACAAACAGACTAGCAGACATCGGACAGATAGACGGACTTTTAAAGCAGCCATGCGCCACAGGGTATGCGAAATGGTGGTATTTGGAGTGTTCACAAGATAGACATCGTTTTTGTCACTTTTCCAACTGCCGTGGCGGCTGTTCTTGTCTTATATAGTTGGTTTATGTGTCATTGAAAAGCTTAAGTTTTGTACATTTTAAACATATGTATTAAAAATAAGTAAGCGTTTAGCATTTGGGTAGGGAGAGCCAAGAATAAGCGCTAGTTACATGGTTCGGTCTGACTGTGTGTGAGCAGTGACCATTTTCTGAAAAATCTGCTGCAGTTACAGCACTGTTCTTTGCGCAGGACATTTAAAACATAATTATCTATCTTCCCAACGTAGCAAATTATTGTAGCACTTTTACTGTATTGCTGATTAGTTTTTGAAAAGAGCCAAATTTAGTAAACGTCGATGCGGACTATCCGGCACCTATTCGCTAGATAAAATTCATTTTCTGGGTGTATATAGAGGATGGCATTTTCCGTTTTAGTGCTCAATTTTATTTATGTACGCCTGCTCGCTTTTTAATTAAATTGATCAAAATTAGGCATTATTCACATTAGATAGACCTACCGTGGCCCATTTTTGCGGAGAGCTACTGAAGTTCGTTAGCTGAGGAGGAGGAGGAGGAAGAAATTAGGAATGACAGGGAGCTGAATTTGCACGTGGATAAACTAGAACCCCTGATCATTTCCTCAACGAAGCGTTTTTTAATAAAGCAAGCATAATTGCGAAACAAAGCTCGCAAATTGTCTTAATTTATCATGCCGTAAACATCAACAAAATCGTTGTTATCTTGAAATAGCGCTGAAATCTAAGCATGCATAGCCTAAAATATAACAGTTACGGTCTCCTGGTATACTTATGCACACGAATCGCGCACAAGAACTGCAGGAATATTGAGAAATCTACATTATTCCTATCACTACAACAAAAATCTTCCCCTAGCGCCACCTCAACAGAAATAAGGAAAGCGCTGAATTTGAAGGTTCCCTGTCTCCCCGAATGCGGCGTGCGAAAACATTTTGCCGCGGGAGGAAATGTCTTTTCTAACTTCAAACCATGCACCGTCATCTGTAAGCCTTCCTCCCCTCAGAGTCTCATAAGGCTGCGCGGTACCTTGGGAGAGCGTGAAAACAGGTGGGCAGTATCCTCCGAGAGGATGGGGTGAGCGTCTTCACGGGAAAAGAAAGGCCGAATTCTTGGAAAGTCCCTCTTTTATGTGTGCACGTCTTTGTCGCCCTCCTCACCCCCCACGGACTATAGCGAAAAGCGAGGGCTGTGCGACGACAATCAGAAGAAAGCAGAAAAACGAACGACAAACGAGCGATACGAGCGAACTGAGCAGACGTGCGTGGGTAAGGTATTTGTGAATATCTTTTTTTTTTACCGTGAAATATACGTAGCTTCAGACGTGCTGCGCTTGTTGGTATGAACCCCTCACAACAAACAGCAAAAAAACGAAACGAGGCACACCTACAGGAATGAGATGAAGTCTGTTTTGTACTTTCTGCGTGTTTATTTCAGTTATTTACTCTGGGGAAAACAATGGTGCGGCAGGAGTTCAGGACGCGTGTTCGCTTTCCGCCTTTATATACGACAAGCGCACATTTTCATAGCGCCGAAATGCGCGAACACCAATGTTGTGGAGTACCCCATGACGGCGTTCCTCATAATTACTGCAAACTCGCTCTAAGGGGACGCGGGCGCTTGCAAACTCTTCTCTCGGAGTCGGCTGTGAATATCCGTCATCGGTTTCAATAAACCACAAAACCGAGCAATATATACTCCGTTGCTCACTGCATAAACTGGCTAAAATCATGCTACTGCCTGAAAATCTTGCAAATTTTGCAGCCAGTAACCACGAAGCGAAGCGACATTAAATTTGCTGAATGCACAGCGTGGTGTAAGAAAGTACTTCGGTGCGGGGACAGCAATGAGGTACCAGGGCTCTTTTTTTCTGCTTTGAAGCACCCGCGACAAGTGAGGTCCTTCAGGGAGGCAGAAAGACGGATAACTTTTGACTATGCTCCCACTGAGCAGGTCTGGTGGGGGAGCGGCAGTGGTGAAGCCCATCTATATTTCCTATGCACTGAGGGTTTATGCCACTCAATCTAAGGATTGCAACGTCGAGTAGGGAACTTGTTGGTTTTTTTTCAGTGCCAGTGTACAACACCATGCGACAAGGCACCTTGCCGACGCTTTCGCCTGAAGGAGAGAGAGAGAGAAAGGCAAAGGAAAGGCTTATATGCTACCCTACACGGGGAGGGAGAAAGGGAGAAAAAGAATAGATAAAAATGTCAAGGGCACGCGGCACCTGCTGACAATTCGTCATTGGGAAGTCTGCCGTGCGGAGAACTGTCAATGCGTCAAGATAGCAGCTCCTTGACTCGTTAGCGTGAGTCTTAAGGCTGACGAGTAGAAATAGCCGATCTTGGACTTACGCCTAGTAGCTCGAAAAGAACAGAAACGTTTCTGAAAAGGATAAGTTTATAAGAAAGTGTGGTGACACCGGTGTGCAAAAAACACGTTTACATGAGTGCGAATTATGCGCTTCGCATCCATGTAAGTAATGGAAGGCGCATTGCACTAATGCGTAGGAAATGGGCAGTTTTGCGAGTGCCGGTTGATTCACGGGCCGTAAATCACGATGAGGGGAATGGTGGCCCCCTGTTGTGCGAACTTCGTGCGTCCCTCTTTCGCTATAAGGAATTATTATTAGCTCAAGAAAACAAAAACACTCGAGAAAGAAGTGGGACGAAGCAGAAATGTCGGGAGCTGAGATATTCCTGCCTCCTGCCACCCCTTTCTCAAGTCATTGTTATATTGCTCGCGCTAATATGTACCTATTTATATAGTGGTTGATGACGCAGAAAATTGTGCAAATTTCTGTTTTCCATGCTCGAGGCACAACTAAGCTAATGAGTTATTTTTTTTAATTCTTTTACATAAACCAACTCGCCCAGCTACAAGTCGCTGTAATGCGATACTCGCTCGCTGTAATCCGACACTTCATGGTAGCTGCGGCGTACAGAAGACGAGAGCTCCTGCAAACGGCGTCGCATCACGTTTCCGAAACGCACTTGCAAAGTCGATGGGCTACTCTGGCATTCGTGTAAAATTGATTACAGCCTGACAGCTCGAGGCAACTGCCAGTCAGTCGGCTGCCAGCTGGGGCGACTAACTAACTTCATTCAACAAGAGGCCGGCACGCTGTCTCCACGGTTGTTGGGTGTGGGGTACAGTTCGTCTTTTCTCGATAAGAAAGCACGTTTGCGTATAGCCGGGCGTCGACAGTTTGCCGTCAGCCGGCACGGCACGCACAGCGTTTATACGAATGCGACAACTGGCGCATCACGACCAGGTAAACGGGGGTAATGCGCTAGAAAGACGTATCGCACAAATGCGCCAGGCAGGTCTGGATTTCGAGGGGTAAGTCGACCCAGAGTACTTTTCACGACAAAGGAACGCCGACCACTCGTCGTGTTGGCCTTGTGTGCACTTCTCGCATACTACAAGACATCTGCGAGGACAGAAAGCAAGAGCTTCTCGGGACTAAAGTCCGCTAAATTTTTCTCTTTTACCTAAGTAACGACAAATGCCTCCTCTCCCGACCCTCTCTCACACACAGCTGGTGTCTTCCGCCATGTGCTTCCTAGCTAGGAAGACTTCCAAAGCCACGTACGTATAAGTAAATTAGCCACGCGCCTATCAGTGAACAATGTGCGAACGCGACGCGCCTTTCTCCTCCAGCTAGTCCCCCGTCAATAGTGAGTGAGGAACGCGTTTTACCAGGTGCTTCCATAGAAAGAAGGGGTGCCCAAGGCGACACCACTAACACCTGAAGTTTAGATGGGTGTTAGGTATCTAGATGGGTGGTCTAGAAAGGGTGGTAGGTATCGTAATTAAACTGAATAAATGATACAAGATGAAAGTAGTACAGGCTTACGCGCCTACATCCAGCCATGATGACGCTTCAGTTGAAAGCTTCTATGAAGACGTGGAATCGGCAATGAGTAAGGTAAAACACAGTATACTATAGTGATGGGCGACTTTAATGCAAAGGTAGGGAAGAAGAAGGCTGGAGACCAGGCAGTAGGAGATTATGGCATCGGTACTAGTAACGCCAGAGGAGAGCTACTAGCAGAATTCGCAGAACGCAATAATTTACGGATTTTGAATACCTTCTACCGAAAACGAGAAAACCGCAAGTGGACATGGAAGAGCCCTAATGGCGAAAATAAGAACGAAATAGACTTTATAATGAGTGCACACCCTGGAATCGTGCAGGATGTGGAAGTGATTGGCAAGGTAGGATGCAGTGACCATAGAATGGTACGGTTTCAAATTCGCCTAGACTTGAAGAAGGAACGACAGAAACTGATACGCAAGAAGCCAATCAATCAGCTAGCACTGAGAGGAAAAGTACAGGAATTCAGAGTGTCACTGCAGAACAGGTACTCGTCTCTTAGTGAGGAAACCAACCTTAGCGTAGATACAATGAATGATAATCAGACGACTATCATTACGGAGTGTGCAGTGGAAGTTGGAGGAAGGGTACTTAGACAGGACACTGGCAAGCTTTCCCAGGAAATGAAGAACCTAATTAAGAAGCTTCAAATCATGAAAGTGTCAAGTACAACAGACAAAATATAACTGGCAGAGCTTTCGAAGTTGATTAATAGACGTAAGGTATGCGATGTAAGAAGGTATAACATGGAGAGAATTGAACACGCTCTGAAAAACGGAGGAAGTGTCAAAGCATTGAAGAGGAAACTTGGGATAGGCAAAAGTCGGATGTATGCACTATAGGACAAAGAAGGCAAAATAACTACCAATATGGATAAAATAGTCAAAATAGCGGAGGAGTTTTACAGAGATCTGTGCAGTAGCCGAGACAACCACGACCTTAATACTATGAGAACTAGCAGTAACCCACATTGCACCCCACCAGTAATGATAGAAGAAGTCAGAAAAGCTTTGGAGAGCATGCAAAGGGGCAAAGCTGCTGGTGAGGATCAGGTAACATCAGATCTGCTGAAAGATGGAGGACAGATTGTGTTAGAAAAACTAGCCACCCTGTTTACGAGGTGTCTCCTGACGGGAAGAGTACCAGAGTCTTGGAAGAACGCTAACATCATCTTAATACATAAGAAAGGAGATGACAAGGACTTGAAGAATTACAGGCCGATCAGCTTGCTCTCTGTAGTATACAAGCTATTTACAAAGGTAATTGCTAACAGAGTAAAGCAAACATTAGAATTCAATCAACCAAAGGAACAAGTAGGATTTCGAACAGGCTACTCAACAATCGACCACATTCATACTATCAATCAGGTAATAGAGAAATGCTCAGAGTATAACCAACCACTATACATAGCCTTCATAGATCACGAGAAGGCGTTTGATTCAGTAGAAATATCAGCCGTCATGCAAACACTGCGAAATCAGGGCGTAGATGAAGTTTATATAAACATTCCGGAAAAAATCTACAGGGGATCAACTGCTACCATAGTGCTTCATAAAGAAAGCAACAGAATACCAATCAAGAAGGGTGTAAGGCAGGGGGACACAATTTCCCCAATGCTATTTACCGCGTGCTTACAGGAGGTTTTCAGAAGCCTAGAATGGGAACAGTTAGGGATAAGAGTCAATGGAGAATACCTTAGTAACCTGCGCTTCGCCGATGACATTGTATTGCTGAGTAACTCAGGGGACGAATTGCAACTCATGATTACGGTGTTAGACAAGGAGAGCAGAAAGGTGGGTCTTAAAATTAATCTGCAGAAAACGAAAGTAATGTACAACAACCTCGGCAAGGAGCAGCGCTTCGATATAGGTAATAGTGCACTTGAAGTTGTAAAAGATTATGTCTACTTAGGGCAGGTAATAGCCGCAGAGCCGAACCACGAGATTGAAGTAACTAGAAGAATAAGAATGGGGTGGAGCACATTTGGCAAGCACTCTAAAATTATGACAGGTAGATTGCCTCTATCCCTCAAGAGGAAGGTATATAACAGCTGTATCTTGCCGGTACTTAGCTACGGAGCAGAAACCTGGAGACTTACAAAGAGGGTTCAGCTTTATATGAGGACGACGCAGCGAGCAATGGAAAGAAAAATGGTAGGTGTAACCTTAAGAGACAAGAAGAGAGCAGGGTGGATTAGGGAACAAACGGGGGTTAAGGATATCATAGCTGAAATCAAGAAGAAGAAGTGGACATTGGCAGGGCATGTAGCGTGTAGACAGGATAACCGCTGGTCATTAAGGGTAACTGACTGGATTCCCAGAGAAGAAAGCGGGTTAGGGGGAGACAGAAGGTTAGGTGGGCAGATGAGATTAAGAAGTTTGCGGGTATAAATTGGCAGCAGCAAGCACAGGACCGGGTTAACTGGCGGAACATGGGAGAGGCCTTTGTCCTGCAGTGGACGTAGTCAGGCTGATGATGATGATGAGTCTAGATGGCCTCGCACGAGGGCAGGAGATGTGGAATAACAGCCACTATGCTAGTCTGAAGGTGTGAGGCAGCATGACGAGGGGGGAGGCGGACTGGGTGAGGATAAGGACGGACACAAAAATGCGTGCTCAGCACGGAAGGCGACATTGCTGTAGTAGCGTGAGACACTAGAGACGGAACGCATTTCTGCCGCATCCTCTGGTGTCCACTGCTCGCGTAGAGGGCTTCTTTAGAGTTTGCTTAGCGTGCGCTGCGAGTGCGTGTGGGAGTACCTGCAGCACGAGTGCCTTGCCGGGCTTCACATGCGTCATGACAAATCATAAGGATAGACCTTCACGGAAAAGGAAGAGAGCCGCCATCGCGACATGTCTAGCACGGGCAGCAGCTGCATTTTCACACCATTCAAGGTAAGACCATTTCGATTACTGTGGTTTCTTTTGATAATAAAAGCGCGCAGCTACAGCAGCAAAAATAAAAAAAACATTATAGAAGCCTATTCTTGATACGGTAGCGAGCTCGTTTTGTACCCCAGACGCAATGTGGGCTCCGTAAAGGAAGGAAGGAAGCAGAAGGCAAATTGTCACGTTGTGGGTGACATTCTTTCTATGATCAGCTTTACGTTGCCAGCTACACTGCTATACTTTACTCTATTTTATGTTGGCATATTAGTTTTGGCGGCTATATATCTACAAAGACAAATTCGTTGGAAGTTCTGTTTTACGGCATCAGGTGAACAAACTGTCCATTGCTATAGCCCGTACTTTGTCGCTGCAGCGCCTTTAGGTGCGTGTACAGGACGCTGGACACGCAGTCACTCCTAGATAATGCGTGCCCGTGAGAAGAAAGTGCTAAGATCTGCGGACGTGTTGAGTCTATAAAAGCCTTGTTTTTTTGTGTATCTGAAATGTCGCTGCCGTGTATCAAAAGGCTAAGGGTAGGTGCTTCTTAGCGCTTTGACGAGAGGTCTGGGCGAATAAGAACCTACAGCACGCTGTGTGTACGTCACAACGCTCCTGCTTGCGTGTTTGTCTGCTTGGGCGCCTTTTATTTGTCGTGACCTTGGGCTCCGTCTATCTTTCTGACCTGCACTTGTCCGATCGAACAGCATATTTGCGGGCGGAACATTGAGCAGTGGTGGCAAAGCCCGGCATTTTTGTCTGGTGCTGCTTTTGTCGCAACCACGCGGTGTGCTTGAGAGCTGAGCACTGTAACTGAGAAAGTGTTCTGTAAAAGCTAGACTGTGCTCAAAGTAAAAAAAAAGATGTGAGATACACCCAATCAAATGATTCTGTACACACGAGCGCTTATCCCACAGCGCACGGACACGCGCGCACACAGCGTGTCACATGCCCTATCCGCCCAACCATCCTCTCAAAACGCTATGACGCACATGTCAATCCGTAATGGTTCATATTTTATCCCGGCCACCCTTTTCTACCGTAAATATGCTTTTTTGGAAACAAAATTATTTAATTTATATATTGATATATTGATTGATTGATTGATTAGGTTCAAGGAAGGCAGCACAAACACCTGTATCGTCTACTTTGCCTTTTATGGACATTCAAGCAACCCATAGAAGACGATTGTCGGGAGAAATTCTTTTCAGTAATTATCCCGACTGAGAAAAGGACTCGCCCTTTTATTTTGAGTTTTGCAACGGTCCCTCACCACACCAGCTTATTATTCATGCCATCTTTGGAAGTGTAGTTGCTACGATCCCTGTGCATCTGGTGCTAGCTCACTAACCACATGATGTACTTTCCTGTAAAATTTTCAGGAAGGCGAATTCGCCGGAGAGCAATAGAGAGCAACGCCAAAGTGCCGCCTGTACGCCACGCTTGGACGACAGTGGTTTTGCCAGAAAGGATGACACAACGTCTGAATACTGGGACAATTTCGGCATCATCGAAGAGTCGCTGCCGGGCCTGAGTCTGGAGACAAGCGTCACAACTCAGCCAGAGGAGCCGATCATTACCGGAAGAAGAGTTGTGTCGCTGGCCCATTTCGTGAACGCTGTTCGTAGTCTCGACAACCACAGCTGTCCTAAGCTGCCTGGACGTTTTGCACTCGTGAAAGAACGAAGAGTGGGGCTCTGGTCGGAGCTCACGTTTACCTGCAGTGAATGTCAGGAAATCAGAAAGTTGATGACTGACCCCGTCACAGAACCAACGTCCCTCACTGACAAAGCAAACATAGGAGTCAATGATGCTGCTGTTTGGGCGTTCATGAGTATCGGATCGGGCCACTCGCAGTTCGAGGAAGCAATGGCAGTCATGGAAATTCCTGCTATGAGCAAAGGGGCTTTTCTACGCCGGGAAGAGTCCCTGGGAATGGTAAATAAGCTGATAAATATTTATTTTCTCTTTCTGAAGACGATGAAGAATGTACAGCGCTTTATTTTTAGTAAAATTCACGTGAAGCGACAGTGGCACGTGCATGGCAAGCGTTTTGAACGGGAGTACGGCACGATGAGAATTTCTCTGCAACATTTCGTCGTATACAATGAAACGATTGATCGTGAGATGTCAGGATTACAAGTGAGCCAGTAATCGTCCTGTCTAGGAGCTCACTCACACCTTGACGCTATTACAAAGTGCGGCATCGCTATTGTGAAAACAATTTCGACGTTGTTCTCTGCTGCAATTTTTGTTTTGTTGCAGTGCTGGAAAACCGTCCTTCTTGGCCAAATGAGAAAAGCCGGAAAAGAAGAAAAAAAACTCGCGGAAGAAGCTGGGGCTTTCTGTGAGGATGGCATAACCCCCTATATTACCGTGATTGTCGATGGTGGGTGGTCACACCACAGTCATGGACACCGGTATTCCGCCAACTCTGGTGTCGCTGTGATTATAGGAGAACGCACGAAGAAGCTCCTCTACCTAGGAGTACGAAACAAACTGTGCAGTACCTGTGAGCACTATTCTAGGACGGGAAAGGGCAAGAAAGACCATGTGTGCTACAAGAATTGGAACCAAAGCTCAGGGGCAATGGAGTCGGATATTATCGTTGAAGGCTTCCAGAGAAGCGTGGAAATGCATGGTGTGGAATACTGGACATTCATAGGGGACGGGGATTCGTTCGTTTTACATCAGATACTCACGAAAGTGGAGTATGGGCGCCTTGTAAAAAAGAGGGAATGTGCAAACCATGTTGTGAAATGTTACACCACTCGGCTCTATGGTATAGCCAAAGAAACTAAGGGCAGTTCAGCTTTCCTAAGTGGCCCTAGGATTGAGCGGTTAAAGAACGGTACACGGAATGCCATAAAGCACTACGCAAACATTCTTAGAGATGTACAGGGTACTGCACAAAAGCAGCGTGCCCAGAAAGCCGGCCTTATACGCGCCAGCTTGCGGGTGACCTCATAAATGGCCCAAAACATGTTTTTGGTTGCTACGACAGATGCAAAGACTAGTTCTGTGATGGCACCGAAGGTGACAACATTTATTATAGCATGCCTAAGGTGCTACAAATGAAAATAGTTGCCGCTGCCAATATAATTGCCGAAAAAGCTGACCGTCTTGTGACAGATGATACAAGTAATCGTGCCGAGGCACTCATGGCACTGGTAGCCAAATTATCTGGTGGTTAACAGATCAACAGATGTCAAAAGGGCTCTTATGAACACCGCTGTTATGGAGCTGGGCTCAGCTTTCAGCTGGGGCCACAGTGGCACTGCACCACATCCAAGGCTGTAACCTGCAAGAGCCCCGCAGCCATCTTGAAGCGCTACGCAAGCAAGAAGACGGCTCAGAAAGCAAACAAAGAGTCTCTCAGAAGAAAACTGTTTGCATAAAATGGCCACCAGCAGCATAAGCGCAAGGAGTCTACGGTGAACGACTCAATGATTCATTATGGTCCAAATTGCCAGCAGCCGGACATGCCACCAGAGCAATATGCCGAGAAAGAACGGGCTGTTTTAGCAAGCCTGCAAGTGAATGAGAAACAGCAGATGGAAATTGAGAAGGCTACTCGAGGACAGGCTGATAATCCTACATGGCATTTTGAAAGAAACGTGTGCCTAACGGCGTCGAATTTTTATGCAGTATGCTGAAGGAGGGAGTGGACACCGTGTGACACGCTCGTGAAGACCCTGCTCTATAAGAAAAATTTCACCAGTGCTGCTCTTGAAGAACAAGGAGGCAAAGCAGAGTGACGACTCGGACATTTTCAACAGCCTTGAGTCGTAGGACTGCTGGGCGCGAGCACTGTCAATAAATTCACCAATTGTGACGATGCTACCTAATGGTGATTTTGAGCGCACGTTCGTGTTGTGGCAACGCCAAGTGCGTCTGTAGTTTCGGCCATGTGCAGTTGTAGCTATTGTGAGCGCGACAAGCGAATGATTTTTATTCCCTTTGTAATCATCATCACCTGTACATCTTCTTCATCTAAGAATATCATCACCAGCGTGATTGAGGTCGAGCCTGGCCGAATAAACCGGTTCCTCACAAGTGGTGGACTGTGCTTTTCGTTCCCTCAAGTCCTCTCGCCCGTTCTCGCTGGAGCTCCGCTCGGGTCGTCGCGTACAACCCCCTGCCATGGCGGCCCAAGAAAACCCTTGCCCATCCAACGTCGCCGTCCTACTGCAGCCACCGCCCCCTGCTCCGCCCAACAACACTCGCGTGCGTGATCCACCTGTTTTTTCCGGTCTCCGAGGCGATGATGTCAAGACTGGATCAAGACCTACGACCTCGTCAGCGACTTGAACAAGTGGGACAATCAACACAAGTTGCGCAGCGTCCCATTTTACTGGTCCGATGTTGAGAAAACTTGGTTCTAGAAGCCTTTCATGATGATTCAACCGCTGCTCATCTAGGCTACCACAAGACTTACGACAAAATACGAAGTCGTTGTTTTTGGCCTGGCCTCTCTTCAGCCGTCGCTAAGTACGTCGCCTCCTGTGTCCATTGCCAACGGCGAAAACGACCGACAACTGCTCCGGCTGGCTTAATGCAACCTCTTCCTTGTCCCGCCTCACCTTTTGAAGTCGTTGGAATCGACTTGTATGGCCCTCTTCCTATATCATCCAATGGGAATCGCTGGATTGTCACGGCAGTTGACCACCTTACGCGCTACGCAGAAATAGCTTCTATACCATCTGGGACTGCCACAGAGATCGCCGATTTCTTTCTTCGCCACATCTTTTTGCGTCATTGAGCTCCACGCATTCTCCTCAGTGATCGTGGCAAAATCTTCCTATCTTCCATTGTCGAGCAAGTTTTGCGTGCCTCGAACACTGTTCACAAGACCACTTCTAGCTACCACCCGCAGACCAACGGATTGACTGAACGGTTTCATCGGACCCTATCGGACATGCTCGCCATGTACATTCACCCCAACCACACGAACTGGGATGCAATTTTACCCTTCGTGACATTCGCCTATAATAAGGCTGCTCAACGCACTACCGGCTTTTCCCCATTTTTTCTCGTCCATGGTCGCTCGCCGAGTTTCGCTTTGGATGAATCTTTCCTTTCGGCCCCTACACCCTCGACGGCTCCTTTCTCTGAAGAATTCCTATCTCGTTTCGCACACTGCCGTCACCAGGCCCGTGTTAACACCGGCCTCTCTCAAGACACTCAAAAATCTCGCTACGACTCGTCTCGCCGTGTTGTGAGTTTTTCCCCTGGTGACGAAGTTCTTCTATGGACTCCACTACGCGTCCCCGGCCTATGCGACAAATTCATCGGTCGCTTCATTGGGCCATACACGGTGGTCGAACAGACATCTCCTGTCAATTACCGCGTTTCTCCTCTTAGCGCTAGTCCTGATCATCGTTGCCGAGGAACAGAGAGAGTGCACGTATCTCGTTTAAAGCCTTATGCGCGACGCATTTCATAATACTGTCAAGCGACCAGGCGGCCGGTTTCACCGCGCGGGGGAACTAGTGTGAGCGCGACAAGCGAATGACTCTTTATTCTCTTTGTAATCATCATCACCTGTACATCTTCTTCATCTAAGAATATCATCACCGGCGTGATTGAGCTCGAGCCTGGCCGAATAAACCGGTTCCTCACACTATTTACATATTTCCACGCAAATTGCCAGCGCTCGAGCGTTACGCATACCACTTTGTGCATTGCAGGCGTCGCGAACCAAGCGAAATGCCGAGAGCCCCGTTACGACAAGCGAAGCCAGCCGCAGTGCACGTGCCAGCCCTGCACGCGCGCGAGCTGCGACCGGGGAAGCTAGCGAGCGTGACGGAGGAAGAAGGCGAGGTTAGAGGCCAGTGGCGAGTGACAACGGCAGACTCCGCGTTCGCTCTCTTTCGTCCTTGTTCGCTCTATTGGTTACGCCGACGACGCCAACAGGCGCTGCCGCTCAACGCAGCAGTATGTGCGTAAGAGCTTCGCTCTAAAGAACTGCACATTAGGAGAACGACCTTGTGTATATCGAATGGCAGATGCAGCCTCAGATTTGACGATAACAAAGACTTTTGCTTGAACAAGCTATGAGGTAACATTTCACTTCCTTGTGTCGGGTGTGCCATCAGCCATTCACTTGCGTTCTGCAGCAGCAATGACCGAGAGACATGACCACTGAAGCACCAATGAACTTTTGTAAAAAGTTCGTGTGTGATATAGGATAACGGAAAATAATAATAAAACATACACCTTCATTCTCTGCTGTCCCAAGTTCGCATCCGAAAGTCGTGATTATATGTACTTTTGCTTTGTGCCATTTCACATTTCTTTGAATGTATGCGTTGCAGTTCTGCGGGCTTTTTTGTGTGTGTGATGTTCAAGTGTCTTCGTGGCTTGTAACCAAGTGCTGCCGACGCTCGTTTCGTACTAAATAAATTGTCACAACAACGTGTATTGACTCAATCTTGCTTATTGCATGACAGCCCTTCATTGCATAGCATATACACAACACTAAGACTCGTTGCTTGAAGATATGTTAGCCGACATAGTTATTTGAATTGACCAATCATGCATCCAAAAGCCTTATACAGCGCGACAAGACCTTTTATTCAACTCCTTTGCAACTATTTTATTTGTGTACTCATGTTTTTGCCTTGCATGCGCTTTACGAACTCGAAATGGGTTCTACATAGAAGTAATACAAGCAGCGGCTGTGTAGAAAGATGCATGGGAGATGCACTGTACCATAAGTCTTCCCCTCCCTTGTTGCACTCCTGGGAGGTTTGTGTGAATCCGCCCCAGTTTTTATCATGAGATATTTATAGAGCTTGAGGTAACGGCCTCGAATCTAGGAGCTTGCAGTCAATAACTGATTTGGGCGAAACGATCACTCTTCATGTTATTGCCATGACCTTTACAGGAAAAAAATGATGTTGAAATAGCGTACGCGAATAGAGAAGTCGTTCCTTGGACAAGGGAATAACGCACCTGGACCATTCAGGCCACGCATGTGCGAGTCTCGCTCGTATGACACACAAGAGGTAATTGCTTCATTTTCGTCATAAAATTAGTTTGTCGACTAGTCCGATGCTTTGCGTACGGCAACGTGATAAATAAACGCTGCATCAACCGAAACATGAATTCATACTAGCCTGCTGAAGTTTCAATGCTATTGAAATAAATTACGCTACGTATTGTGGGGAAAACTAATGATTATGCAGTCGGCCCGTGTTGGGCACCGTGAGTCACAGCGGCCGCACTTCTTAGCAGGCGATTTGCCTAACTACCCGTTTTTTTGTTTTTTTTTGAAAATTCGGAAGCTTAGGTCATACTGAGAAGGAAGTATACATAGTCAAATACATTTGCCTTCTGTCCCACCGAACCGCATCATGCTCCAGCAACCCCAATTGTTTGTAGAACGAACTGTTCCGTTGAACCTTGCATGAATACTCATAGTCCAAATTTTGATCTCCGTTGTATACATTGTTGTAACCTCCGCGATAGAGTTTTTCACTCAACCCCGCATTCCGGCAGTGTATGGAACGCAGAGCAGCTGGCCAAGCAGGCTACGCAGACTACATAGGAGTCTCTTGAAAAGCAGCGACCGCAGGGGTCAGGGGCTAGTGAGCATGGAGAGAGATGGAGGCGTCGTTGAAGGGGAGAAAAAAAAGCCCCTGCTCAGTGTCTTATTTCTTCGAACCGTGTCAGCGCGATTTGCACCCCCTCGTCATGCAGTGTGGCGCGCCGGCACACGTGTGGCAGTTCACCTCCGAAATGTTGGCCTTCCAGTCGTGACTTGGTGGCGCCGTCTGGTGTTTCTTCCTGAACTACTCGCAATATGGAGACAGTAGAACCGCCACCTTAAAGCGGCTGTGCCACAGGGTATGCGAGATGGTGGTACTTGGAGTGTTCACTAGATGGGCGCACGTACGGACGCATGCACTGACAGAAAGACAGACTAGCAGACGGACGGACAGGTAGACAAACGCGTAAAGCGGGTATGTGCCACAGGGTATGCGAGATGGTGGTACTTTGAGTGTCTTATAGATGGACGCACTGACGAATGCGTGAAAGGACAGACAGACTAGCAGACGGACGGAGAGTTGGACAGACGCGTAAAGTGGTTATGTGCCACAAGTTATTGAAGAAGCTGCTACTTGAAGTGTTGACTAGATGTACGCACGTACGGACGCATGGACGGACAGACAGACACACTAGAAGATGGACGGACAGGTAGACGGTCGCGTAAAGCAGCCATATGCCACAGGGTATGCGAGAAGGTGGTACTTTTAGTGTCCTCTTGATGGACGCGCGGACAGACACATGGACGCATTTAAAGACAGAGTAGCAGACGGACGGAAGGTAGACGGACGCTTAAAGCGGCTATGTGCCACAGCGTATGCGAGATGGTGGTACTCAGAGTGTTCACTAGATGCACGCACGGACGGACGCATGGACAGACAGACAGACAGAATAGAAGACGGACGGACAGGTAGACGAACTTGTAAAGCAGCCATGTGCCACAGGGTATACGAGATACGAGATGGTGGTCTTTCGAGTGTTCACTAGATGGACACGCGGACGGATGCATGGACGGACAGAGAGACAGACTAGCAAACAATCGGACAGGTAGACAGACGCGTAAAGTGGCTATGTGCCACAAGTTATTCAAGAATCTGCTACTTGGAGTGTTCACTAGATGTATGCACGAGCGGACGCATGGACGGACAGACAGACAGACTAGAAGACGGACGGACAGGTAGACGGATGCGTAAAGCAGCTATGTGCCACCGGGTATGCGAGAAGGTGGTACTTGGAGTGTTCACTAGATGGCCTTACGGACGGACGCATGGACGGAGAGACAGACGAACAAGCACACGGATGGACAGTTAAATGGACGCGTAAAGCGGCTGTGTGCCACGGGTATGCGATATGGCGGTAATTTGAGTGTTCTCTATATAGACGCACGGACGGACGCATGAACGGACAGAAAGACAGAGTAGCAGACGGACGAACAGCCAGATGTACGCGTAAAGTGGCTATTTGCCACAAAGTATGCGTGATGGTGGTACTTTGAGTGCTCATTAGATTGACGCACGGACGGACGCATGGGTTGATGGACGGACAAATTAGCAGACAGACGGACAGGTAGGCGGACGCGTAAAGCAGCTATGCTCCACAGGGTGTGCGAGATGAAGGTACATGGAGTTTTCACTAGATGGATGCACGGATGGACGCATGGACGAACAGAAAGACAGACTAGCGGAAGGAAGGACAGCTAGACGTTCACGGAAAGTGGCTATGTGGCAAAGGGTATGTGAGATGGTGGTATTTTGAGTGTTCACTAGATCGACGCCTGGACGGAAGCATGGACGGACAGTCAAACTGACTAGGAGACGGACGGACAGCTAGACGGACGCGTAAAGCGGCTGTGCCACAGGGTATGCGAGATGGTGGTACTTCGAGTGATAACTAGATGGACGCACAAACGGACGGATGCACGGACAGACAGACAGACTATCAGACGAACGGATAGGTAGGCGGACCTGTAACGCAGCTATGTGCCACAGGGTATGCGAGTCGCTGGTATTTGGAGTGTTCACAAGATGGACACACGGACGGACGCATGGGCGGATAGACAGATAGATTAGAAGATGGGCGGACAGGTAGACAGACGGACGCGTAAAGCTGGTAAGTGCCACAGGGTATACGAGATGCGAGATGGCAGTACTCAGTGTTCACTAGATGGACGCACGGACGGATGCACGGAAGGACAAACAGAGAGACTAGCAGACAGACGGACAGATAGACGGGCGCTTAAAGCGGCTATGTGCCACAGGGTATGCGAGACTGCGGTACTTTGAGTTCTCACTAGATGGACGCACTGAGGGACGCATGGACGGACAGACAGACTAGCATACCGACGGACAGGTATACGAAACGCGTAAAGCGGGTTTGTGCCACAGGGTATGCGAGATGGTTGTATCTGGAGTGTTCACTTGATGGACGCGCGGACGGATACATTTACGGACAGATAGACAGACTATCAGACAGACGGACATGTAGAGGAACGCGTAAAGCGCATATGTGCCACACGGTATACAAGATGCGATATGGCGGTATTTTGAGTATTCGCTAGATGGACGCACGGATGGACGAAAGGATGGACAGACAGACAGACTAGCAGATGGATGGACGGATCTACGGACGCGTAAAGCGGGTATGTGCCACAGGGTATAGGAGGTGGTGGTACTCAGTGTTCTCTAGATGGACGCGCGGACGGATGCATAGGGCGGATGGACGGACTAATTAGCAGACAGACGGACAGGTAGACAGACGCGTAAAGTGGCAATGTGCCACAGGGATGCGATATGGTGGTACTTGGAGTGATCACTAGATGGACGCACAAACGGACGCATGCACGGACAGACAGACAGACAGACTAGCAGACGAACGCACAGGTAGACGGATGCGTAAATAAGGTATGTGCCACAGGGTATGCGAGATGGTGGTATTTGGAGTGTTCACTTGATGGACGCACGGATAAATGCATTGATGGACAGATAGACCGACTATCAGACAAACGGACGGATAGACGGATCCGTAAAGCGGCAATGTGCCACATGGTATGCGATATGCGATATGGCAGTACTCAGAGTGTTCACTAGATGGACGGACGGACAGACAGACTAGCAGACGGACGGACAGTTAGACGGACGCGTAAAGCTGTTACGTGCCACAGGGTATAGGAGATTCGAGATGGCGGTAGTTTGAGTGCTCGCAGGATGGACGCACGGATGGAAGTATGGACGCACAGACAGACAGAGAAGCAGATGGGTGGACGGATAGACGGACGCGTAAAGCGAGTATGTGCCACAGGGTATACGAGAATTGAGACGGCAATAATAAGAGTGTTCACTAGATGGACTCACGGATGGGCATAAGGACGGAGGGAGAGATGGACAAGGAGACGGATGCGTAAAGCAGCTATGCTGCACAGGGTATGCGAGATGGTGGTACTTGGAGTGTTCACTAGATGGACGCACGGAACGACGCATGGACGGACACAGACAGACTAGCAGACAGACAGAAAGGTAGACGGACGCGTAAGTGGGCATTATGTGCCACAGGGCATGCGAGATGGGGTATTTGGAGTGTTCTCTATATGGACGCACGTACGGACGCATGGACGGACAGGCAGACAGACTAGCAGACGGACGCGTAAAGCGCGTATGTGCCTTACGGTATACGAGATGCGAACTGGCGGTACATTGAGTGTTCGCTAGAAGGAAGCACGAATGGACGCATGGACGGACAGACAGACAGATAAGCAGACGGACGGACAGGTAGAGGGACGCGTAAAGCGGATATGTGCCACAGGGTATGCGAGAAAGTTGTACTTTGAGTGTCCTCTTGATGGACGCACGGACGGACGCATGGACGCATTGAAAGACAGGTTAGCAGACGGTCGGACAGGTAGACGGATGCATAAAGTGGCTATGTGCCACAGGGTATGCGAGACTGCGGTACTTTGAGTTTTCACCTGATGGACGCACGGACGGACGCATAGACGGACAGACAGACAGACAGACTAGTAGACGGACGGACAGGTAGACAGACGGACGCGTAAAGCGGCTATGTGCCACGAGGGGCGTATGCGAGATGGTAGTTCTTGGAGAGTTCACTAGATGGACGCACATACGGACGCATGCACTGACAGACAGACAGATTAGCAGACGGGCGGACAGGTAGACGGACGCGTAAAGTGGGTGTGTGCCACAGGGTATGCGAGATGGTGGTGCTCAGAGTGTCCTCTAGATGGACGCACGGAGGGACGCATGGATGGACAGACAGACAGACAGAGTAGAAGACGGACGGATAGGTAGGACTTGTAAAGCGGCCGTGTGCCACAGGGTATACGAGGTGCGAGATGGCGGTACTTTCAGTGTCTGCTAGATGAACGCACGGATGGACGCATGAATTGACAGACAGACAGCCTAGCAGATGGACGGACGGATAGACGGACACGTAAAGTGGGTATGTGCCACAGGGTATGCGAGATGGTGGTATTTTGAGTGTTCACTAGATGGACACGCGGACGGATGCATGGACGGACCGACAGACAGACTAGCGAACGGACGGACAGGTAGACAGATGCGTAAAGTGGCTATGTGCCAATGAGTATGCGAGAAGGTGGTACTTGGAGTGTTCACTTCATGGACGCACGGACGGACGCATGAATGAACAGACAGAGAGACTAACAGACGGACGGACAGGTAGACGGACGCGTAATGCGGCTATGTGCCGCAGGGTATGCGAGATGGTGGTACTCAAAGTGTTCACTAGATGGACTCAAGGACAGACGCATGGATGGAGAAACAGACGGGCAAGCATACGGACGGACAGGTATACGGACGCGTAAAGCGCCTATGAGCAACAGGGTATGCGAGATCGCGGTACTTTTAGTGTGCTCTATATGGACGCATGGACGGACGCATGGACGGACAGACAGACAGACTAGCAGACGGACGGACAGATGGACGGACGCTTCAAGCGGCTATGTGCTACAGCGTATGCGAGATGGTGGTACTCAGAGTGTTCACTGGATGGACGTACGGGCGGACGCATGGACGGACAGACAGACAGAATAGAAGACGGACGGACAGGTAGACGGACGTGTAAAGCAGCTATGTGGCACAGGGTATGCGAGATAGTGGTATTTGGAGTGTTCACAAGATGGACACACGGACGGATGCATGGGCGGATAGACAGACAGATTAGCAGACGGACGGACAGGTAGATGGACGCGTAAAGCGGCTACGTGCCACAGAGTATGCGCGATGGTGGTACTTTGAGTGTCCTCTAGATGGACGCATGGACGGACGCATGGACGGATGGAAAGACAGATTAGCATACGGACGGGCAGGTAGACGGATGCGTAAAGCGTCTATGTGCCAAAGGGTATGCGAGACTGCAGTACTTTGAGTTTTCACTAGATGGATGCACGGTCGGACGCATGGCCAGACAGACAGACAGGCTAGAAGATGGACGGACAGGTAGACAGACGGACGCGTAAAGCGGGTATGTGCCACAAGGTATACGAGACGCGAGATGACAGTACTCAGTGTTCACTAGATGGACGTACAGACGGACGCATGGACGGACAGACAAACAGAATAGAAGACGGACGAATAGGTACACGGACGTGTAAAGCGGCTATGTGCCACAGGGTATACGAGATGGTGGTATTTGGAGTGTTCACAAGATGGACACACGGACGGATGCATGGGCGGATAGACAGACAGATTAGCAGACGGACGGACAGGTAGACAGACGGACGCGTAAAGCGAGTATGTGCCACAGGGTATACGAGATGCGAGATGGCGGTACTAAACGAGTGTTAAATAGAAGGGCTGACGGACGGACGCTTGGACGGACGGACAAACAGACTACCAGACGGACGGACAGTTAGACGGACGCGAAAAGCGGCAATGTGCCAATGGGTATGCGAGAAGGGGGAACTTGGAGTGTTCACTTGATGGACGCACGGACGGATGCATGGATGAACAGACAAAGAGACCAACAGACGGACGGATAGGTAGACGGACGGGTAATGCGGCTATGTGCCCCAGGGTATGCGAGATAGTGGTACTCAAAGTGTTCACTAGATGGACTCACGGACGGACGCATGGACGGAGAGACAGACGGTCAAGCACACGAACGGACAGGTAGACTGACGCGTAAAGCGGCTATGAGCAACAGGGTATTCGAGATCGCGGTACTTGGAGTGTGCTTTATATGAACGCACGGACAGATTCATGGACGGACAGACAGACAAAGAGACATATGGACGGGTAGACGGACGCGTAAAGCGGGTACGTAGCACAGGGTATACGAGATGCGAGATGGCAGTACTTTAGTGTTCTCTAGATGGACGTGCAAACGGACGCATCGACGGACAGACAGACAGACTAGCAGACGGACAGACAGGTGGACGGGCGTGTAAAGCGGCTATGTGCAACAGGGTATGCGAGATGGTGGTATTTGAAGTGTTCACAAGATGGACGGACGGACGGACGCATGGCCAGATAGACAGACAGATTAGCAGACGGATGGTCAGGTAGACAGACGGATGCGTAAAGCGGCTATGTGCCACAGGTTATACGAGATGCGAGAAGGCAGTACTCAGTGTTCACTAGATGGACGCACGGACGGATGCATGGACGGACAGACAGAGAGACTAGCAGACAGATGGACAAATAGACGGACGCTTAAAGCGGCTATGTGCCACAGGGTATGCGAGACTGCGGTACTTTGAGTTTTCACTAGATGGACGCACTGACGAACGCATGGATGGACAGACACACTAGCAGACGGACGGACAGGTATACGGACGCGTAAAGCGGGTTTGTGCCACAGGGTATGCGAGATGGTTGTATCTGGAGTGTTCAATTGATGGACGCGCGGACGGATGCATGGACGGTCAGTTAGACAGACTATCAGACAGACGGACAGGTAGACGGACGCGTAAAGCGCGTATGTGCCACACGGTATACAAGATGCGAGATGGTGGTACTTTGAGTATTCGCTAGATGGACGCACGGATGGACGCATGGACGGACAGACAGACAGACAGACTAGCAGATGGACGGACGGATAGACGGACGCGTAAAGCGGGTATGTGACACAGGGTATACGAGGTGCGAGATGGTGGTACTCAGAGTGTTAAATATGTAGTAAATAAGAAAGACGTTGATACCATCAGGTCGGCTATCATCAGCACAAGGAAAAGGCACGAGATCGGCGATCAAGCAACGTCATCTGGGTCCGCCTGCGTTCCTTTAGAGCTACCACCCGCTTGCTCAGTCCCTCAATAAACCCCCTGTACATTTGGTGGATCGTGCTGGGTAAACACATCACCTACACCCTGGAACTCCGATCCCGCACCCTGCCGTCGACCATGCAAGTTGACGCTGCCCAACAGACAGCACTTCTCGCGGCTGCTACTTGCCCTGGCCCGGTTCACCAGCGAGACTCCCCGATCTTTTCGGGCACCGAAGACCAGGACGTCGAGGACTGGCTGTCGTCCTACGAAAAAGTCAGTGCACCAAACAGGTGGGATGACGCTGCTAAGTTGAGCACCGTCAACTTTTACTTGGCTGATGAGGCGAAATTGTGGTACACAAACCAGGAATCCGAGTTCGAGAACTGGGCCACTTTCAAGCAGAAAATATCCTCGGTTTTCGGTCGCCCTGCCGTGCGGAAGTTGCGCGCCGAACAACGCCTGCGCTCACGGGCACAAGAACCTGGCGAAACGTTTACCGCCTATATTGAAGACATACTCGATCTCTGCAAGCGCGTTGATGCCGCAATGAGCGAAAGTGCCAAGATCCAGCACATTATGAAAGGTGTTGATGACGACATCTTTCAAATGCTCCTGGCGAAGTCTCTTGGCACGGTGTCTGAAGTGGTAACTCTGTGCCAGAACTACGACGAATTGCGACGGCAACGAGCTCTCACCCGTCGTCCATTTCAGCCTAACCAACCACTCGCTGCAGTGGACGTCGTAGTTGACCACTCCCGTTTTCTAGCACAAATGAAATACTTTGTGCGTGAGGAGGTCGCACGTCAGCTTTCCCTCCTGCCGTTTTGTCAGCGCCAAGAGCTCCCGCAGCAGCAGCAAGAGCAACCACCGACACCGACACCGTTAGCTCCCATGCTCCGACATGCACTTCAGGACCAGATTGCCGAGGCTATGCCAGTGCCCCTTCAGCAGCAAGTTGTCGCCGCACCTCTTACTTATGCTGACGCAGTAAAGAGGCAGCAGCCACACCAGCCCTCGCCGTTCAATGGACTGCCGCATTTCACCGCTCCTACTCAGTCTTCCGTCGCATGGGCTCCTCCCCTCGCTACCACTGCCTCGACTTAGCCGTATGCCGCGTGGGCGGCACCCCTTGCTGCAAATGCCTGGCGAACGAGCGATAAGCAGCCGATCTGTTTTGCGTGCGGCGGCCCTGGCAATATCTCCCGATACTGCCGTCGTCGCGTGCCCGCCTACACAGACGTCCGACCACGAAGCCACTACATGGACCGACCATCTTTTGGTTATGAAAGTTCGGATCGTCAGACAAACACGTCTTCCCGTGACTATCCGGCAACTTCGTCTCGTCGCTCACCTTCACCCAATCGACGCTCCTTGTCACCCATGCGTCCACGACCAGCCCCTCAAAATGAGGGAAACTAGCCGTCGCAATTTAAGGGGCAAGAACTGCGCTTGTAGCGACGAGAGAAGAGACGTGAGATGACGTCGAAGGTGGCCGATGGGGCCGTGCCGATCTCGCCACTTTATTCTAGGCCTGAAGCGGAGCCGCGGTGGCTGTCCACGTCCCAAACCGCCAGGCCAGAAGCTCGTTCTAATCCTTGCGCAGCTCGAGCTAGCATCAGCTGCGCGAGGGGCGCGGCGCGGTGATTGAGAAATGATGATGGTGATGATGGCACTACAGGGCTCCCCCTCTAGCGCTTTGCGAGATTTGAAGGCATATAAAAAAGAAAGATAGTGATAAAAGCTATATACATGAACGACAATCCATAAAGTGTTCATTTGGAAAGTCCAGGTTGTCAACGTTGATGGGCCATCGGTAAGCAGCGGGTCTCTGGTGGGCGACTCTAGGAGAAGCGCAAGAGACGAAGGAGGAAGTGCCGGGTCACTGTGGTAGCCGACAAGCGGGTCTCACGGTGACCTGGTCAGACAGGCCGGTCATGGTGGTCATGCGCCAGTATCTGCGGCTGGGTGAACGTCGGTATCTGCACCAGGGATTGGTGCTGGTCTGTTGGAACGCACCCAGCGTGGGCTGGGCCAGCATGGTCTGCGTGGGCAGCATGGCCTGCAGCTGTTGCAGCGTCAGTGGCTGTCCCGGGACTTTGGCAAATGAGGGGGGCGACATTATGCGTGCCGGTGCCAGAAAGATTTGGGCCTTGGCTTCAGGTTTTGTGGGATGACAAGCGTCGGGGTTCCAGGCGGTCCTGGATGTCCCCCATGGGGCCTGAGCCCCGTCTGAGGTCCCAGGGTCAGGCCCGTGGCATGGGGTAGCCGCAGGGCCAGCTGGACCCCCTGTATCTGTCCCAGAGAGCTCTGGGTCTGCCCCAGTGCGCCTTGTATCAGAATCGGGCTGTGGCCCAGGCCCGGAATGTACTGGTTCAGCAGGAAAGTGCCCCGCGCAGGTCCAGCCGGAAACATGCCCCGCTGCGCTGCCGCGGGGTTCCCGATGAGCAGCGGACTCCCCGTGTTGAGCCCCATCGCGGCTCCGCGCTGCACCGTGGTCGCAGGCTGCGGCGCCGGTACAGGCGCGGGCTGCGGTGTGGCCTTGCGCTGGGCCGCCCGGGGAGACTGGGACCGGGTGGTCGCCGCTGCCGAAGGCGTCGTCATGTTCGCGCTGCCACTCGACAGCTTGGGCAGGATCTGTGGCTGTTTCGGCTGGATGAGCCGGGGGGCACCAGAGGTGCGAGGACTGGGGCTGGCCGAAACCACCTGTGCGACGCCGGGTCTCGACGCAGGTGCCTGCTGCGGTGCCACGGGCAGAGGGGCGATGGTGGCAGTTGCTTTGGTGGTTGCCGGTGTCGACGCCGACGATGAGGGCAGGCTCTGGCTCCGCGAAGGCACGGCGCTGGGGCCCGTCGTAGACCACGAAACAGAGACAGGGACAGGGGCGGGGAGCGGGGACGCCGAGGGTGGTCGGCTGCTGGCCGGGGAGGTGCGAGTGGAATGTGGCGAGGTACCCGGCAGGCCATTGCTGGCACCAGTGGCAGGTGGCGGAGCGGCAGGGGGCACCGTCGAGGAGCTGACCAGCAGCTGCGGCGAGGAGGAGGCCGAGACGTCTGAGCTGGTGGTTGCGGAAACGGCGAGGGCCACGGTGTCACGTGCCGTCGCTTTCGTGAAAAACGTGCAGGTGGCAGGTACGTGTGATGAAGCTCCGCACGGGGGCTCAGGGGGAATGTACCTCACGGAGGGAAGGTCAGTCGCAGTGGGGGAGTCTTCTACCTCGCGGTCGTGATCAGGTGCAGGAGTGGATGTTTCTGCGACCGGATCAGGTGTAGAAGTAGTCGAAGCTGGGGTACCAAGGTAGCGGTCAATGGAGGGCTGCGGACCGGTTCGTACCTTGCTCTGCGACGCCGGGGAAACCTGCCTGGTGCGGGTAAACGGAAGCGGACGGTATGTGTTGCCGCTGCGGGCGAGCACCGCAGTGCAGAGGGCATCGTAAGGCTGCGGGCTGGTGCTTGAAGTGGCAGCGAGATTGCGCAACTCTACCGGAAGGGCGTCGAGAAGAACGGCGTGCATCAGCAGCTGGTCCGTGATGCCATTCACCGCAAGAACGGCGTAGAGCTGCATAAACTATACCTTGGGGTAGGTCGATTGGAATGGCGGCACTGGCGGGCAGAGTTGCGGGAACATGGCCGCGGGCCGCTCGGCGAAGGGCGTGTTCTCCGGGTCACCAATGTAGCGACGAGAGAAGAGACGTGAGATGACGTCGAAGGCGGCCGATGGAGCCGTGCCGATCTCGCCACTTTATTCTAGGCCTGAAGTGGAGCCGCGGTGGCTGTCCACGTCCCAAACCGCCAGGCCAGAAGCTCGTTCTAATCCTCGCGCAGCTCGAGCTAGCATCAGCTGCGTGAGGGGCGTGGCGCGGTGATTGAGAAATGATGATGGTGATGATGGCACTACACGCTATCAAAATGTTCAAGTACTCGCACCTTGCCGTCAAATATCGTCGAAGTTATCGTAGACGGCGCCCATGCATACGCTCTTGCGGATACCGGTGCCGCTGTGTCTGTTATAGACGCCAAACTTTGCCACAAGCTCCGAAAGGTGACCACACCGCTTGATATGTCCTTACGTGCAGCAAATGGAGAACCTGTTCGACCTATAGCCGCCTGCACTGCCCGACTCAAAATTGCGGTGGACCACTACATTGCTGAGTTTATCGTCCTTTCCTCGTGCTCTCATGACATCATACTCTGCTGGGATTCCTATCCCGTAATCGTGCCGTCATAGATTGTGCCCGTTCCGAACTTGAACTGCTTCCGTTCTTCGACCAGCCCTACGACCACACTAATCAAGCCGCGCACAAGCTAGTTGTCAAAGAGGACACTGACATTCCACCGACAACAGCTGTTTTGCTCCCTTTGGTCTCCGACGGCATGCGTGATGAAGTAGCATTCTTCGAGCCATCAAGCCTTTTTCTAAGTCGGAAACCACTTCTGCTCCCTTATTCAGCCCTGTCAATTTCTAATGGAGCCAGTGCTCTCTGCCTTACCAATCCCTCTCGGCATACCATCAAACTGTTTAAAGGCGAGTCTCTTGGATGCGTACAGCCCATTGATAACGGACAAATTTTTACCGTGCCGCAAGAATCATCCCAAAGTGACCTCGCCGCCGTCAGTGCTGTTAACCACTCTGATCTAACGGCTTTGAAAGTGTTCGATTCGGCGATCGCAGAGGGACTGTCACCATCTGAACGGTCTGAACTCCTCCAACTGCTGTACCAATACCGCGAATTTTTCGATGTTGTTCAACCTTCACTTGGCCGCACTTCTACCACTCTACATTACATCGATACCGGCTCCCATGCGTCACTACGACAGCGAGCATATCTAGTTTCTGCGGTGGAACGTCAAGATATTACCGAACAGGGGAACGATATGCTGCAACGCGGCGTCATTCAACCTTCACAAAGTCCATGGGCCTCACCTGTAGTGCTCGTTAAAAAAGGATGGTTCTGTTCGCTTCTGCGTGGATTACCGGCGCCTAAATAAGATCACTCGAAGAGACGTGTATCCTTTTCCCAGGATTGACGATGCCCTTGATACTTTACAAGGTGCCGAGTTTTTTCATCATTAGATTTGCGCTCAGGGTACTGGCAGGTCCCCCTTGCAGAGGCCGATCGACCAAAAACAGCTTTCGTGACACCGGACGGTCTGTATGAGTTTAATGTCATGCCCTTCGGCCTCTGAAATGCGCCTGCCACCTTCGAGCGCATGATGGACTCGGTTCTTCGGGGTTTGAAAAGGCAAATTTGTCTCTGCTATTTCGGCGATATAGTCGTCTTTGCGCCAGACTTTGGAACACATCTCTAGCGCCTCAAACACGTCCTCGCGTGCCTGAAGAATGCTCAGCTCCAACTCAACCTCAAGAAGTGTCACTTCGCTGCTCGGCAACTTACGATTCTCGAGCACGTCGTATCAAAGGACAGTATACTTCCAGACCCGGCTAAGTTACGTGCTGTCACCGACTTCCCCAAACCAACGACTATGAAGCAGTTACGTAGCTTCGTGGGGTTATGCTGCTACTTTCGCCGGTTCGTGCGCAACTTCACCTCTATCATTGCGCCTTTGACCGAACTTATAGGCAGCACCACCGATATTTCGTCATGCTCTTCTGAGTGTGACCAAGCCTTCTGTACCCTTCGTCGTCTCCTCACTTCGCCACCAATACTTCGTCAATACGATCCTATGGCAGCAACTGAGGTCCACACAGACGCCAGTGGTGTCGGCCTCGGTGCGGTTCTCGCGCAACGCGAGCCTGGATTCGCCGAGTATGTCGTCGCCTACGCCAGCAGAACTCTTACCAAGGCTGAATCAAACTACAACGTCACCGAGAAGGAATGCTTGGTGATCGTTTGGGCGCTTGTCAAGTTCCACCCATACCTTTACGGCCGTGCTTTTGATGTAGTAACGGACCTCCACGCATTATGCTGGTTATCTTCGCTTAAGGACCCATCGGGTAGTCTTGCCCATTGGGCTCTTCGGCTTCAAGAATATGACATTCGCGTGGTACATCGTTCCGGTCACAAGCATGCCAATGCTGATGCACTGTCACAATCTCCCCTATCCCCGGACATAGCATCTGTTTCCTCGGACAACACGCTGTCAGCGCTTGACGAGGACACCATCTCTTCTGCACAACGCAATGACCCATGAATCGCTTCGCTTCTTGACGCGTTATCCGAGGCACCGACACTTCCAACCACTCGAACCCGGCACCGCCAGGCTCCACACTTCAGTGTTCGGGATGGCCTTTTGTACCGGCGCAACTAGTCAGCAGATGGTAGGAAATGGCTACTAGTCATTCCCCGAACGCTGCGCTCTACCATCTGTGCGTCGTTTCATTCCGATCCGCAATCTGCTCCTGCCGGTGTTTTCAAGACCTACGAGCACCTACGAAAAAGGTATTACTGGCGCGGAATGTTTACCTTCGTCCGCCAGTTCATTCGCGGCTGCCACAAATGTCAGCGGCAGAAAAGCCCGCCACATCCTGCAACAGGTTCATTGCAGCCACTTTCATGCCCAGACCACCCGTTCGACCGTGTAGGAATTGACCTCTACGGACCACTACCATTAACAATGGCAGGCAACCGATGGGCTATCGTGGCAGTGGATCATCTAACATGGTACGCTGAAGCTGCTGCTCTCCCCACAGCTGCAGCACAAGACGCCGCAACTTTCATACTCAATCGTTTTGTGCTTTGTCATTGTCCTCCTCGAGAACTCCTCAGTGACCGAGGGCGTGTTTTCCTCTCCGATGTAATACAAGCACTTCTTCAACAGTGCCATATTGTTCACCGGAAGAGTACAGCCTACCACCCACAGACGAACGGCTTGACTGAGCGGTTTAATCGTACTCTGGGGGACATGCTCGCTACGCATGTCGCTTCTGATCAAACAAACTGGGACCTCGTTCTCCCATTTGTGACATACACGTATAACACCGCTACGCAAGTCACTGCCGGGTTTTCCCCATTTTTTCTCCTGTACGATCGCGAACCATCGCACACCATCGACACTTTACTGCCATACTCGCCAGATCCCTCCGAAGACAAGCCTGTCTCGGAAGCCGCTCGTTAAGCAGAACAGTGCCGCAAGCTAGCCAAGCGGCTTACTACCTCCGACCAACAGCGCCAGAAGGAGATCCGTGACGACGACCATCGTTCTGCACCAACGTTCGTTCCTGGAGCACTTGTATGGCTTCATGTGCCGCCCTGTGCCCCTGGTGTATCACCCAAGCTGCTCTCTAGTTATCATGGTCCCTACCGCGTGATCGAGCGTACTTCACCCGTGAACTATGCCATTGAACCCCTCACGCCACCGAGCGACCGTTGTCGGCGTGGACGTGATATCGTTTACGTAAACCGTCTGAAGCCGTACTTTGACCCGCTTGTTCCCACGTGTTAGATCGCCAGGATGGCTTCAACTTTTTCGCCGGGGGTAATTGTAGTGAATAAGAAACACGTTGATACCATCAGGCCAGCTATCATCAGCATAAGAAAAAGATACAAGATCGGCGATCAAGCACGTCATCTGGGTCCACCTTTGTTCCTTGAGAGCTACCACCCGCTTGCTCAGTCCTTTAATAAACCCCCTTTACAAATAGAAGGACTGACGGACGGACGCATGGACGGACGGACAGACAGACTAGCAGACGGACGGACGGATAGACGGACGCACAAAGCGGCAATGTACCACAGTGTATGCGAGAAGGTGGTATTTGAGTGTTCACTAGATGGACGCACGGATGGACAAATGGACGGACAGACAGACAGACTAGCAGATGGATGAATGGATCGACTTAGGCGTAAAGCGGGTATGTGCCACAGGGTATGGGAGATCGTGGTACTTAAAGTGTTCTCTAGATGGACGCACGGACGGATGCATGGGCGGATAGACGGACTAATTAGCAGACAGACGGACAGGTAGACGGACGCGTAAAGTGGCAAGGTGCCACAGGGTATGCGAGATGGCGGTATTTTGAGTGTTCACTAGAAGGACGCAAGGACGGATGCATTGACGGCAGACAGACAGACTAGCAGACGCATGGACAGATACACGAATGCTTAAAGCGGCTATGTGCCACAGGGGGAAATGCGAGATGGTGGTACTTGGAGTGTTCACTAGATGGACGCACATACGGACGCATGCACTGACAGACAGACAGATTAGCAGACAGACGGACAGGTAGACGGATGCGTAATATGGGTATGTGCCACAGGGTATGCGAGCTGGTGGTACTTTGAGTTTCCTCTAGATGGACGCACTGACGGATGCATGGACGGACAGACAGACCGACTAGCAGACGAATGGAGAGGTATACGGATGCGTAAAGTGGCTGTGCGACAGGGTATGCGAGATGGTGGTACTCAAAGTGTTCACTGGAAGGACTCACCGACGGACACATGGACGGACAGACAGACAGACTAGAAGATGGATGGACAGATAGACGGACGCTTAAAGCGGCTATGTGCCACAGCGTATGCGAGATGGTGGTACTCAGAGTGTTCACTAGACGGACGCACGGACGGACGCATGAACGGACAGACAGACAGAATAGAAGACAGACGGATAGGTAGACAGACTTGTAAAGCGGCCGTGTGCCACAGGGTATACGAGTTGCGAGATGGCGGTAATTTTAGTGTTCGCTAGATGAACGCACGGATGGACGCATGGATGGACAGACAGACAGACTAGCAGATGGACGGACGGATAGATGGACGCGTAAAGCGGGTATGTGCCACAGGGTATTCGAGATGGTGGTATTTGAAGTGTTCACTAGATGGACACGCAGACGGATGCATGGAAGGACCGACAGAGAGACTAGCAAACGGACGGACAGGTAGACAGATGCGTAAAGTGGCTATGTCCCACATCTTATTCAAGAAGCTGCCACTTGGAGTGATTACTCGATGTACGCACGGACAGACGCATGGACGGACAGACAGAGAGACTACCAGACGGACGGACATGTAGACGGACGCGTAAAGTGGCAATGTGCCAATGGGTATGCGAGAAGGTATTACTTGGAGTGTTCACTTCATGGACGCACGGACGGATGCATGAATGAACAGACAGAGAGACTAACAGACGGACGGACAGGTAGACGAATGCGTAATGCGGCTATGTGCCCCAGGGTATGCGAGATGGTGGTACTCAAAGTGTTCACTAGATTGACTCACGCACGGACGCATGGATGGAGAGACAGACGGACAAGCATACGGATGGACAGGTAGACGGTCGCGTAAAGCGGCTTAACAACAGGGTGAGCGAGGTTGCGGTACTTTGAGTGTACTCTATACGGACGCACGGACGGACGCATGGACGGACATACAGACTAGCAGACATATGGACGGATAGGCAGACGCGTACAGCGGGTACGTAGCACAGGGTATACGAGATGCGTGATGGCAGTACTTTTAGTGTTCTCTAGATGGACGTGCGAACGGACGCATCGACGGACAGACAGACAGACTAGCAGACGGACGGACAGATAGACGGACGCTTCAAGCGGCTATGTGCTACAGCGTACGCGAGATGGTGGCACTCAGAGTGTTCACTAGATGGACGTACGGGCGGACGCATGGACCGACAGACAGACAGAAGACGGACGGACAGGTAGACGGACGTGTAAAGCGACAATGTGCCAGAGGGTATGCGAGATGGTGGTACTTTGAGTGTCCTCTAGATGAACGCACGGACGGACGCATGGACGGATGGAAAGACAGATTAGCATACGGACGGACAGGTAGACGGACGCGTAAAGCGGCTATGTGCCAAAGGGTATGCGAGACTGCAGTACTTTGAGTTTTCACAAGATGGACGCACTGACGGAAGCATGGACGGACAGACAGACTAGCAGAAGGAGGGACAGGTATACGGAAGCATGAAGCGGGTTTGTGCCACTGGGTATGCGAGATGGTGGTATTTGGAGTGTTCACTTGATGGACGTACGGACGGACGCATGGACGGACAGACAGACAGGATAGAAGACGGACGGATAAGTAGACGGCGTGTAAAGCGGCTATGTGCCACAGGCTATGCGAGATGGTGGTTGTGGTGGTTCTTGGGCCCTAAGATGCAGAAACCCAAGACAAGGACAAGAGAAACATTTATTGACTTCACACACAAAACGATCACAACATGGTGGCTATCTGTACAACACACTGGCTCCATAATTCAGTCATACAGTCCTTATGTCTACGCGCCCGCGAGTAACCCACGCGCCCTCACTACTCGGAAGTCTAATTCCGTCGGGTGCCACTCACGCTCCCGCTGAAGACAATGGCGTCGACGACGCAACCTCGCCACGGGAAGGTTGCCAAGTGCACGGGAGCTCACGAGCAGACCATCAGCTGCTCGTGCTGGACCAGGCGGCCCCACGCTGCGGCCGACGCAACACCGAGGTCGCACCTTCAATTGGCGGTTGTGCCGGACCGGCTCCGACGTGGCACCATGGCCACGATCTCGGTGACTGGTTGTGCCCGACCCGAGTCTGGACAGGATCAGCCGCTTGCCCTGGCCCGCACGCTCGTCCGCCACAGAAACAGCATGTCAGGCCCGGCCCTGAACCGCCACTCGCCTCAGGAACATGCCACGCTCGTCCCGGTTGGGTTGGTGACACCCACTCGTTGGTTCGGTCCCCGGAGGCCCAACGCCTAGCGCTCTTGCTAGCTGGCCGTGTTCTTCCTCTCCCCCTCGCTGTTCCGAAACTCACGCGCTCACGTTCGTCTGACCCCGTGCACACTTTCGTCTTCGTCGGTTGTTTTCCGCTGTCGGTTTCACTTCCAGTTTCGATTGTGGTTGTGAGAAGCACTCTTACACACTCCCCCCCACTTCCAGTACGTTGTACACACGTAACACACAGTTGCCGAATATAACAAAGGTTCCGCACACTTTAAATGTCACAGTTTAGATGTAAAGAAAAAAAACCAATTGCACTATGATGACAACATGATAAAAAAAATTGTGTACAACGGCAATAAGTGACTGCTCGGTAAAAGTCGCACGACTCATATAGTCGGCACCAACGTTGTTCACACCACGAATGTGTTCCACGTGAAAGTCATATTCCATAAGAAGGAGACTCCACCGCAGGACTTGATTATTTAGGTGCCTAGCTGACTGAATATAAGTCAATGGCTGGTGGTCACATTGCAACGTGAACGGCTTGCCATAGAGAAAAATGTGGTATTTGCGAACAGCCCAGACTACGGCAAGGCCTTCTCTTTCAATTGTGGAGTAGGCTGCTTCGCGGGGTAGTAATTTACGGCTCGCGTATGAAACTGGGTGCAGACGGCCTTGGTGTTCCTGGAGCAATACTGCTCCTAAGCTCCACGAAGACGCATCCGTGCGCAGAACAAATGGCTTATGAAAGTCGGGTGACTTCAGCACAGGCTGCGTGGACAATAGATTCTGCACTTGTCGAAACGCTCTCTCATGTTCTTCACCCCATAATAACTTATTGGGGTGGCCTTTCCTTGTAAGTTCTGTGAGCGGAAATGTCAACTCAGCGTAATTGGGCAAAAAGTCGCGGTAATAACCTGATAGGCCGAAAAGGCTTTCAATTCCTTTTTGGTGCTTGACGGCAGAGCTACTTGTATCTTATCAGTAATGCTCTTACTCGTCTGCAGCATACCTTGCCCAACAGTGTGGCCCAAAAAAGTGGTAGTCGGACAGCCAACCACACATTTCGCTGGTTTTATAGTTAGACGAGCTGCTCTGACGCGCTCAAACAATCTCTTTAGGGGTACCAAGTGTTCTTCCCAAGTTTCAGTAGCGATGAGCACATCGTCGAAGTAATATAGCACATTGGGAATCCCCTCGGTGACGATTCGCATTCATCGATTAAATACTGCCGGCGCAGTCTTGATGCCGAAGGGCATAAAGTTGAAGTGGTACAAGCCAGATTCACACCAGAAAGCCGTGAGCTCTTTCGACTGACTGGCCATAGGTACCTGCCAGTATTCTTTAGTAAAATCAAAGCGCGAGAAGTAGTTGCATCCCGTAAGCTTAGCGAACATCGTATCTGTGCGAGGGATCGGCTCACAATCCGGAAGTATGACCTTGTTCAGTTGTCGGAAGTAAATACACAAACGCATGGTGCCATCTTTCTTCTTGACGACCACTATGGTCGAGTGATAGGCTGACGTTGACCTTTCAATGACACCTAACTGCAGCATGTCCTTTACTTCCTCCTCGACGGCACCTTTGACAGTAAAAGGTAGCGGGTACTGTTGGACCTGTATGGGAGCCTCTGATGTAAGCTTCAACTCACAGTGAACATTGTCAGTCTTCCCAGGTACATCTGAGAAAACGTCTCTGAATTCTTTAAGAACCGCTGTGGCTTGCTGTCGTGCATCAGCGTTGAGCTCCGATGCTATGGTAACATTCGTCCAGTCCTGTGTCTGTTCTAGTGTGATATGGGGCACTTCGTCGGACTGAACCTCGTCTGTGTCACTTGGCAACGTCGTGGTAACGCCTGCAACCGTTCGTTGGCTTAGTGGCTTGCACTCCTCATACTTCTTTAACATGTTGATGTGAAAGAGCGTAACCTTGTGGCCCAGGTTTACTAGGTATTTCAGTTCACTGCGTTTCTCAATAACAGGGAAGGGGCCCTTCCAGGAAAGCACCAGCTTGTTAGCATCGGCTGGTAACAACACCAGCACCTGGTCACCAGGGACAAGTTCGCGCTGTCTCGCTTTCTTATCGTAGTACCCTATCTGCAGCTTCTTCGCCTTCATCAATTCTTCATGTGCGAGCGCACAGGTGCGTTCTAAACGTTGCCGCAGCTCCATCATATGCGTGTATGTCGTCTTGGTCTCGTCATCGAGGCGAGGGTTCGTCCAGAGCTCCTTGAGAACAGCCATTGGCCCTCGCACGTATCTACCATATAATTCAAAAGGAGAGAATCCAGTGCTACATTGGGGAAGCTCTCGGTAGGCGAACAGTAACGGACCAATGTAACGGTCCCAGGTTTTCGGACGCTCTTGACACATTCGCCCTATTATGCGTTTTAATTTCCCATTAAAACGTTCAATCAAACCATTGGCCATCGGATGGTATGGCGTAGTAGGCAGTTGTTTGAATGAAAGCAGTCGGCCGAATTCCTTCATAACTGCTGACATGAAAGACGTGCCGTGATCACTGATTATCTCTTTAGGTATGCCAACGCGAGAGAACATTTCCAGAAGACCTTCCGCAACCTGTCTCGCTTCAATGGAGGGAAGTGCTACCGCGTCGGGGTATCGCGTCGCAAAATCTATCATTGTAAGTATGTAGCGATTGCCCTTTTCAGATGTTGGTGACAATGGGCCGAAAATATCAATGCCAACTCTCGTAAACGGTGCCTCGATGATAGGCGTGGTGCCCAAGGGAGCGCGTCCCACCAGGTGGCGTGGCACCATCCGTTGACAGATGTCGCAAGATTTCACGAAGCGTTTTGTGTCGGATTGGACACCCGGCCAGTAGAACTCTCCAGTGACCCTGCTTACTGTCTTCGTGATACCTTGATGGCCGGCTAAGATGCCTTCGTGGGCTAGTTTCAGCACCACCTCACGCAACTGTCGAGGTACAACAAGTTGCTCCAAATTAGTTCCATCTGGCAAGTTGTGCTTGCAGAGTAAGGTTCCGTTCCGAATGAAAAACACCGTTTCTCGATCATTCGACAAGATTTCCTTGCCAACCGCCTCGAAACACTTTCGCAAAGTTTCGTCATCCACTTGATATTTTTAAGCGCCTCACTTCCCACTTGTAAAGCAGGCAGAGTCTTCACAGGTAAAGAAGTGTGCTTCTTTGTTTCTCCTGCTTTTCCCACGAGGACTTCTTCAGGTAGGGGTCACTTTTCTATGGCTTCATGCGGTGGCTCATACGCTTCCTCCGCATTCGATCTTGGTTGGGTTGCGTGCAAATTGCCAGATACATCCTGCTCACCATTGAAAGCATTCCCTTTGCTAAAGTCTGTGCATGGTGCACGCCTTGTTTCCACATGGCCATGGTCATGCTGTGGTGCTGACTCATTCATAGGTAACGTATACGGCAATGCCGCGCCCTTGATGTTGCCCAAAATTACGTCGTATAATGGGTCGGTCATACACTTAACGAGTACTTCCCCAGTAAACAATGTTAATTGCAAAAGGACTTTTGCCTCTGGGAGGTATCGCACAGTACGGTCCAGTAAGTACACTGGGCTCGTCGTTCTCGTGAACTTCTCCTTCGGAACCAAGGATTGCCGCACGACGACCGTGTTGCAGCCGGTGTCTCGAAGCACATGCACTGGTCTGTCCTCTAGGAACCCCTCCACAACAGGCATGTCAGCGACTCCAACGTTCGCGGATCGTCGACTTGATGTGGCATTGACGATGGGTATTGTTCCGCCGTCTTGGAGAACAATGTAGCCACTCTTATAGTGTTCAGGTGTCAAGTCTTCGCGATTTTCCGATAGCATACATGATGCCTGGTCTTTGCCAAATTTTCTACCGGGGCATCTGTTACTGCTGTGTCCACTTTGTTTGCATACTCCGCATCGGCTGACAGTATTCCTTTCGTGCGGGACCAGCAGTCGGCTGCGCGATGGCCTGCCTTGTCACAAAGGAAACAGCGACTTTCAGGCTTCTCCGTCTTCTTCGCGGACTCCGGCTTGGACACCAAAGGTCCCGGATCCTTGGGAATCCGTTCTCTTCCTAAGTTTGTGAGCGCCTGTGCTTCCATGAAGTTATCGGCAGTCTCGTAAAGCGAACTCTGGGTTTTGCAACTTCTCTCCTTGAGAAAGATCCTGAGTGCCGGAGAACAACCCTTCATGAGTTGCTCACTTATCATCAGATCTCGCAGGCTAGCAAATCTTGTCTCCGTTTTCCCCACTTCAAGCCAACGGTCAAAGTAGCCGGAAAGTCTTGCAGCATACTGCAGACCAGTCTCGTTTTCTTCGGGCTTCGCTTTACGAAATTTTTCGCGGTAGCCTTCCGCAGTATAGCGGAACCTCTGTAGAAGCGCCGCTTTCAGCTGATCATAATTCAGCACACCTGTTGGATCTAACCGGCCTATGACTGTTAGCGCTTCTCCTGTCATGCATAGGCTAAGCGAAAGAGCCCACTTTTCACGCGGCCACCCTTGACACGTGGCGACCCGTTCAAATCGCTGCAGGTACGCGTCGAGGTCGTCACGAGCCTCATTGAAGGGCGGAATCAGTTTATGAGGACTGCAGACCTCTGTTATTCCTCTGGCGCTAATGATGGATCCTCCTTGTTCGTCATCCACCATTGGCTGTACCCTGCTTGCGCTCTCCTGAAGTCGAAGCTTCAGTTCGAGGATCTTCAGCTCTTGTTCCTGCACCTTCTGCTGCTGCTCTAACAGCTTCTGCTGCCTCTCAGCGTTTTCTTTCGCGATCTCGTGCTCCCTAGCACGTTCATCTCGAGCTTCAACGCACTCTCGCTCAACCCACTCTCTGAGCTCCTCGTTTTCCAACCCTAGCTGTCGGCCAAGTGCAATAAATTTCTCCCTGTCCATAACAAAGGCTGCGTCTGAGTAATGCTTATAAGATTTTAATAAGCCATCCTGGAATCTTCTGATCCTGGCAGGCTCGCCAATTGTGGGGGTTCTTGGGCCCTCAGACGCAGATACCCAAGACAAGGACAAGAAAAACATTTATTGACTTCACACACAAAACGATCACAACACGGTGGCTATCTGTACAACACACTGGCTCCATAATTCAGTCATACAGTCCTTATGTCTACGCGCCCGCGAGTAACCCACGCGTCCTTACTACTCGGAAGTCTAATTCCGTCGGGTGCCACTCACGCTCCCGCTGAAGACGATGGCGTCGACGACGCAGCCTCGCCACGGGAAGGTTGCGAAGTGCACGGGAGCTCACGAGCAGACCATCAGCTGCTCGTGCTGGACCAGGCGGCCCCACGCTGCAGCCGACGCAACACCGAGGTCGCACCTTCAATTGGCGGTTGTGCCAGACCGGCTCCGACGTGGCACCGTGGCCACGATCTCGGTGACTGGTTGTGCCGGACCCGAGTCTGGACAGGATCAGCCGCTTGCCCTGGCCTGCACGCTCGTCCGCCACAGGAACAGCATGTCAGGCCCGGCCCGGAACCGCCACTCGCCTCAGGAACATGCCACGCCCGTCCCGATTGGGTTGGCGACACCCGCCCGTTGGTTCGGTCCCCGGAGGCCCAACGCCTAGCGCTCTTGCTAGCTGGCCGCGTTCTTCCTCTGCCCGTTGCTGTTCCGAAACTCACGCGCTCACGTTCGTCTGACCCCGTGCACACTTTCGTCTTCGTCGGTTATTTTCCGCTGTCGGTTTCACTTCCAGTTTCGATTTTGGTTGTGAGAAGCACTCTTACCGCAGTAGTATTTGGAGTGTTCACAAGATGGACACACGGACGGACGCATGGGTGGATAGACAGACAGATTAGCAGACGGGCAGACAGGTAGACAGACGGACGCGTAAAGCGGGTATGTGCCACAGGGTATACGAGATGCGAGATGGCGGTACTCAGAGTGTTAAATAGAAGCGCTGACGGACGGACGCATAGACGGACGGACAAACAGACTAGCAGACGGAAGGACAGATAGACGGACGCTTAAAGCAGCTATGTGCCACAGAGTATGCGATAAGGTGGTACTCAGAGTGTTCACTAGATGGACGCACAGACGGTAGATTGGATGGCCAGACAGACAGACTACCAGACGGACGGACAGTTAGACGGACGCGTAAAGCGGCATTGTGCCAATGGGTATGCGAGAAGGGGGTACTTAAAGTGTTCACTTGATGGACGCACGGACGGATGCATTGATGAACAGACAGAGAGGCCAACAGACGGACGGACAGGTAGACGGACGCGTAATGCGGCTATGTGTCCCAGGGTATGCGAGATGGTGGTACTCAAAGTGTTCGCTAGATGGACTCACGGACGGACGCATGGATGGAGAGACAGACGGACAAGCACACGGACGGGCAGGTAGACGGACGCGTAAAGCGGCTATGAGCAACAGGGTATGCGAGATTGCGGTACTCGGAGTGTGCTTTATATGGACGCACGGACGGATGCATGGACGGACAGACAGACAGACTAGCAGAAATATGGACGGATAGACGGACGCGTAAAGCGGGTACGTAGCACAGGGTATACGAGATGCGAGATGGCAGTACTTTAGTGTTCTCTAGATGGACGTGCGAACGGACGCATCGACGGACAGACTGACAGACTAGCAGACAGACGGACAGATAGACGGACGCTTAAAGCGGCTATGTGCCACAGGGTATGCGAGACTGCGGTACTTTGAGTTTTCACTAGAGGGACGCACGGACGCATGGACGGACAGGTATATAAACGCGTAAAGCGAGTTTGTGCCACAGGGTACGCGAGATGGTTGTATCTGGAGTGTTCACTTGATGGACGCGCGGACGGATGCATGGACGGACAGATAGACAGACTATCAGACAGACGGACAGGTAGACGGAGGCGTAAAGAGCGTATGTGCCACAAGGTATACAAGATGCGTGATGGCGGTACTCAAAGTGTTAAATCGAAGGACTGACTGACGGACGCATGGACGAACGGACAGACAGACTAGCAGACGGACGGATGGATAGACGGACGCATAAAGTGGCTATGTGCCACAGTGTATGCGAGATTCCTGTAGTTTGAAGCTTCACTAGATGGACGCAAGGATAGACGCATGGATGGACAGAAAGACAGACTAGCAGACGGACGGACAGGTAGATGGACGCGTAAAGCGGCTATGTGCCACACGGTATGCGAGATGATGGTATTTGGAGTGTTCACTATATCAACGCATGGACGGATGCATGGACAGACAGACAAACAGACTAGGAGACCGACGGACAGGTAGACGGACGCGTAAAGTGGCTATGTGCCACAGGTTATGCGAGATGGTGGTACTTTGAGTGTCCTCTAGATGGACGCACTGACGGATGCATGGACGCACAGACAGACAGACTAGCAGACGGACAGAGAGGTAGACTAATGCCTAATGTAGCTATGTGCCATAGGGTATGCGAGATGGTGGTACTCAAAGTGTTCACGGGATGGACTCACGGACGAACGCATGGACGGACAGACACACAGACTAGCAGACGGAAGGACAGATAGACAGACGCTTAAAGCGGCTATGTGCCACAGAGTATGCGATATGGTGGCACTCAGAGTGTTCACTAGAATGATGCACGGACGGACGCATGGACGGACAGACAGGCAGAATATAAGACGGACGGACAGGTAGACAGGCTTGTAAAGCAGCCATGTGCCAGAGGGTATGCGAGATGGTGGTATTTGAAGTGTTCACAAGCTGGACACACGGACGTACGCATGGGTGTATGGACAGACAAATTAGCAGACGGACGGTCAGGTAGACGGACGCGTAAAGCGGCTACGTGCCACAGGGTATGCGAGATGGTGGTATTTGGAGTGTTCACTAGATGGACACACGGACGGACACAAGGATGGACCGACTGACAGACTAGCAGCCGGACGGACAGGTAGACGGACGCGTAAAGCGGTATGTGGCACAGGGTATGCGAGACTGCGGTACTTTGAGTTTTCACTAGATGGACGCAAGGACAGACGCATGGACGGACAGACAGAGAGACTATACGACCGACAGACAGGTAGATGGACGCCTAAAGCGGCATTGTGCCATAGGTTTTGCGCGATGAGAGATGGCGGTACCCAGAGTGTTCACTAGATGGACTTATGGACAACGCTTGGACGGACAGACAGACTAGCAGACGGACGGACGGAGAGACAGACACGTAAAGCGCGCATGTGCCACATAGCTTACGAGATGTGAGATGGCGGTACTTTGAGTGTTCTCTAGATGGACGCGCGGACGGACACATGGACAGACAGACAGATGGATTAGAAAACGGACGGACTGGTAGACGGACGTGTAGAGCGGCTATGTAACACAGGTTTTGCGAGATGCGAGATGGCGGCACTCAGAGTGTTCACCAGATGGAAGTACGGACGGATGCATAGACGGATGGACAGACAGGCTAGCAGACGGATGGACGGATAGGCGAACGCGTAAAGGGGATATGTGCCACTGGGTATACGAGATGCCAGATGGCGGTACTTTGAGTGTTCTCGACATGGACGCATGGACGGATGCATTGATATACACAGGCAGACTGACAGACAGACAGACAGGTAGACAGACACGTAAAGCGGGAATGTGCCACAGGGTATGCGAGATGGTGGTACTTGGAGTGTTCTCTTGATGAACGCACATACGGTCACTTGGACACACGGACAGACTAGCAGACGGACGGACAGGTAGACGGACGCGTAAAGCGGCTATTTGCCACAGGGTATGCGATATGGTTGTACTCATAGTGTTCACTAGATGGACGCACTGACGGACGCATGCACAGACAGACGATAGAGTAGCAGACCGATGGGCACGTAGACGGACGCGTAAAGCGGCTAAAGCCACCGGGTATGCAAGAAGGTGGCTCTCAGTGTTCACTAGATGGACGCACGGATGGACGCATGGACGGACATACAGACTGGCAGACTGACGGACAGGTAGACGGATGCGTAATGCGGCTATATGCCACAGGGTATGCGAGAAGGCGGTACTCAGAGTGTTCACTAAATTGGACTCACAGACGGACGCAAGGATGGACAGACAGACAAGCAGATGGACGGACGAATAGAAAGACGTGTAAAGCGCGTAGGTGCCACAGGGTGTAAGAGATGCAAAATGGCGGTATCCAGAGTGTTCACTAAAGGGACGCAAGGACGGACGCATGGACAGACAGACAGACAGACTAGCAGACGGACGGACAGGTACACGGACGCGTAAAGTGGCTATGTGCTACAGATTTTGCGAGATGGTGGTACTTGGAGTGTTCACTAGATGGACGCACGGACGGACGCTTGGATGGTCCGATATACAGATTAGAAGACGAACGGATAGGTAGACAGACGCATAGAGTGGCTACGTGCCACAGGGTTAGTGAGATGGTGGTACTTCGAGGGTTAATTAGATGGCCGCACGGACAAACGCATGGATGGACAGACAGACTAGGAGATGGACGGACAGGTAGACGAACGCGTAAAACGGCTATGTGCCACAGGGTATACGAGAAGGTGGTACTTTGAGTGTCCTCTAGATGGACTCACGGATGAACGGATAGACGGAGGCGTAGAGAGGGTATGTGCCATTGGGTATACGAGATGCGAGATGGTGGTACTTCGAGTTTTCACCAGATCGACGCATGAACGGACGCATGGACGCACAGACAGACTAGCAGACGGACGGACAGGTATACGGACGCGTAAAGTGGCTATATGCCATAGGGTATGCGAGATGGCGGTATTTTGAGTGTTCTTTAGAGGGACACCTGGACGGACGCATGGATGGACAGACAGACAGATTAGAATACGGACGGAAGGATAGATGGGCGCGTAAAGTGGGTATGTGCCACAGGGTATACGAGATGCGAGATGGCAGCACTCAGAGTGTTCACCAGATGGACTCACGGACGGACGCATGGACGGACAGACAGACGGACTAGCAGATGGACGGACGGATAGAAGAAGGCGTAAAGCGGGTATGTGCCACAGGGCATACGAGATGCGAGATGGCGGTACTTCGAGTATTCTCTAGATGGACGCAAGGACGGACGCATGGACGGACAGACAGACAGATTAGAAGACGAACGGACAGGTAGACGGACGTGTGGAGCTGCAATGTGCCACAGGGTATGTGAGATGGTGGTACTTGGAGTGTTTACTAGATGGACGCATGGATGTACAGAGAGACAGACTAGCAGACGGACGGACGGATAGATGGACGCGTAGAGCGGGTATGTGCCACAGGCTATATGTTATGCGAGATGGCGGTACTTAGAGTGTTCTTACATGGACGCACGTGTCGGCAATGTCCGAATGAAGGTAGTCAATGCAAGGTTCAAATTTTAAGAAAAAAACTGTATTGTGCTAAGTTACAGGTTAATCGGCAGTGGTTACATGTATAAGGAAACTGGACTCGGTTTACATGTACTCGTGTCTCGGCTCGCTCTGCGATGCGTTGCTCTGCGGTCCCGGCTCGAATCTCGGCTCGCTCTCCTCTCTCTGGCGATGCGTTGCTATGCGATCCCGGCTCGAAGGCTCACTTTTATTTTTTGAATGTTCGTTGAACCAATGGGCAAGCGCGCCGAGTGGACGCGCCCAGGGCTCGGAGTCCACGTTAACGCAGTGCAGCGTTTCCCGAGCAAGCACGGAGACGCTACCGGAGAAGGAGGCGCTGCCGGAGAATGAGACGCTGCCGGAGAATTCAGCTGTGCGAACTCGAGTCCCGCTGACACGGCTTTCCCGAAAATGGCGCCTATCCTCAGGCGTGCGTGTCGTTAGATGGCGATGGTTCCGTAACTACTAGGAGCGGCTCCTTATATCTATGAAGCTGCTCCACGTTGACGATTTTTTGGTTGATCATGCCCGGTGTGTGGGGTACTCTTTGGATCTCGGCCCTGTTTCCTCCGACGAGGGCCGTTATCTCGAATGGACCTTCATAGCGAGGGTCTAATGTGCCTCGAGCGCTCAACTCAAGCAGGACGAGGTCCCCCGTTATGAACCTCGGAGTTCGCCGCTTCTTGTCGTATCGGACCGTTGTTTTGCGCTGACTCTGCAATAGCCTCTCTCTTGTCTCCACACGTCCCCTTGCCAAGTCGTGTAGTCTATGAGACTCGTCGATGTCTCCCTCGACTGAGCCGAGGTTGACCTCTCCCGGCAGTTTTGGGTCGTAGCCATGCATGAGTCGAAATGGGCTGTGGCCACTGTGACGATGCTTCGTGGCGTTGATTGCTAGCGTTGCTCGGGGTAGTTCCTTCTGCCATTTGTCCTTGTTGTTTAGCATTTTGCCATTTGTCCTTGTTGTTTAGCACTAGATGGACGCAAGGATAGACGCATGGATGGACAGAGAGACAGACTAGCAGACGGACGGACAGGTAGATGGACGCGTAAAGCGGTTATGTGCCACACGGTATGCGAGATGATGGTATTTGGAGTGTTCACTATATCAACGCATGGATGGATGCATGAACAGACAGACAAACAGACTAGGAGACCGACGGACAGGTAGACGGACGCGTAAAGCGGCTATGTGCCACAGGTTATGCGAGATGGTGGTACTTTGAGTGTCCTCTAGATGGACGCACTGACGGATGCATGGACGCACAGACAGACAGACTAGCAGACGGACAGAGAGGTAGACTAATGCCTAATGTGGCTATGTGCCATAGGGTATGCGAGATGGTGGTACTCAAAGTGTTCATGGGATGGACTCACGGACGAACGCATGGACGGACAGACACACAGACTAGCAGACGGAAGGACAGATAGACAGACGCTTAAAGCGGCTATGTGCCACAGAGTATGCGATATGGTGGCACTCAGAGCGTTCACTAAAATGATGCACGGACGGACGCATGGACGGACAGACAGGCAGAATATAAGACGGACGGACAGGTAGACAGGCTTGTAAAGCGGCCATGTGCCAGAGGGTATGCGAGATGGTGGTATTTGGAGTGTTCACAAGCTGGACACACGGACGTACGCATGGGTGTATGGACAGACAAACTAGCAGACGGACGGTCAGGTAGACGGACGCGTAAAGCGGCTACGTGCCACAGGGTATGCGAGATGGTGGTATTTGGAGTGTTCACTAGATGGACACACGGACGGACACAAGGATGGACCGACTAACAGACTAGCAGCCGGACGGACAGGAAGACGGACGCGTAAAGCGGTTTTGTGGCACAGGGTAGGCGAGACTGCGGTACTTTGAGTTTTCACTAGATGGACGCAAGGACAGACGCATGGACGGACAGACTGACAGACTAGTAGACGGACGGACAGGTAGACAGACAGGCGTGTAAAGCGGGTATGTGCCACAGGGTATACGAGATGCGAGATGGCGTTACTTTGAGTGTTCGCTAGATGGACGCACGGATGGACGTATGGACGCAAGGACAGACTAGCAGACGGAGGGACAGGTAGAAGGACACGTAAAGCAGCTATAGGCGACAGGGTATCCAAGATGGTGGTACTTCGAGTGTTCACTAGATGGACGCACGAACGGACACATGGACGGACCGACAGACAGACTAGCAGACGGACGGGCAGGTAGAAGGACGCGTAAAGCAGCTATGTGCCAGAGGGTATGCGAGATGGCAGTACTTTGAGTGTTCTCTAGATGGACTCACGGATGGATGGATAGACAAACGCGTAGAGCGGGTATGTGCCACTGGGTATACGAGACGCGAGATGGTGGTACTTGAAGTGTTCACTAGATGGACGCCTGGACGGACAGACAGCCTAGCTGACGGACGGACAGGTTGACGGACGCGTAAAGTGGCTATCTGCCACAGGATAAGCGAGACGGCAGTATTTTGAGTGTCCTCTTGAAGGGACGCCTAGACGGACGCATGGATAGACATAGACAGACTGACACACAGACGGACAGGTAGATGGACGCGTAAAGCGGCTATGTGCCGCAGGGTATGCGAGATGGTTGTACTTGTGTTCACTATATGGACGCACGGACGGACGCATGGACGGACAGACAGAGAGACTATACGACCGACAGACAGGTAGATGGACGCCTAAAGCGGCATTGTGCCATAGGTTTTGCGCGATGAGAGATGGCGGTACCCAGAGTGTTCACTAGATGGACTTATGGACAACGCTTGGACGGACAGACAGTCTAGCAGACGGACGGACGGAGAGACAGACACGTAAAGCGCGCATGTGCCACATAGCTTACGAGATGTGAGATGGCGGTACTTTGAGGGTTCTCTAGATGGACGCGCGGACGGACACATGGACAGACAGACAGATGGATTAGAAAACGGACGGACTGGTAGACGGACGTGTAGAGCGGCTATGTAACACAGGTTTGGCGAGATGCGAGATGGCGGCACTCAGAGTGTTCACCAGATGGAAGTACGGACGGATACATAGAAGGACGGACAGACAGGCTAGCAGACGGATGGACGGATAGGCGAACGCGTAGAGGGGATATGTGCCACTGGGTATACGAGATGCCAGATGGCGGTACTTTGAGTGTTCTCGACATGGACGCATGGACGGATGCATTGATATACACAGGCAGACTGACAGACAGACAGACAGGTAGACAGACACGTAAAGCGGGAATGTGCCACAGGGTATGCGAGATGGTGGTACTTGGAGTGTTCTCTAGATGAACGCACATACGGTCGCTTGGACACACGGACAGACTAGCAGACGGACGGACAGGTAGACGGACGCGTAAAGCGGCTATTTGCCACAGGGTATGCTACATGGTTGTACTCATAGTGTTCACTAGATAGACGCACTGACGGACGCATGCACAGACAGACGATAGAGTAGCAGACCGATGGGCAGGTAGACGGACGCGTAAAGCGGCTAAATGCCACCGGGTATGCAAGAAGGTGGCTCTCAGTGTTCACTAGATGGACGCACGGATGGACGCATGGACGGACATACAGACTGGCAGACTGACGGACAGGTAGACGGATGCGTAATGCGGCTATATGCCACAGGGTATGCGAGAAGGCGGTACTCAAAGTGTTCACTAAATTGGACTCACAGACGGACGCAAGGATGGACAGACAGACAAGCAGATGGACGGACGAATAGAAAGACGTGTAAAGCGCGTAGGTGCCACAGGGTGTAAGAGATGCAAAATGGCGGTATCCAGAGTGTTCACTAAAGGGACGGAAGGACGGACGCATGGACAGACAGACAGACAGACTAGCAGACGGACGGACAGGTACACGGACGCGTAAAGTGGCTATGTGCTACAGGGTTTGCGAGATGGTGGTACTTGGAGTGTTCACTAGATGGACGCACGGACGGACGCTTGGATGGTCCGATATACGGATTAGAAGACGAACGGATAGGAAGACAGACGCATAGAGTGGCTACGTGCCACAGGGTTAGTGAGATGGTGGTACTTCGAGGGTTAATTAGATGGACGCACGGACAAACGCATGGATGGACAGACAGACTAGGAGATGGACGGACAGGTAGACGGACGCGTAAAACGGCTATGTGCCACAGGGTATACGAGAAGGTGATACTTTGAGTGTTCTCTAGATGGACTCACGGATGAACGGATAGACGGAGGCGTAGAGCGGGTATGTGCCATTGGGTATACGAGATGCGAGATGGTGGTACTTGGAGTTTTCACCAGATCGACGCATGAACGGACGCATGGAGGCACAGACAGACTAGCAGACGGACGGACAGGTATACGGACGCGTAAAGTGGCTATATGCCATAGGGTATGCGAGATGGCGGTATTTTGAGTGTTGTTTAGAGAGACACCTGGACGGACGCATGGATGGACAGACAGACAGATTAGAATACGGACGGAAGGATAGATGGGCGCGTAAAGTGGGTATGTGCCACAGGGTATACGAGATGCGAGATGTCAGCACTCAGAGTGTTCACCAGATGGACTAACGGACGGACGCATTGACGGACAGACAGACGGACTAGCAGATGGACGGACGGATAGATGGAGGCGTAAATCGGGTATGTGCCACAGGGCATACGAGATGCGAGATGGCGGTACTTCGAGTATTCTCTAGATGTACGCATGGACGGACGCATGGACGGACAGACAGACAGATTAGAAGACGAACGGACAGGTAGACGGACGTGTGGAGCTGCAATGTGCCACAGGGTATGTGAGATGGTGGTACTTGGAGTGTTTACTAGATGGACGCATGGATGTACAGAGAGACAGACTAGCAGACGGACGGACGGATAGATGGACGCGTAGAGCGGGTATGTGCCACAGGCTATATGTTATGCGAGATGGCGGTACTTAGAATGTTCTTACATGGACGCACGTGTCGGCAATGTCCGAATGAAGGTAGTCAATGCAAGGTTCAAATTTTAAGAAAAAAACTGTATTGTGCTAAGTTACAGGTTAATCGGCAGTGGTTACATGTATAAGGAAACTGGACTCGGTTTACATGTACTCGTGTCTCGGCTCGCTCTGCGATGCGTTGCTCTGCGGTCCCGGCTCGAATCTCGGCTCGCTCTCCTCTCTCTGGCGATGCGTTGCTATGCGATCCCGGCTCGAAGGCTGACTTTTATTTTTTGAATGTTCGTTGAACCAATGGGCAAGCGCGCCGAGTGGACGCGCCCAGGGCTCGGAGTTCACGTTAACGCAGTGCAGCGTTTCCCGAGCAAGCACGGAGACGCTACCGGGGAAGGAGGCGCTGCCGGAGAATGAAACGCTGCCGGAGAATTCAGCTGTGCGAACTCGAGTTTCGCTCACACGGCCTTCCCGAAAATGGCGCCTATCCTCAGGCGTGCGTGTCGTTAGATGGCGATGGTTCCGTAACTGCTAGGAGCGGCTCCTTATATCTACGAAGCTGCTCCACGTTGACGATTTTTTGGTTGATCATGCCCGGTGTGTGGGGTACTCTTTGGATCTCGGCCCTGTTTCCTCCGACGAGGGCCGTTATCTCGAATGGACCTTCATAGCGAGGGTCTAATGTGCCTCGAGCGCTCAACTCAAGCAGGACGAGGTCCCCCGTTATGAACCTCGGAGTTCGCCGCTTCTTGTCGTATCGGACCGTTGTTTTGCGCTGACTCTGCAGTAGCCTCTCTCTTGTCTCCGCACGTCCCCTTGCCAAGTCGTGTAGTCTATGAGACTCGTCGATGTCTCCCTCGACTGAGCCGAGGTTGACCTCTCCCGGCAGTTTTGGGTTGTAGCCATGCATGAGTCGAAATGGGCTGTGGCCACTGTGACGATGCTTCGTGGCGTTGATTGCTAGCGTTGCTCGGGGTAGTTCCTTCTGCCATTTGTCCTTGTTGTTTAGCATTTTGCGTAGCACCTGTTTCAACGTTCCTACCATTCGCTCAATCAGTCCGTTTGATTGTGGCCAGTACGGTGGGGAGTTCTGATGAGTAATTCCCAGTCTGTGATGGAATTGGTTGGTTTTATTGTTCACGAATCCCTTGGCTTGGTCCGTAATAATAGAATAGAATAGAATAGATTTATTTCCAGAAATACAAAGATTCTGGCGGATACCATCGACTAAAAGCTGTTGTCAAACAGCTTGACGGGGTCGATGGTCCGTTACAAGGCATATGTGGCAGTTGTACGAAAAAAAGCAACATATTTAAAAAAAAAAAAAAAAAAACAAATGTTCACACAAATGTACACAACAATATCTGAAATTATTGAAAAACAATGAAAACAAAAAATTCTATGCAGCAGAAGACAGGAAATCATACACAATTTGCTCTGACAAGTGAAACATAGAAAACAATAATTGCAGGAAATAGTAATACGTTAAGTCATCACATGTTAACAAAGAGAGTCCTGAGTTCCTTGGCTGAGAAGCACTTGACGTCTTTGTATTTATTTAAAATATGCGGCAAGTTGTGTTCTAATGATTGTAGCCTATAATTATTGCGAAATCTAGGAACATACCACATGTCACTATTTCTAGTATTGGCGGAAGTGATTCTAGGTGTCAACGATGCAGTAGACGCAAGAAAATTATGAAGATATTTTTTAGAGAAATAAAAGGAATAAAGTAGGCGAAAAGTGTAAAGATGTTCTATTTTAATGATTCTATGATTTAGGAAAGCTGGCCGTGTTGTCTCTAAGAAGCCCATATTGTCAATGTGCCGAATCATCCTTTTTTGAAGTAAAAATAATTTCATAATGTTTGTTTTCCCAGTAGTCCCCCAGACTAAGCTACAATAACTTAAATGAGAAAAGAATAGAGCATAATAAATGTTAAGTTTTGCTTTCGGTGGAAGAAGATACCTACATCTAGATAAAACACCTGTTATAGCTGACAGTTTTTTGCAGATATTTTCTACGTGTTTATCCCAAGTAAGATGCGAAGAAAAAGTAACGCCTAGTAATTTATGTTCATCAACAATTTGAAGTTCTTTACCAGCAAATAATAACGTTTGTTGGCAAGTCAGAGATTTGTTTTTAGCGCGAAATAACATTACTTTAGTTTTTGTAGGATTTATTTTAAGGCAGTTAGCAATCGACCATTGAGATAACTTAACCAGTAGATCGTTGCATTGTCTCATTAATTTCTGTGAATCCGGACCAGAAACAAGAAGTGTAGTGTCATCCGCGTATATGATAAATTGAACAGAGGTGGTAATATTAGTAATGTCATTAACGTAGACATTAAAGAGCAGCGGACCTAATACACTACCTGTGGTACACCGTTTATTATGGGAAGAAAACATGATTTTTCGTCTCTTATGCAAACAGATTGTTTGCGATCAGTTAAATAAGACTCGAATAATGTTAATGGAATACCTCTAAGGCCATTCTGTGATAATTTCCACAGTAGAATCTTGTTGATTTATGCAATCGAAGGCTTTACTAAAATCAATGAAGAGCGCCAAGGTGAAAAGATTTCTCTCAATATTTTTCAGTACATATTCCTTGAGTGTGAGCAAAGCGGTTTCCGTTGACCTGCCTTTACGGAAGCCGAACTGGGCATCAGATAGAACACTGTGTCTGTCAAAAAAACTTGAAACACGCGAAAAAATAATCTTTTCTAAGCCTTTGGAAAATACTGGAATTATTGAAATTGGTCGATAATTTGACGTATCATTTCTGTCACCTCCTTTAAAATAACAGTTACCCTACTCATTTTCATTTTTTCTGGGAAAATTCCATACTGTAAAGCCAAATTAAAGATGTGTGTTAAAGCTGGAGCAATGTATTCTAATACATACTTCACAGGCTTTATCTGTATGTCATCTATATCGAGAGCTTTACTATTCTTAAGGTTCTTAAATGTAGTAAATACTTCATATTCATTAGTGGGATTTAAAATAAGCTATTAGGAGTGGAAAGAAACGATGATGTATTTGGTGGAGCTTGTTGTGGCTGTTGTACCGCGCTTATGCTTGCAAAGTACTCATTAAAGTGATTAGCAAGTGCTAAACCAGAGATTTCGGTTTTATTGTGGATTAACTTCTCCGGCGCGGCAGAATGTTTCTCGCGACCAAGAACCTTATTTATTATGTTCCACAAGATATCAGGATGTTTACCCGTGGCGTCAGTAAACATACGCTCATGATAAGCAATCCTGGCACGCCTGAGTTGCGCATTCAGTTTGTTTCGATACTTTTTAAACATTATCAGCACCTCAGGCGAACGTGTAGCAGAAAACTATGGTACAATTTATCTTTGTGTTTTATCATTTTAAAAAGTTCTTGCGTAATCCAGGGTTTTCTTATCTTTCTAGTCTGTCTCAATTTCTTGAAAGGAAATGTAGATTGTAAATTTGCAGGAACGCAGAAAGAAACTTCGAATACGCGACATTTACATCACTTATTTCATATAAGAAAGACCAGTCATATTTGGAAATATCATGCTTAAAAAGATCCATGTTTTTCTCGCTTAAATCTTGTATTGCGAACACATTTGATTTAGAAAAAATTTTTTTAGCATTCGCACAATACGTCATAAATACAGGGCAATGATCACTGACGTCTGATGTCACTGTTCCAGTATGTTCTACTACAGTGTCAATATTCGTAATCAGAATGTCAAGACATGTAGACGAAGACAGCGTTACACGAGTTGGGGTGTTAATTAGGTTGACAAAGCCACCAGAACTAAGTCTATGTGTAAAATCTACTGAGACAGCACTGTTTACAAGAAAATTTATGTTTAGTGTCTCCCCCGCATACAAGTCTAAATTCGTTAGCAGCAACATATTCCAGTAAATTATCAAAGAAACTCATAAATTTGAAAACATTTCCATTAGGCGGGCGATACACCACCGATGATTATGTCAGACAAATGTTGAAGTGTTTAAAATTTCATAGTCGCAAGTTGTTTTACAAAAATCTGCTAAGAGTTCTATTTTTGTCCTGATGCAATATACATTGCAACGCCACCTCCACGTTTATCAATTCGATTTAAAACGTAATCAGCATAGCCATCTAGGTACAGCCGAGAATTGCTGTCATGATACCATGTTTCTGTTAGCATGATGATATCGAACTTAAAACAGAACAGATTTAACAAGTTGCAAATATTTTCTTGTTTATTGGCTGCTGATCGAGCATTCAAGTGCAGAACGGAAGTACTGGAATTTTTCTGAAAGTGTAATTGATGCGGTAAGATGAAATCGTGATATTCCATGGTGGTTCTTAGGAAGTGGTTTGTGTGGTACCAGAAATAATCGAAGTAATCTTAGCAAGATCACGTTCTTCCGAGATCTGCACAACATCACCACCATCATTTTCCCTTGCATAGATTTTCCGTTGCTGCTCCATACGATTTCCATTTGTGCTCATACTTCCTTTTCACTGCCATACCAAGCAGCCTCTTAGTGATGGGCAAAGATGCTCGTTCACGTAAATGGGACAAGTGGATTCTAACCCCAAGTCTCTGTTTGTGATCCTTGTTTTCTTTGCTTTTTTCAGAGCAGCGTCGCGTTTAGCTCTGGATTTAAACTGTACAATGATGTTTGTTTTCTCTGGGTTGCGAGTTGGAACACGGTGACAACACTCAACGTCAGATGAACTGATAGGCTCATGAATTGCATTGCCTATTTCAGACAGAATAGTAGAAAGGTCCTCATTTTCTTTCTTGACGACACCCTGGATTTCGAGGTTCGTATTTCGCGAGTATTGCTCCGAATTCGTTAGCCTCCTTTCAAGTTCTGATGCTTTTTTTTTTCCAATGCTGCACATTTTGTGCGTAGTTCATCATTTTCCTTCGCCAGACTAGTATTCTTTGAAATTTCAGAAGCAAGGTTCTGTTTCAGTTCTTCGACCGATTCAAGCGAGAAGTCAATGCTCTGGCTCATCTGGCGTTGCTCAGTGCGCACATCCCGTATCTCATTCCTGAGATCACGCTCCAGTGATTCTTTGAAAGACTTGAATTCCTGCCTAATTTCTTTAAGCAATTCAGTCCTCATTTCTTCTTTGAGCTTCGCTAGTTCCTTAGCCATATCAATAAGCCTAATATTCAGTATCAAGCGCGAAAAAACAGGTAAAAAATCACAAAATCAAAAAATTGAAAACTTGGCAGTGGTGACGACACCATATAAATGTAACTGTACAAAACTGCACTAACCTGTAGTGAAACAAGCAGCGAAATTCAGTAGAGTGTCTAGCAGCGTAGTCACCACTGCCAAGTGAAAGAACGGGTGGCCGGTAGTCTGCTTTTATAGCAAGGTGGTATCACAAGATGCCGAGTGATTGCCGAGTGCTGATGATAGGCCACACGCCTCCTGGTGGCAGCCAGTCCTAGGAAGATCGTTCAGTGCTTTCGCTGACCACGGCGATTGCACGTGTTGAAGATCGCTTCTTCCGTCGGTATGCAGCTCCGGTTCAAACGGCTATCTGTAGTGAAACAAGCAGCGAAATTCAGTAGAGTGTCTAGCAGCGTAGTCACCACTGCCAAGTGAAAGAACGGGTGGCCGGTAGTCTGCTTTTATAGCAAGGTGGTATCACAAGATGCCGAGTGATTGCCGAGTGCTGATGATAGGCCACACGCCTCCTGGTGGCAGCCAGTCCTAGGAAGATCGTTCAGTGCTTTCGCTGACCACGGCGATTGCACGTGTTGAAGATCGCTTCTTCCGTCGGTATGCAGCTCCGGTTCAAACGGCTATCTGTAGTGAAACAAGCAGCGAAATTCAGTAGAGTGTCTAGCAGCGTAGTCACCACTGCCAAGTGAAGTCAAGTGTAGTCACCAACTGCAGCGTAGTCACCACTGCCAAGTGAAGTC